>CM026218.1:2554920-2873330 GCA_014839995.1 Xenentodon cancila | reverse complement strand
TGGATGATGATGATGGTGACTGTGATGATGGTGATGATGATGGTGACTTTGATGATGATGGTGACTGATGATGATGATGGTGACTGATGATGATGATGATGGTGACTGTGATGATGAAAGTGACTGTGATGATGATGGTGACTGTTATGATGATTATGATGGTGATGATGGTGACTGATGATGATGACAGTGACTGTGATGATGATGATGATGGTGACTGTGATGATGATGGTGACTGTGATGATGATGATGATGATGATGATGATGATGATGGTGACTGATGATGATGGTGACTGTGATGAGGATGATGTGTCACGACGGAAAGTTGGGACTGAAACGAGGTCCTGGTACAGATCCTCAGCTGGGACAAACTTCACAGCGGTGCCAATCCGCTCTAAAATAATAAATGATGAACTGGGTCCGACCTTTAAAGATGACCAAATCTGGATAATCAATACTTCAAATGGGATTGTTCTGTGCCAAAAGACCTGTTGAAAATAAATTTACATTACATGCTTGCTTAATAATAAACACCTGCTTATTTGTAGAAAATATAATAACATTGCATGATTAAAAAAACACCTGCTTAGTTGTAGAGAATATAATGACATTTAGTAACCAACTGCTTATTTATTCATTTGCAGAGTTAAAGGACATCATAATATGTGATGTAACTGGGAGTGAAATTTGATGTTATGGACTAACTGTCTGGTGGTTTTTTAGACACTGAATGTTCAAGAATATGAGAATGTTCCAAATATTATGGAAAGGTGGAAGGAACCCATGAAAGCTCAGGTGGAGCATTTAGTACCGGTACGACTGTTTCCTGTTTCTGTGTGGCAACAGGAAACGGTACTAAGCACCGGGCCACCGTGCTGACCCTTCTTTTTATTTTTCTCTCATTAGAAAATAGCTGGAAGCTTCGTCAATTCAATCCAGTTGCCAAAAGTAGAGTCGTTTCTTCAACTGGATTTTGAGCAGCTCCTGTGATCTGGTTCGGAGACTCACAGAGAGAATTATTGTGTTATTTCTAATCTTTAAACCATGCTGGTGTTGTAGACGTCTGTTTATGGTCAATTTCTGAGAAACACTGACAAACTTTTGTTTTATTTCAGTTTTTCACAGTGTCAAAAAGATGGTTGAGCAAAAGGGGAAAAATGATCTAAATCTAAATAAATATATAATAATATATATATTTATATGAATAAATATGACATTGTCATGTTCTTCTTGGCCCATCCCTCTCTATCCGGCCTTGAGGCGCCGCTGGGTGGCGCTGGTTTCTGCTCCAGTGTCTATATTAATGGCCAAATAACTTAACTTTGTTTTTTTTTTTAATTTTTTTTTTTTTTTTTTTTTTTTTTTTTTTTTTTTTTTACATCAGGATAAACCCGGAGCTCCCGGAGAAAACCGTGCTGACTGATATTTAACCAGTTTATTTAATTTAATTTGAGTTCTTTTGTTCCAGTTTGACTTCAGGTGGTTTGGTCTGGTCTAGGTGCGGGACACCTGCTGATTTCTGGAGCTTTCGTTGGCTGAGGTCTTGTCATTCTTTCGTTTTTCTGATTTCCTCAACCTAAAAAAGTGCTTGACTCGTCTGCAGAATGAAGGTTTCTCTTTTGCTTCTTCTGGAGGAACGTCCTTCCGGAGCTGATCTTCAGCCAGTTGTTTCAGCTGAGCCTTCAGAAGGTCCAGCTGCGCTTGGAGATGCATCTCTCTCTCAGCACAAGTCTGTTTTAGGGCGTCCCTCTCCTGGACCATTGCTTCATAGACGACGTCCTTGTAAGCTCTGATGTTGTCGATGAGCTGCAGGTTTTTGGTCACCGTTAGAGTGTTTTCCTTCACTTGTTCCTGGAGATCCCGCTGCGCCTTTTCTGCGTCCCGTTTCACTGCTGAAAGCTCCTTTTCATACCTGGAGCTGAGCTCTTGGTGTGAAGCCTTGATGTGCTGCAGCTCTGCCTGTAAACGCTCCTGCTCCTCTTGTGAGGTTTGTTGCAGCGAGGTCTTCTCCCGCACCATCTTCTGACGAAGCGCGTCCAGTTCAGATCTCTGCTTGTCAAGGAGCCGTTGGTTCTCGGAGACTTTGTCCGCATGAGATTTCTTTTCTGTCTCCAGTTGTCGTTTAAGTTTGTCAACTTGCTGCTTCGCTGCAAGGACGTCGCTTTCAAAACGAACTTTCAGCTCCTGGTATGAATTCTGGGATGACTTCAGCTCTTCTAGGAGATTTTTGTTCCTTTCTTTCTCCACCCGAAGCTTGTTGGACAGATGTGGGTCCTGTACTTTGTCCGGCTTCATCTGTGTTTCTTTGCACCGGCTGATGTGCGTTTCCTTCAGGGATTTCTCCTGCTCCAGTTGGAGTTTCATGTCTTCCAGGTCCTTGGACAGCTGGAGAACTCTGGACTCTGCATCGGAGGCTTTGGTCTGTTCTAGTCCCAACAGACGATTTATTCTTCCGAATTCCTCTTCGAGTTCGGAGTTCTCCATCATGTATAGATCCATAGATGGATAAGACATTTTTGGTTTGTTGGAAAAGTTCTTGGTAGAAATCTGGTTTGGTGATGTTGATCTGCGTCTGTCCTGACCCGGTTCGCGGTCCGACTGAGAGGTTCCGAAGATATTCTGAGCTTTTATAACGTCAATCTATGACGTCAAGGACAGATTAGAAGAAGCATTTACACATGGGCTTGACGTCATTACATCAATGACGTCATCAATGGAATGTAATAGTTGGCAGAGTTCCAAAACTCCGCCCCTTCTAATTCTTCTATTCATAATTCAGTTTTACATTACAACAACATTTTTTAGATGACATCACGTGTCTGATGTCAATCCAAGGCTACATGAAAGAGTAAGTATTTACAATGACAAAGTTAAAAGCTAAAGGGTTGGTGTCATGGTGAGACTGACTGCAGCCCTCACACTGACAAGCAAGACTCCACCTCCACATCATTACTGTAACACAGGTCAGCTGGCTGCAGCCCTCACCCTCATAGGCAGTAGGACTACAAAAACCTAACTACAGGAGTAGTAGTAGACATGTGAAGTTGGTTCCAGAGTGATGGTGCCTGATAACAGAAAGTGGGATCCGATCTGCCATTCACAGATTTCCAGCCATCTCAGTTAATTTGAAATACTTGAATTTAGATGATCCTGTATGAGTCATAAACACCTTCACCATTTTGCAGTTGGTTCGGTAGTTCTGCACCAGTGGACATTTTATCTTGAACATGAGACACAACTCTCCTCCAAATACACTTTATTCCAATTGTGTCAACAGTTACTGAAACAGGTTATGGTATTGTTCTTGAGGAAACGCACTATGGTGGTGGTGTTGACCTCTGGTGGGAGCAGAAGACGTGAAGAGGGACGGATTTAAAAACTGTGGATGAAAACCTCATCCAGCTCGGAAGATCAGACGCTCAGTGCACAGCTCGGTTTAAGTGCTAATAGACAAACACCATATGGCCAAAAGTATTGGTTCACCTGCCGTGTGAACTCACCCGCATATGAACTTAAGTTCCTTTTTTTTTTTTCAAGGTTTATTTGCCATTTGTGCATAAACCACCAGTGCAGACACCTTTTGAATTCTTGTGCAGAGCTCTCTCAGAACCACCAGTTTAGAGGATAATATACTATATTAAAAATATAAAATATTTAAAAAAACATTATGCAAAAGGTAGCAGTATGTACACAGAACTTAAATACAAGTACTAACAAAAGGTGAGGGCAAATGTTAAAAACAAGTACAAAAAAGGTGAATCCTATTAAACTCAGAAAGAAGAGATTAAGCTTTTGGTTGTTTTACTTTTTGCTTTTTTTTATTGACAATGAAGGAAAAGAGAGAATAAAAATGCAGCATATGTGCAGAGCCACAGCAGCACGGATCTCCAAGCAGCCTTCTTTTCTTCTTCCACATCACATTCCTGGTTCCAGCAGCTTCAGCATGTTTGGAAGTCCCGACTGCACCAGTTTTCTCCAGTTTCTTGCTGATGAAGCCAATTGTCTCTTATCAAACTGCTTTACACTAGCGTTTGAACTGTTTGCTGCTTCTCCCATCATCCTTGTCTATGTCCTCCCTTCCTCTTTTTCTAGATCCTTGATGTGGTGAAGGAGAGGAGGCAGAAGATGAAGAGGAGCCATCTCCACTGCTGTCTGTGTCACTGCTGGTGTCACAGTATTCATACGAGCAGCGTGAACGCTTGTTGCTCGGACTTTCACAGTCTACATCGTCCTCTCTCTTCCTCTTCCAGTATCTGTCAGGCACTGAGTCATCCTCAGAGTCTATGTCACTGTCACTTTTACTGTCGATCATGATGAAGCTAGAGGAATGCCCTTCTCTTGGCCTCATTCCCGATCCACCAGGAAGAGGATCTTCTATTTCCTGCATGTGGTTCATGTCTTGTTGCCCAGCAGAATCAGGAGGAGCGGCGACCACTTGGTCTGGTTCATTATTTTCATACGAGCAGCGTGAACGCTTGTTGCTCAGACTTTCACAGTCTACATCGTCCTCTCTCTTCCTCTTCCAGTATCTGTCAGGCACTGACTCATCCTCAGAGTCATCCTCGGAGTCTATGTCACTGTCACTTTTACTGTCGATCATGATGAAGCTAGAGGAATGCCCTTCTCTTGGCCTCATTCCCGATCCACCAGGAAGAGGATCTTCTATTTCCTGAATTTGGTTCACATCATCTATGTCCTCCTCTTCCTCATCAGTTTCCTCCTCTTCCTCATCATTTTCTTCCTCTTCCTCATAAATGTCCACCTCTTCTTCGTCTGAGTTGTAAACATCGACATCCAACATCAAATCGATGTCCTGATCAAACTCCAACATAGCGTCTACTTGAGCTTGAGGCTGGTGGAATTGTAGATATGCAGGAACACGAAGTGGACGGCGTTGTTGCTGATTAAGATCCATGTGGAGGCCATCTCCTCCAGCGAAAAAATGGTCAGGTTCTGGAATCCAGCGGAGAATGAGCTGTCCCAGCCGTTGTCTTTGGTGCGCAACAGCAAATCCTTCAGGGACTTCCCCATTGACTGGTCTGGCCACATTGACTTGAAAAACTTGATCAACATCCTCATCAAACATTTCAACTGGAGAATTTGGAGGACCAGGTGGACGGATATCGGCTCTTCCTGCATGTGGCACATTTCCTCTTGCAAAACGATGGTGGGCCATGTTGTACCTGTCCATGATACTGAACGTTACTGAACAAGCTGCTCAGTTAAAAAGTCATTCACAGACGGCGCTGAAACGTACTTTCTTCTACAATTTCTGAGAAAATACTGTGATGTTGCAATGCAAAGTGGAGTAAATGCAAAATGTGTCTGAGCTGTTTCAGAGAGTTGTTGGCTCTGTCCTTGGCTTCTGAGAAGTAAGTAATGTGTTGAAGAGAATGTTGTCTTTATGGAGTTTACAGCAGCCCTGTGATGTCATAAGAGGGAGTTCTAGAAACTTCATGACCTTTGCCCTTGTTTACACATATATTAATGGTTGATACCAAGTTGGTAGGACCCAAAACTTATTTACTTACTTACTTACTTATTTATTTATTTATTTATTTATTTCTCTTCTGGGAAGGCTGTTCACAAGGTTTAGGAGTGTTTAAGCGAATGTTTGACCATTCTTCCAGAAGCGCATTTATGAGGTCACACTGATGTTGGACCAGAAGTCCTGGCTCTCAGTCTCTGCTCTGATTCATCCCAAAGGTGTTCTATCAGGTTGAGGTCAGGACTCTGTGGAGGCCAGTCCAGTTCATCCCCACCAGACTCTGTCATCCAGGTCTTCATGGACCTGCTTTGTGCACTGGTGCACGGTCATGTTGGAAGACGAAGGATCCAGCGCCTAACTGTTCCCACAAAGTTGGGAACATGGATTTGTGCAAAATGTCTTGTTATGCAGAAGCATTCAGAGTTCCTTTCACTGGAACTAAGGGGCCAAGACCAGGTCCTGAAACACAACCCCACACCATAATCCCTCCTCCACCAAACTTTATACTCGCCACAATGCAGTCAGACACGTACCGATGTCCTGCCAAATAACTGCACCTGGAAGTCACCTGTTAATTGGACATTGCTCCAGATGTCTTGTTCACATGTAGTTTTATGAACCTCAGTAGTACTTTCATGATCTTTTAACACAGAGCAGGCTTTCTCTACCAAATGTATCCAGACAAACCCTTCTTGTTCAGTCTTCTTCTAATCATGGTCTCACACACTTTAACATGTAACATGCTCAGACAGCCCTACAAGGTTTGCACAACTTGTATTTGTCTGATTACTGTGTGATTTGACGTGGGGCTAAATTTACTAGAACATCCACATGAATATTCTGTTTCCCTGAAGAACGTTGAACTACACAAAGTTTGGATGGCTTTACAAAAGAAGAGAAATAAGAGCTTCTCTAAGACCACTGCTTATGTTGGTGCTTCTTGGAATTGCATTAATGGACACCTGAATGCTCTGGACCAGCAAACTGCCAAAACATCTGCACATCTGCAGGAGATGTTGAATTCACATCAGGTATTTAGTTGACATTTGGCAGCTGCTTGAGTGGGGCTACTAGTATGAAGTCCAAGGAGATCTCAATGCAGGAGAAGGACTCATCCTTAGACTTTGTTTTGGTTCTTTTCTTGGCTCCGTTTTTGTTAAATGGCTAATGGCCCAATGGAAAAAGTGACACATTGTTGTTCACCTGAGCCTGTAATCGCATATTTATTACCCAATATAGTACAAAAAAATATAATGTAATGATACCTAATAAATTAGATTTTTTTAAAAACAAACACCCAGCTATCCGAGACTCACCGTCTGCATTGACACCCCACTCTTGTGACTCTGGGATTTCTGGCATGCTCTGGAGAGATTCCTCCTTGAGGAGTCCATCAAACTTTTGCTCTTGTGCATCTGTTTGCTGGTAAAATGTGGAAAAACAATGATCATGCTCAGTAAGCAGTTCATACTTTGTGCATATGAGACGTAAGTCAAAGTCAAAGTCACGTTTATTGTCAATTCTGCCACATGTGAGGTTCATACAGAGAATCAAAATGACGTTACTCTCAAACCCTCAGTGCTACACAATAAATAAATTATTCTAAACACAAAGTGCAAATCTAAAATGTAAAAAGAAGCAAGTAATAATATGACGGTGGGTTTGAGAGCCAGTAAAAACAGTGAAATGGCAGTACGATGATAGGCATTATTGTTAATGATGAACTGTGTTGAAATAAGGACGGTGAAATGTACAACAGTTTTTAAAGGTGTGTGATTGTCCTGCAGGTGTTCAGCTTATCGGTCTGGTTAAAGTGACCTGGTGCAAAAAAGGAGGTCCAGTTCTGCCAAAAGTGCCTGGTGCAGATACAGAGGTCAGAGTGAGTGAGGGGGGGCAAGGGAGGGAAACGGAGGAAGAGATGGGAGAGTGTTCAGCTTCCTGACGGCCTGGTGGATGAAGCTGTCCTTCAGTCGGTTGGTTCTGGCCGGAGGGTCCGCAGCCTCCTCCCTGACGACAGCAGACTGAAGAGGCTGTGTGACGGGTGGGTGGGGTCTCTCACGATGCTTCAGTTAAGTTGGGGACAAAATGTTCTTTACGGTTTACAAATCATGTTTTACACATACAAGTACACAAAGCTGCACACTCACAAATCAAATGTTACGCACGCACAGATATATTGAATCGATTTTCTCTCCATAGTTTTCAGTCATTATGCTGCATCCTGCAAGAAGCAACTCTACATGGAGCTCCAGTTTGCAACCGTACAGGCTCGTCACTGTCCTATTTTTGGTTTCTCAACACATTCTCTGCTGGGATCAGGTCAGTCCACTACCTGCACCCTCTTCTGGTTTGTCTGTCCACAACACGTTAATTTACGTTTGTAAAACATGATTTTATGTTTTTACAACATGGTTTTACGTTTTTAAAACATGATTTTATGTTTGCCAGCACGGTGGATTAGTGGATCATCAACTATCCATATATCGCCCATATATATAGAAGACTTAGTTCTGTTACTGATGGATAATTATACTATTGTATCCTGTCTTGTACCTTTGATGGTGTGTCTTTGTCTCTTCTCTCTTTACTTCCTGTTCTACCTGGCTGGTCTTCGTCAGAAAGGTCCCCCCTCATGATCCAGGTCCTGATCCAGGTTTCTTCACTCTTAAGGGGAGTTTTTCTTGCCACTGTTTGGCTTAATTTGTTTATCCACTAGGGGAGTTTTTACCTGCCGTTGTTTATGTAATAATTGCTGGGGGGTCATGTTCTGGGTCTCTGGAAAACGCCTAGAGACAACTTGTGTTGGAATAGACGCTATATAAATAAAACTGAATTGAATGGAATTGAATTGAATTCCTGGTTCTATTCCCGGCCCGGTGGATCTTTCTGTGTGGAGTTTGTATGTTTTCCCCGTGCTTGTGTGGGTTCCCTCCGGGTACTCCGGCTTCCTCCCACAGTCCAAAAACACGCTTACTAGGTTAACTGATCATTCTAAATTGCCCGTAGGTGTGAATGTGCATGTTTGTCTTTGTATGTGGCCCCGCGATGGACTGTCCAGGGTGGACCCCTGCCTTTCACCTGGAAGGCATCGAGTTAGGCTCTGACAGACCCCCGTGACCCTAAAAAAAGATTAAGCGGGAATAGATGATGTATGGATATTCTTTTGTTCTTGCACAAAGCATTTGTTGAACAAAACAAAACTTTTTTCACACTTTACACATGTTTAAAAAACATTAAATCATGTTTTGCAAACTTAAAACCATGTTTTACATACATAAGTTAATGTTTTGCAAACTTAAAACCATGTTTTGCATACAAAAAGCCATGTTTATAAAAACATAAAAACGTGTTTTAAAAAAATAAAATAATGTTCTTGAAACATAAAATCATGTTTTACAAACATAAAATCATGTTTTACAAATATAATTGAATGTTCTTGAAACAAAAAAATCATGTTTTACAAACATAAAAACATGTTTTACAAACAAAAATTCATGTTCTTGAAACATAAAATCATGTTTTGCAAACATAGAATCATGTTTTAAAAAGAAATAAATTCATGTTCTGCAAACACAGACGCAAGAAGAAAATAGAGATTCTGCAAAATAAAAAAGAAGACATTAATATGTGTCCGTGTCCACATAAAACCTCTCAACTGTCACACAGCTGGGTCCTGCAGCTGTCAATAAGAGCAGCACATGAAGTGACAGTGAGAGGAAAATACAGCAGCATGGAGCAAACGGTGTCTGTGTGTGGCAGCAGAAATGGTACCTTGGTACTTGTAGTACTTGGTACAAGACCCTGCCGTGTCATCCCCATGTGACTGCAGATCCACATGTCCACATAGAGACCAGGTCTGCACAGGATGGACGTGGGACGCCACGGACTCTGAGCACCAGAGACATATAAAACCCAGAGTGAATATTGAAGCATAACAACTATTTCAGCTTGTTCAGGGGTCATTTACAGCAGGTTTGTACTATTTCCAACACTACTTAGAAATGACTCCTAAATAAATATATGAGCAGTTAAGTGTTTCATTCCCCCCAAGTCTTTGTACTTTAAAAGAGGTGGACAAAATAGCAGCACGACAGCTGAACAAAGAAAAGCTGTCATGTCCATCAAGAGTCACGGAGGTGTTTCACAGGAGCCACACTGGACCGCGCGCTGTGTCTGGTCACCATGGCAACAGGCGGACGCTCACGCACGCGCTTCCCGCCAGTGGCGCTGCTGACCTGCGCAGTTCCCGCCGTTACGGTAAAGACAGCGGTATATTTATACTGTCATTTAACTCACTTCTTCACCAGCGACAACAAATGATTGGATGTGATTTGCTGGACACGCTGGAGGATCCGGAGAGGCGAGTAGTAACACATCAATTAAATTGTTAATAACACGAACGAAAGACACGCTACGGTGTCTAATGCCAATGTTAGGTGCACTGAATAATAATTTACTAACGAGTTAGCGAATTAAGTAGCTGTATTATTGTTTAAGCTGGTGCTGACACAACTTTTTTCCCTTTTGAGACGAAGCAAGCAGATCGGTAACTGTTTTTACGAATTGACAAGAGTCTGACAGGTGGTTTTAGGTACTTACATCCAGTTTTAGTCAAGTTCCAGCTCTATATTTACCTTATTTGTGAGTGAACTGTGGTTAAGTTCAACAGTCAACTGAAGTAATTGGATAAAAAACTCAAAAGACTAAGCAGTGAACATTCACAACTTTGTGTTAGTGAAATACATCCCCCATGTAGCATTGCGGTAAGAAACATCCAGTCACAGGCCAGCCTGATGTCACGTGCTCCGATGCTGTGCCAAAGAAAATTTAAAAAAATAAAAACACACACATGCAAACTCGCCCCCCGAACTTTAATTAACATATATACAAACAAAACAAAGGCACATACATCTTAACGGTACCACGTTGAAGCCAAAGACACGCAGAATGTCTTCTGGTTTGATTGGGACAAAGTTCTTTCATTAATGTATCTCTGATCCGTTCAGTTGTAATTTTTCTGTTGAATATTTTGTATGTGGCGCTGTCTCAGTTCAGGGACAATCTTTGTGAAAAACAAAAGCTGTTTGTCCACTGGTATTGCTTCTATAAACGTGTTTCACATCCATTGTGTACAACTGAGATGAAATCTAATGCAAACATTTCACATTTATCTATATTTAGTTGTAAACCTGAAGCTTTAGAAAACAAATGTGTGGTTTGTAGGACTTAAGTTAGTAAGTTACTATAGGTTACTATTTAAAAAAATAGAGTGGTGTCATCAGCGTTAGTTCATTTCCTAACACTTCCAAGCCTCCCGAACCAGTTTCTATTAGTATAGGCTGGTACTGACAAAACACTTAAGGTTAAACCAAACCGAAAAATGATATTATTTGTAATAAAAATTCTGCTTTTACACAATATTTTTAATATTTGGACCAGTGAAAAGTGAGTGAAATGGTCCTATTTACAATTTTCTACAAATACATTAGAGGTTTCACAAATCACAAGCTGCGTTGAAGATGTTGTGTAGTGTCTAAAAGGGAACTTACTCCAGGTTTGAGCAGTCCAAGTATCGTGGGTTCTGACCTGGACCTGGTCTAAGGCCTCTTTGCTCTAAAGTGCAGAGGAATGGTCCTTCAGTCTGGGTCAGAGACTGACCTCAGCGTCCTGTTAACCTGCCACTTGAGGTCTTTTGCTTCTTTTCAAGTGTGAAAATGAAACTCACCAAAATACATGTAATACAGTGATGCAGTTGAGCATTTAAGTGCCTCTTTTCAACACTGTTACACATCTTGCAATTATCTTCCTGTCGTCAGTTTGAAGCTGAATTAAAGTACGCCTTAATCTACAGCAAGTGAGGTACTAATTGTATTTGCAGGCATCTTGGACTTTGCTCTTACTTATAACTATACTTGCGCTGTAAAGGCCTCGTTCAGATGTCCAATCACATGTTGGGCTTCCCTGAACTGTGACGTCTGGCAGAGCGGCCGTCGTCCAGGACAGTCCACTTCATAGCTCCAGTGTCTTATGTGGCTTATGTGCAGTGTATTTTTAAAAGCATCGGTTTTATACAAGGGAGTGAGTTTAGAGAAGTTGTAGATGTTTGACTATCTTATATTGGGCTCTATGTATTTACAGATTTTGGCGGTGAGACTGTGATGGGACAATGTACATGTCCAAAAGAAGATGAGGTACAATATTTGTTCACTTTTCAATATGACGGCCTCTACGAGCATGTCCATCTTCAGACAAGTAAAACAAGTCAACAGTCACACCTCTGCATCTGTGTGTCTTGTTCAACACCTAAACTGCTCTGCAGTGTTTCCCTCTTAACCATACAGAATTACAGTCCAACGCTTTTTCAGAGGAACTTGGGAGGAGGAGTTTGAATCTTCTTACAGGTTCAAATGTCTCAAGGAGGAGTTTTACCATAAATGTAAAAAAGTATTAATTCTAAAATGAAAAACGGCACGACAACACTGACCGTCCTCCTCACAACACTGATTCAACATCAGAGTGTCTGTGTCAGATCCTCCTGACCGCTGCAGGAGATCCTCAGGACCGCTGCAGGAGATCCTCCGGACCGCTGCAGGAGATCCTCCAGGCCGCTGCAGGAGATCCTCCGGACCGCTGCAAGAGATCTTCAGACCGCTGCAGGAGATCCTCCTGACCACTGCAGGAGATCCTCCGGACCGCTGCAGGAGATCCTCCGGACCGCTGCTGGAGATCCTTCAGACCGCTGCCGGAGATCCTTCAGACCGCTGCAAGAGATCCTTCAGACTCCTCCAGGAGATCCTTCGGACCGCTGCAAGAGATCCTTGTAGACCGCTGCAGGTGATCCTTCGGACCGCTGCAAGAGATCCTTCGGACCGCTGCAGGAGATGTGAGTGTGTGTGTGTGTGTGTGTGTGTGTGTGTGTGTGTGTGTGTGTGTGTGTGTGTGTGTGTGTGTGTGTGTGTGTGTGTGTGTGTGTGTGTGTGTCAGGACCTCTGTGCATGTTAGCACTCTGAGATCCCTCTCGTGCTTCGTGCAGTGGGTGAGATGCGTTCCCCATCCATGACCGACTTCCTGTGGGGTCTGGAGACCTCTGGGTGGCTGAAACACATCAAAGCCATTCTAGACGCCGGGGTCTTCATAGCCAGGTTGTGTTCACGTTCGCAGACACACACACACACTCACGCAGCCACAGTCACACAGGAAGCACGGACCTGATGGGAATGATCAGAACATGACCTCCATCACCAGCAGCACTGGAAGGTGGCTTTTTGTTGTGAAGGAGGGTTTTTGTTTTCCTCCCAAAAACTCTGCAAACTCTGGCTTCATAAAAGCATCGCGGTTTCAGACCTAAAGAGGGTGTCTGTGTCCTGGAGCCAGGCTGGGACCTGGTCTGAGAACTGAGAACCCAAGGAACCTTGGCGTCCTCCATCACCGCAGGTTTGATGGTGAACTGCTGTGATCTGTCTGTGTGCAGGGAGTGGCTGATGAAGGCATCAGCGTTCTGGATATCTGTTTAGATGGTTGGAACAGGACCGCCCAGGCAAGGCGGTTACCCTTGGGTACAAGTTCTCCCACAGGTCAGTAACTCGTCTTTTTGATGACGATGAAGTGACGACACACCCTGGTTCATCATTTCCATAAGACCACATACTGTGGTTTTGGGGGGTTAGCTGCAGGCCACAGACCAGGACTCAAACCCGGGTGGCTGCACCAAGGACGCAAGTCTGTGTTTATGGGGCGCCCACTCAACCAGTGGAGCTGCACAGCACCACTCAAACCTGAAACACCCTCCAACAGAACCTTGGTCTCTCGCTCTACCAATGAAAGCAGCTGGGGACTGGACCACCTGGGATTGCTAAGGGAACTCCTGCAAGTGGGGAGTCCCACCAAGCGATCCCGCAGGAATATCCCCATGAGGGTTGGCTCCTGGGTGAAGTATTGATATCGATAACCCAGGCAAGATGTTCAGGTGTCTTGTAGATTCATCGTAAGCCTTTTTCAATAATTTGCCCGGTTCTGCATCCAGGACCCGTATGCCATGAAAGACCCTTCCAGGAACCAGCTGTCTCTGGGTTCATCTGGGTTCTCCATCTCCTCCACCTCAATAATGTTCATGGAGGAGAATTGAGTTATTTGTTGAAGCTGAAAGAGAAACGTTGAGGAAGTCTGTGCTGATCAATAACTAATTTTATAGTAATAATATCTAAACACATTTGGTTGAAGGAACATTCCTCTCTGCTCCAACCCACGTATTCTCTGAACCTTCAGAAGGTTCTGGAGGTTGCTGGTGAGCTCTTTTGATGCAGACGTCACCTTCAAAAGGCCCAAACTTGTCTGTAAAAGTGACGTGACGTCTTCACGGACTTGAACTGATGGTTTTCACCAGTAACAGACGGAAGCTGACCTGCACGACTGGACAAAGTGTAGTTGATTGATGATTGATAACAAAATGAGCTGCCAGCTAATTTATTACTGGATTCTTAGTTGGTGACGTTAGTCTGTTTCATGCTGTGGAAGTGAACGTAAATCATCTCAATGTTGCAGTCGGCAAGTTTATTTTTGTCATATTTGCTGAAATTACCAGCCAAGGGGCGTGTTCACCAAATGTCAATCACAGAGTTGTGCACAGGTTTCACAGTAGTCGATAGGTCAGTGGTCTCCAACCCTGGTCCTCAGACCTGCACGTTGAGATGTTTTCCTGATCCCCATTAATGACCATCAGCAGCTTGCCATCAAGGTCTGTTAATGACTGTTTCTTGTATCAGAAAGCATCTCAGACCTGCAGGACCCTCGAGGACCAAGGCTGGAGACATCTCCATCTAAAGTAGTTAGTTGCAGCCTTCGTTTTATTTTTTAAAACACGTCAACACTCCGGGGTAACCACGAGTCTGACGTGAGTGGGTCAACCTGCACACGTGGTCCAGGTTGAACCATAGCCATCTTAGATACAACCTGCACAGCGTGGAGTCATGAGAAGCGTCACGCTGGATCAGATCTGCTGTAAACCCGCAGCTCTGCCTCTGCAGGTACGCCCACCTGGATGGAGACCCCAAAGAGGTGTTCCCAGTCATCGACCAGTTCCTGGAGTGTGTGTGGCAGCTGTCAGAGCAGTTTCTGTGTGCCTTCGAGTTCAACGAGCGCTTCCTCATCGCCGTGCACGCACACGTCTATTCCTGTCAGTACGGGACCTTCCTGGGAAACAGCCAGAAGGAGCGCAGGGACACGAGGTAACGACACGCACCTGAGCCGGAGCCCCTGCGCCGGTGGGGGTGAGCAGACGGGAAGTGACGTTTGTGTTTCGCTGCAGGCTCCATGAGCGCAGTCACTCGGCGTGGCCTCAGCTGTGGAAGGACAGAGCCGAGTACGCCAACCCGCTGTACAAGGCTGAGCTGAGCCAGAGTCAGGGTGTCCTGATGCCCAACACCTCCCCCTACTGCTTCTAGTGAGTCACTGCAGCACACCCTTGCTCCTGGAGCAGAGGCACACCGGTGGTCGCACCACATCAGGCTGCCTGCGGGTTGACGATTGTTTTCATGCTGCAGAGATTGTTGGAGACAGACGTCCTTTACAAGAAAAGCTTCATACACATCGTTCTGTGTTGACGTCTGATGCTTGACATAACTACCAGTTCCTGTCTCTTTATTTTGGGTCATCTCAGTCTGAAAAGAGCTCCTCACAGAGCTGCTGAGATCTTCGATAGAATTAACCAGCCTCCCTGTCTCCAGCTCGACCTCAGTTTACTTCAGTATGAGCGTTCACTCCTCATCCAGTTATGTTGTTCACTTAAACGCTGATTAATTAAACTTATAGGCTTTAGATTGTTCTAATAAGCCTCAACATCTGTAATATATTGTTAAAAGCATGCGATTTATTCCAGTTATTTAAAAAATCTTCAGTTTATTACATATTTAGATGTACAGTGTCAGCCTTTCACATCACATAACTTTACATTTGTAACTTTAACTGGCCAGTGATGGAGATGTTCCCTCAGAGATACGCGCTGCTGCTTTTGGTTTTCCAGTTACAAGGCAACGAGACCTAAGAAACAAACTAAAACAGTCACACGTTTTATACAAATCTGAATAAGAAAAGACGACTTCAGACGACGGAGACAGTTTTTTCTTTAACCATCCAGAACCAACATGACAAGTGGTTCATCATACCTGTGACTAACTGTCCGACAGTCTAAATCACGTCATGTTAGTATGAGTTAAACTGAACTAAAATGTGCAGCTTGTGGGGACTCAGGTGGGCGTGTCGGACTCCGCCTCCTATAAAGACATGGATGTAAAGGCAGCTGTGGTTCTGAGTCTCTGTATAAATGGTTTTCTCCAGAATGTGGGAGGGTCTCTATAACCACGTTGAGAAATCGACGCCGCCTCGCCAGTCGCCCGCCGACTACCTGTCTGCTGTGAGGGAGGAATCTCAGCAGTTGGAGGAGGAGCTGACCAATCACCAGGAGGTACCAGCCGGAGGACCCGCCCACCACCACCAGCACCACTCCTCCGGCTGCAGACGAGGCATCCAACACACAAACACATGCGTTATTACAGGCCTTAAACCAAACCACACCCAGAACACCCGCTCAGACCCTCCTACAGCTCCACGTTTTTAATTCCATAACAAACACCGACTTTCACATCTGTTCAGCATCTGCTTTCCCAAAACTAGATGGTGAAATATTTCAATCATGTTTGTTATTGTGCAGTATTTTATTAGGAGTTCTAATTTACCTGGTTTCTGCTGAACTTGAGTTTCACCAGCAAGGAGCGCCGTTACATCGACATTCAGACGTTTATCTAATGTGAAGATTAAAGCGCCACTAGATGTGATTAAAGGTGGAAGAGTCATCAAGAGAAAACGTTGGGACCACATGGAAAATGAACATGAGTAAAACACAAAGTTACTTGGACTTTTACTTCCCTGCAGACAGCATGAGCCCAAGATATGTAAAGTTTTCTTCTCAACAGTTTTAATTCATTTGTCAAAAACATCAATTTTGACAATTCAGACCTGCAGCACTTCACAGGAAAGAGTTAAGACATGGAGGTTTTAACCACTTTAATGTTTTAGCTGCCTCTCACAACAAGTCGTCGAGGATTCCCAGCAACAAAGAGTTTCAGCTCCTATTTTGTCTCTTATTTTGTACATTACTGGGTCATCGCCGGACATTTCTGTTTCAGAATTCTCAGCAATTCTCCAGTGTTTTCTGTCGAAGACACATCAGGACCACAGGTAGTATGTCCCTGTACCCTCGTCTTCATGAGTCTTCATGAGTCCCGTCTGTCCAGAAGCCTGTTCTACATCGTCTCATTAACAAATTCATGGAAGCCAGTGGACCAGATGTGTTCTTGAAGGCAACAAATGTTGATGTACAATCTCAGAGCACAGACGAGGAGACGAGGAGTGACAAGGACACTGAGACAAACCCAGACATCACAGACGAGGAGACGAGGAGTGACAAGGACACTGAGACAAACCCAGACATCACAGACGAGGAGACGAGGAGTGACAAGACAGTCGGACAAACCCAGACATCACAGACAAGGAGACGAGGAGTGACAAGGACACTGAGACAAACCCAGACATCACAGACGAGGAGACGAGGAGTGACAAGGACACTGAGACAAACCCAGACATCACAGACAAGGAGACGAGGAGTGACAGGGACACTGAGACAAACCCAGACATCACAGACGAGGAGACGAGGAGTGACAAGGACACTGAGACAAACCCAGACATCACAGACGAGGAGACGAGGAGTGACAAGGACACTGAGACAAATCACAGCACAGATGAGGAGACGATATGTGTCATTAGTGAATGCGTTTCAGTTTGTTAGTGTTGACGACGGTTTCCATGGTGACCCGGTCGTATGGGTCGATTAACTGTTGATGTGGTCTGAGGATCGGAGGTCCCTTCAGTTGAGGAACACTGTTTTTAAACGTTTCTGTGGGTTTATCACACATTTGTTGACAGTGTCTGTCAGACTCATTACAGTCAGCTGCTCGCATCACTTGTTTGAAACAACGTTTTTGTCTTTCACCTCCTCACTCCAATGAAATCAGTGCAGGACACAGATGGGTCATTTTTATCCATTTCAAACCTCAGCTCGGTCAGTTTGGTCTTTAAACATTTTCATACCTGCTTCGAGTCCAATTTATGAAAACAGCAGAGTCAGATCAGGTTCCTCTGAGGTCCACGCTGCTCCAGAAGCAGCGGACGGCTCAGACCCAGTTTAAACAGCTGCTGTGACACAAACGCCAGTCTGCAGAGCATCAGTGACTTTCATTTGATTCAGGTGGCTCCTAGAGGAACATGTGACCAGACCGTCAGAACGATCAATAACGTTTTTTAACACACTGGTTCATATTTTCACATTCACTATTCTACAAGAATAAAAACATGTTAGACTTGAAAACTTGGCTCTGACGTCCTAAAAGGAGAGTTCACTGCTGCTCATGATGGTGATGATGAAGATGATGATGGTGATGAAGATGCGTTTTTCACTGCTGCTCATGATGGTGAAGATGATGATGATGGTGATGAAGATGCGTTTTTCACTGCTGCTCATGATGGTGAAGATGGAGGTGATGGTGATGATGGTGGTGACTGTGATGATGATGATGACGATGATGCTGACTGTGATGATGATGATGACGATGATGATGATAAGAATGATGATGGTGACAGTGATGAAGATGATGCTGATGATGGTAACTGATGATGATGATGGTGACTGTGATGTTGAATGTTATTGTGATGATGATGATAATGATGATGATGGTGACTGATGATGATGATGTTGACTATGATGATGATGGTGACTGTGATAATGATGACGATGATGGTGACTGATGATGATGATGGTGACTGTGATGATGAAAGTGACTTTGATGATGATGATGATGATGATGATGGTGACTGATGATGATGATGGTGACTGTGATGATGAAAGTGACTTTGATGATGATGATGATGATGATGGTGACTGTGATGATGATGATGATGATGCTGACTGATGATGAAAGTGACTGATGATGCTGATAATGATGGTGACTGTGATGATGATGGTGACTGTGATGATGATGATGGTGACTGTGATGATGATGGTGACAGTGATGATGACAGTGATTGTGATGATGATGATGATAGTGACTGTGATGATGATGATGGTGACTGTGATGATGATGATGATGATGATGATGGTGACTGTGATGATGATTATAACGATGATGATGGTGACAGTGATGAAGATGATGATGGTGATGATGATGATGGTGACTGTGATGATGATCATGGTGACTGTGATGATGATGATGATGATGGTGACAGTGATGAAGATGATGATGGTGATGATGATGATGATGGGGACTGATGATGATGACAGGGATTGTGATGATGATGATGATGGTGACTGTGATGATGATGACTGATGATGATGATGGTGACTATGATGATGATGGTGACTGTGATAATGATGACTGATGATGGTGACTGATGATGATGATGGTGATGATGATGATGATGGTGACTGTGATGATGATGATGATAATGATGGTGACTGTGATGATGATGATGATGATGGTGACTGTGATGAGGATGATGATAATGATGGTGACTGTGATGATGACAGTGATTGTGATGATGATGATGATGATAGTGACTGTGATGATGATGATGGTGACTGTGATGATGATGATGATGGTGACTGTGATGATGATTATAACGATGATGATGGTGACAGTGATGAAGATGATGATGGTGATGATGATGATGGTGACAGTGATGATGATCATGGTGACTGTGATGATGATGATGATGGTGACAGTGATGAAGATGATGATGGTGATGATGATGATGATGGGGACTGATGATGATGACAGTGATTGTGATGATGATGATGATGGTGACTGTGATGATGATGACTGATGATGATGATGGTGACTGTGATGTTGAATGTTATTGTGATGATGATGATGGTGACTGTGATGATGATGGTGACTGATGATGATGATGTTGACTATGATGATGATGGTGACTGTGATAATGATGACGATGATGGTGACTGATGATGATGATGGTGATGATGATGATGATGGTGACTGTGATGATGATGACTATAATGATGGTGACTGTGATGATGACGGTGACTGTGATGATGATGATGACTGATGATGATGATGATGATGATGATGGTGACTGTGATGATGATGATGATGCTGACTGATGATGATGAAAGTGACTGATGATGATGATAATGATGATGATGGTGACAGTGATGATGACAGTGATTGTGATGATGATGATGATAGTGACTGTGATGATGATGATGGTGACTGTGATGATGATGATGATGATGATGGTGACTGTGATGATGATTATAACGATGATGATGGTGACAGTGATGAAGATGATGATGGTGATGATGATGATGGTGACTGTGATGATGATCATGGTGACTGTGATGATGATGATGATGGTGACAGTGATGAAGATGATGATGGTGATGATGATGATGATGGGGACTGATGATGATGACAGGGATTGTGATGATGATGATGATGGTGACTGTGATGATGATGACTGATGATGATGATGGTGACTATGATGATGATGGTGACTGTGATAATGATGACGATGATGGTGACTGATGATGATGATGGTGATGATGATGATGATGATGGTGACTGATGATGATGATGATGATGATGGTGACTGTGATGAGGATGATGATAATGATGGTGACTGTGATGATGACGGTGACTGTGATGATGATGATGACTGATGATAATGATGGTGACTGTGATGATGACGGTGACTGTGATGATGATGATGACTGATGATGGTGATGACGATGGTGACTGTGATGGTGATGATGATGGTGACTGTGATGAGGATGATGATGATGGTGACTGTGATGATGATGATGATGATGATGATGATGTGACTGATGATGATGATGATGATGACTGATGATGATGATGATGATGGTGACAGTGATGAAGATGATGATGGTGATGATGATGATGATGATGGTGACTGTGATGAAGATGATGATGGTGATGATGATGATGATGACTGATGATGACTGGTGATGATGATGATGGTGACTGTGATGATGATGATGACTGATGATGATGGTGATGATGGTGACTGTGATGATGATGGTGACTGTGATGATGATGGTGACTGTGATGATGATGATGACTGATGATGATGATGATGATGATGGTGACTGTGATGAGAATGATGACTGATGACTGATGATGATGATGATGATGATGATGATGATGATGACTGATGATGAGAATGATGACTGATGATGATGATGATGATGATGATGATGATGATGATGATGATGATGATGGTGACTGTGATGAGAATGATGTGTCAGCTCATTAACATTGTTTCTGCAGAGGATCGCAGCTTTGACGGGGAAGCCAGTCATGTGGGAGAAGATCAACATTCCGAGGAGGAGGACTAACTAGCTGTGGCAGAGACGTGGTGGGCCAGACCCGCCCACCACCCACACAGAACCAATCAGCAGACCTGTTAGCGCAATGTCTCATGGGCCGGCCAGTCAGAACGCTCAGAGCCAGGACTCTGCCCTCCTCTCGCCGCTGGCGTTGCAGCTCCAGAGTCTGAACGCCGAGGAGCTCTCCGACAGCAGCGACCTGGAGTCGGGCGTAGCCGACCTCAGCAGCCGCTCATCCAGCGGTGGCGACGACGGCAAGGACCCGGACCTGGAATGAGACGGTCTGTGGCGCCATACCTGAAGAAAGGGAACCTGGAAGTTTTTACCAACTCTGAGGCGACGACGGCGCTGCCGTGAGTCTGACGGGCATCACCACTGTGAGATGTTCAAACCGGACGGCCCAGACTCGGAGCGGCACTCCGGACTTCAATCGGATCGAGCTGGAGCATCACGGGAGCTGTTTCTGTGTACCTCTCGGTCTTTCCTGGTAGGAGATGAGTTCTGGTTCTGACGGGGACCCTGGGAACCCCGGGAACCGCCCCCAAAATCTGTAAATCTGAAGTTCTGCTGTTTCTCTCTCATGCGGCCATCAGTCAAACACAGACATGAGGGAACGTTGTTTCTGTTTCCATAGTTACAACAGCGCCGGACCCAAATGCTTCTGGAGTTATATCCTTACAGGACGTAAATAAGTTACTGTTACCAAATAAAAGGTGAAATGAATGAGCTTTAAAAAGAGCTGAAAAGCTTCCTTACCAGAAGTCGACAGCTGCTCACTATGAAATGTAAATATCTGAAGTAATTAGGGAAATAAACATGAATAAGATTAATGAGAAATAAAATCGGAAAGCAGAAATAAAACCAACCAGCTGCCAGTATGATGTACATCACCACTAGGTGGCAGCGTAGGTTCCTTTGTGCAGCACCGTAGCTCACATATTTATTTTACTTGAGTTGGAGCTTTTGACTGTTGAGCTTCAGTTGTTTTTTCACAATGTTTGTAAAAAAGATCGTTGTACCCGACTGCCAAGAAGGAATGGTAACGGGACATCGGACAACGAATGAAGACAGAACTCCGCGGTTTCAGTACCAGTCTGTAAAGGACAAGACCCAGGCACTGACTCATCCTCAGAATCATCCTCGGAGTCTATGTCACTGTCACTTTTGCTGTCGATCATGATGAAGGTAGAGGGATGCCCTTCTCTTGGCCTCATTCCCGATCCTCCAGGAAGAGGATCTTCTATTTCCTGCATGTGGTTCCTGTCTTGTTGCCCAGCAGAATCACGAGGAGCAGCGACCACTTGGTCTGGTTCATCATTTTCAGGGATTCTCTCAATATGTTCCAACATTTGAATAAAAGGTGGAAAAAACATGAGTAAGGCAGGCCAAAGCATAAAGAGTCCTTCATTGCCCCTGAAAATGGCATCTGTTCATGGTAATATTCATCATCATCTATGTCCTCCTCTTCCTCATCAGTTTCCTCCTCTTCCTCATTAGTTTCCTCCTCTTCTTCACCAGTTTCCTCTTCTTCTTCATCAGTTTCCTCCTCGTCCTCGTCAATGTCCACCTCTTCTTCATCTGAGTTGTCGTCGTTAACATCGACATCCGACATCAAATCGATGTCCTGATCAAACTCCAACATAGCGTCTACTTGAGCTTGAGGCTGGAGGAATCTAAGATATGCAGGAACACGAAGTGGACGGTGTCGTCGCTGATTAAGATTCATGAGGCGGCCATCTCCTCCAGCCAACAAAATGTGAGCTTCTAGAAACCTCGGGGGACTTTGCTGTCCCAGCCGTTGTCTTTGGTGCGCAACAGCAAATCCTTCAGGGACTTCCCCATTGACTGGTCTGGCCACATTGACTTGAAAAACTTGATCAACATCCTCATCAAACATTTCAACTGGAGAATTTGGAGGACCAGGTGGACGGATATCGGCTCTTCCTGCATGTGGCACATTTCGTCTTGCAAAATGATGGTGGGCCATGTTGTACCTGTCCATGATACTGAACGTTACTGAACAAGCTGCTCAGTTAAAAAGTAATTCATTAACACTGATCTCACAAAGTGTTAATGGAAGATATGTAAGTAATAAATACAGTAAGAAAGCAAACAGAAAACATAAACAAATACAGTTATCTCACCTGAGTTGTGTTCATGGAACCAGGAGCTTCTGAGAGTTGTGTTTCAGCTCAACATTTGAGCTGTGAGTGGGTTTAAAAGATCCCTCGAGGGATCCTCTGTTCCTGACGGCTTCACTAAGATCTTTAGTCCAGATCATTTTGTGTCTGTTTGGCAACAAGCACTTCTTGTACAGTTAGGTTACGATGGACATAAAGTCCATCAGGCTCCCAAACTGTCAACTTCTGGTCTTTTAATCTGCCATTTTCAGCTCCTTTTTGCTTAACGCATGAATGTCTCTCTCAAGACTGAGCTCAGAAATCCCACACTGACACCGGCTGTTGGAGGTTTTTATCCTTTATCTGACTTTCTGCTCCATTGGCTCCTCAACTCTTCAGATGCTCCGTTAATGACATTTCAGTGGTAAACATTTATAAGCACTGCATAAGCTGCAAAGGTTTTTGTTTTTTTTTTGGCAAATATAACAAATTTATTTGAAAGAATAGTAGTTACAGTCTGGTTCATCCGTCTGGTTCCATCCTTTACCCAAAAACACAACCATGAATGAAGAACGGTACCAAAACACCCTCCAACAGCAACTTCTTCCAACAATCCAACAACAGTTTGGTGAAGAACAGTGCATTTTCCAGCACCATGGAGCACCGTGCCATAAGGCAAAAGTGATACCTAAGTGGCTCGGGGACCAAAACGTTGACATTTTGGGTCCATGGCCTGGAAACTCCCAGATCTTAATCCCATTGAGAACTTGTGGTCAATCCTCAAGAGGCGGGTGGACAAACCCTCTAATTCTGACAAACTCCAAGAAGTGGTTATGAAAGGATGGGTTGCTGTCAGTCAGGATTTGACCCAGAAGTTGATTGCGAGCATGCCCAGTGGAACTGCAGAGGTCCTGAAAAAGAAGGTCCAACACTGCAAATACTGACTCTTTGCATAAATGTCATGTAATTGTTGATAAAAGCCTTTGAAACATATGAAGTGCTTGTAATTATATTTCACTACATCACAGAAACAACTGAAACAAAGATCTAAAAGCAGTTTAGCAGTAAACTTTGTGAAAACTAATATTTGTTTCACACTGAGAACTTTTGGCAACGACTGTATATTTGTCCAATACTAAAAGCTGCCGTGATTCAGCTGTTTTAAACTGGATTTTACACCGTTGTTTCAATACTGATACCAGTGATGCTCTAGCTGATCAGAACCATTCAACAGAAAAGATCCTTCACACTTGGCAAAACTGCACCTGAGCCAAAGGTGCCAAAACATCCCAGATTTGCAGCCTTGAAGACCGTTTCCATAACGACGGAAAGTTGGGACTGAAACGAGGTCCTGGTACGGATCCTCAGCTGGGACAAACTTCACAGCAGCGCCAATCCACTCTAAAATAATAAATGATGAACTGGGTCCGACCTTTAAAGATGACCAAATCTGGATAATCAATACTTCAAATGGGATTGTTCTGTGCCAAAAGACCTGTTGAAAATAAATTTACATTACATGCTTGCTTAATAATAAACACCTGCTTATTTGTAGAAAATATAATAACATTGCATGATTAAAAAAACACCTGCTTAGTTGTAGAGAATATAATGACATTTAGTAACCAACTGCTTATTTATTCATTTGCAGAGTTAAAGGACATCATAATATGTGATGTAACTGGGAGTGAAATTTGATGTTATGGACTAACTGTCTGGTGGTTTTGTAGACACTGAATGTTCAAGAATATGAGAATGTTCCAAATATTATGGAAAGGTGGAAGGAACCCATGAAAGCTCAGGTGGAGCATTTAGTACCGGTAGGACTGTTTCCTGTTTCTGTGTGGCAACAGGAAACGGTACTAAGCACCGGGCCACCGTGCTGACCCTTCTTTTTATTTTTCTCTCATTAGAAAATAGCTGGAAGCTTCGTCACTTCAATCCAGTTGCCAAAAGTAGAGTCGTTTCTTCAACTGGATTTTGAGCAGCTCCTGTGATCTGGTTCGGAGACTCACAGAGTGAATTATTGTGTTATTTCTAATCTTTAAACCATGCTGGTGTTGTAGACGTCTGTTTACGGTCAATTTCTGTCAAACTTTTGTTTTATTTCAGTTTTTATTTCAAGAAAAAAATATAAAGTTGATGTTGGTCTTTTCCCAACCAGATGTAAAAACCTTTAGGAACAAATAAATGTTGTGTCCTCTAATCTTGAACAGACATAATTAAACCATTTACTGTAAAATATTTAAAAAAAAAACTTTTTTGGATTGATAACTCAACCTATTCTCAAGTGACATGAAAAATATCAAATATAGTCTGCAATACACAAATGGACCACAAGATGTCACCTTTGTTCTTTGTTTTTTTCCTGACCAGTCTGTGCTGGTTTTAGGTCTTTAACCACTGATACGTTGGTATCAAAAACTGTTTTGTTTTGTTTTATTTATTCTTGTTTTATAACTAAATGTAATTGTTTTGTGCAGGAAACTGCTGAACTGCAAATCCTGGTACAAAAGACAAAGTTGAATTGATTGAACTGATTAAAACAGTGCAGGATCCGTTCAAGCAGAAATATAACAAACAAAACTTTACACTTCCTCTTTTTAGCCGAAAATGAATAATGTCTATAAATAGAACAGGTAAGTTTTTTTTAACAAACATTATTCATAGATGCATGTGAACTACAGATTTACAACTAAACCCCCAACCCCCACCCCTGAGCAACAAATAATAGTGACATAGTCAAAATAAATAAATAAAACATGTTCAACTTCAAATGGGCTTTTTTAGTATGGAGAATAAAAGTTTAGCAAATATGAAATAAAGTCAAAATATTATATATATATATTATATAATATATGTATTGATAAATACATATCCTATTGATGATTCAGATCTTAGATCTGAATCAGATTAATTATATGAATAAATATGACATTGTCATGTTCTTCTTGGCCCATCCCTCTCTATCCGGCCTTGAGGCGCCGCTGGGTGGCGCTGGTTTCTGCTCCAGTGTCTATATTAATGGCCAAATAACTTAACTTTGTTTTTTTTAATGTTTTTTTTTTTTTTTTTTTTTTTTTTTTTTACATCAGGATAAACCCGGAGCTCCCGGAGAAAACCGTGCTGACTGATATTTAACCAGTTAATTTAATTTAATTTGAGTTCTTTTGTTCCAGTTTGACTTCAGGTGGTTTGGTCTGGTCTAGGTGCGGGACACCTGCTGATTTCTGGAGCTTTCGTTGCTGAGGTCTTGTCTTTCTTTCGTTTTTCTGATTTCCTCAACCTAAAAAAGCGCTTGACTCGTCTGCAGAATGAAGGTTTCTCTTTTGCTTCTTCTGGAGGAACGTCCTTCCGGAGCTGATCTTCAGCCAGTTGTTTCAGCTGAACCTTCAGAAGGTCCAGCTGCGCTTGGAGATGCATCTTTCTCTCAGCACAAGTCTGTTTTAGGGCGTCCCTCTTCTGGACCATTGCTTCATAGACGACGTCCTTGTAAGCTCTGATGTTGTCGATGAGCTGCAGGTTTTTGGTCACCGTTAGAGTGTTTTCCTTCACTTGTTCCTGGAGATCCCGCTGCGCCTTTTCTGCGTCCCGTTTCACTGCTGAAAGCTCCTTTTCATACCTGGAGCTGAGCTCTTGGTGTGAAGCCTTGATGTGCTGCAGCTCTGCCTGTAAACGCTCCTGCTTCTCTTGTGAGGTTTGTTGCAGCGAGGTCTTCTCCCGCACCATCTTCTGACGAAGCGCGTCCAGTTCAGATCTCTGCTTGTCAAGGAGCCGTTGGTTCTCGGAGACTTTGTCCGCATGAGATTTCTTTTCTGTCTCTAGTTCTCGTTTAAGTTTGTCAACTTGCTGCATCGCTGCAAGGACGTCGCTTTCAAAACGAACTTTCAGCTCCTGGTATGAATTGTGGGATGACTTCAGCTCTTCTAGGATATTTTTGTTCCTTTCTTTCTCCACCCGAAGCTTGTTGGACAGATGTGGGTCCTGTACTTTGTCCGGCTTCATCTGTGTTTCTTTGCACCGGCTGATGTGCGTTTCCTTCAGGGATTTCTCCTGCTCCAGTTGGAGTTTCATGTCTTCCAGGTCCTTGGACAGCTGGAGAACTCTGGACTCTGCATCGGAGGCTTTGGTCTGTTGTAGTCCCAACAGACGATTTATTCTTCCGAATTCCTCTTCGAGTTCGGAGTTCTCCATCATGTATAGATCCATAGATGGATAAGACATTTTTGGTTTGTTGGAAAAGTTCTTGGTAGAAATCTGGTTTGGTGATGTTGATCTGCGTCTGTCCTGACCCGGTTCGCGGTCCGACTGAGAGGTTCCGAAGATATTCTGAGATTTTATAACGTCAATCTATGACGTCAAGGACAGATTAGAAGAAGCATTTACACATGGGCTTGACGTCATTACATCAATGACGTCATCAATGGAATGTATTAGTTGGCAGAGTTCTAAAACTCCGCCCCTTCTAATTCTTCTATTTATAATTCAGTTTTACATTTAAAACAACATTTTTTAGATGACATCACGTGTCTTATGTCAATCCAAGGCTACATGAAAGAGTAAGTATTTACAATGACAAAGTTAAAGGCTAAAGTTTTCTGGGCAGATGCAGACAACAATGTCACCTAGACGCAGACGTAGACGGCAAATGCAGTGAAATGATTGAAAAAGAAAACGTAGAGGGTTTTAGAGGGTTTTAGAGGGTTTTATAGGGTAATGTCGAGGCAGGTCCAGCTGCCTCACTCCCAAACCCTCATCTCAGTGGGTTGCAAAGTACTGCTTCTGACAACTAGTAACACTGTTGAATTTATTTTAAGGGAAATCCTAAGTACCTCACTTTGAAGTTTTATAAGTTGTGCTTCTGACTACTAGTAACACTGCTAAATTTATTTTAAGGGTAATCATAAGTACCTCACTTTGAAGTTTTGTAAGTTGTGCTTCTGACTACTAGTAACACTGCTGAATTTATTTTAAGGGTAATCCTAAGTACCTCACTTTGAAGTTTTATAAGTTGTGCTTCTGACTACTAGTAACACTGCTGAATTTATTTTAAGGAAAATCCTAAGTACCTCACTTTGAAGTTTTATGAGTTGTTCTTCTGACTACTAGTAACACTGCTGAATTTATTTTAAGGGTAATCCTAAGTACCTCACTTTGAAGTTTTCTAAGTTGTGCTTCTGACTACTAGTAACACTGCTGAATTTATTTTAAGGAAAATCCTAAGTACCTCACTTTGAAGTTTTATAAGTTGTGCTTCTGACTACTAGTAACACTGCTGAATTTATTTTAAGGGTAATCCTAAGTACCTCACTTTGAAGTTTTATAAGTTGTGCTTCTGACTACTAGTAACACTGCTGAATTTATTTTAAGGGTAATCCTAAGTACCTCACTTTGAAGTTTTTATAAGTTGTGTTTCTGACTACTTGTAACACTGCTGAATTTTTTTAAGGGTAATCCTAAATACCTCACTTTGAAGTTTTATAAGTTGTGCTTCTGACTACTAGTAACACTGCTGAATGTATTTTAAGGAAAATCCTAAGTACCTCACTTTGAAGTTTTATAAGTTGTGCTTCTGACTACTTGTAACACTGTTTATATTATTTTAAGGAAAATCCTAAGTACCTCACTTTGAAGTTTTATAAGTTGTGCTTCTGACTACTAGTAACACTGCTGAATTTATTTTAAGGGTAATCCTAAGTACCTCACTTTGAAGTTTTCTAAGTTGTGCTTCTGACTACTAGTAACACTGCTGAATTTATTTTAAGGAAAATCCTAAGTACCTCACTTTGAAATTTTATAAGTTGTGCTTCTGACTACTAGTAACACTGCTGAATTTATTTTAAGGGTAATCCTAAGTACCTCACTTTGAAGTTTTATAAGTTGTGCTTCTGACTACTAGTAACACTGCTGAATTTATTTTAAGGGTAATCCTAAGTACCTCACTTTGAAGTTTTTCTAAGTTGTGTTTCTGACTACTTGTAACACTGCTGAATTTTTTTAAGGGTAATCCTAAGTACCTCACTTTGAAGTTTTATAAGTTGTGCTTCTGACTACTTGTAACACTGTTTATATTATTTTAAGGGTAATCCTAAGTACCTCACTTTGAAGTTTTATAAGTTGTGCTTCTGACTACTAGTAACACTGCTGAATGTATTTTAAGGAAAATCCTAAGTACCTCACTTTGAAGTTTTACAAGTTGTGCTTCTGACTACTAGTAACACTGCTGAATTTATTTTAAGGGTAATCCTAAGTACCTCACTTTGAAGTTTTATAAGTTGTGCTTCTGACTACTAGTAACACTGCTGAATTTATTTTAAGGGTAATCCTAAGTACCTCACTTTGAAGTTTTATAAGTTGTGCTTCTGACTACTAGTAACACTGCTGAATTTATTTTAAGGGTAATCCTAAGTACCTCACTTTGAAGTTTTCTAAGTTGTGCTTCTGACTACTAGTAACACTGCTGAATTTATTTTAAGGAAAATCCTAAGTACCTCACTTTGAAGTTTTATAAGTTGTGCTTCTGACTACTAGTAACACTGCTGAATTTATTTTAAGGGTAATCCTAAGTACCTCACTTTGAAGTTTTATAAGTTGTGCTTCTGACTACTAGTAACACTGCTGAATTTATTTTAAGGATAATCCTAAGTACCTCACTTTGAAGTTTTTCTAAGTTGTGTTTCTGACTACTTGTAACACTGCTGAATTTTTTTAAGGGTAATCCTAAGTACCTCACTTTGAAGTTTTATAAGTTGTGCTTCTGACTACTTGTAACACTGTTTATATTATTTTAAGGGTAATCCTAAGTACCTCACTTTGAAGTTCTATAAGTTGTGCTTCTGACTACTAGTAACACTGCTGAATTTATTTTAAGGGTAATCCTAAGTACCTCACTTTGAAGTTTTATAAGTTGTGCTTCTGACTACTAGTAACACTGCTGAATGTATTTTAAGGAAAATCCTAAGTACCTCACTTTGAAGTTTTACAAGTTGTGCTTCTGACTACTAGTAACACTGCTGAATTTATTTTAAGGGTAATCATAAGTACCTCACTTATAAGTTTTGTAAGTTGTGCTTCTTAACCAACCTATATGTCAGTCAGTGTTGCAGACAATTCTTTGTTTACAGAAATGAAAAGTGTGGAATTGTGTTAGAAACTTCCAGTTATTCTCTGAGTTCAGGTAGAAAAAAGACAGCAGTCAGAGGCCCTCTGGCTTAGTTGGTCAAAGCATCTGTCTTGTAAACAGGAGATCCTGGGTTCAAATCCCAGCAGAGCCTCTCACCTGTCTTGGGAACAGAGACAAAGGGGATGATGTTGAAAATTGCTGGAAATCTTGGTTTCCAAGTTTTCAGCACTGCTGGTTCTCTGCATCTGACCTTCTGTCCTGAGTTGAGACTAGTTTAAGTCATTTAAATAATCTTAAGTGGACATGAAACTATAGTGGTGTCTATCGTGGAGATCTCACCCAGGTAGAACCCAGCAAGTAAGACTCATCTCAAAAGAACCTGGTGAAATTGAGAATACAACTAAATGAAGAACCTAGTAAAGAAAAATAAAGTGAAATAAAAAAATAATGAAGAGGTTGAACAGGTTGATTCCACCTGCATGTTGCATGTCTGATGTCTGTTAAAGCTACACTGGTGCAGATAAATGTTTGTGTGAATGGAAGAACTGCTGCTTAAGCTGCTGTTGCTGTGTGGTTTCTTGTAGGAATAAAATACGCTGCAGCACTGATTTGGTCGGAGTATACGGAAGGTATTCTGCATAGAAGTAACACAGGTCGTTTGTGCTTTGATAAGATTTGTGAGGCTTCTTGTCCCCTCCTGTTGTCGGGGGCACTATGCCTCTGGTAGGGTCTCCCATAGCAAGCAGGTCATGGGTGACGGGCCAGACTGAGAGCGGTTCACTACTCCCTCATGAACGGATCAACAGCAAGGATCGTTACGTCGCCTGTATTGGTGTCACCGGGGCCCCACCCTGAAGCCAGGCCTGGGGCTGGGGCTTGAAGACGAGCACCTGGTGGCAGGGTCTTTGCCCACGGGACCCGGCCAGGCTCAGCCCGAAGTGGTAACGTGGGCCCACCTTCCAGTAGGCTCACCACCCGCAGGAAGAATCATGAGGGGGGGATGCAATGTGGTTTGGGCAGCGGTTGTTGCAGGGTAGCTTCTTTCTTTAGTATTTGATGGAGGTTTTCACTCTGTGAGGTCAGGATGAGTCCACTCAGGTTTGTCCTGATGGAAGTATCAAGATTGTTTCCTTGACAGAAGGTCAGACAGACAGTCCTGTGACACAACAATCTTATGAGACCTGTGGGGTTTGTGAGGATGGAGACACTAGAAATCCTCGTTACGCTCCTGTTTCACATCCTGTGTGACTCGAACTGAACTTGTTTCATTTATCTGTATAAAAAAAGAGCTTAAACAGTCAACATGGCTCTGTGTTGTGGATGAGCATTTTCAGTCCTAGAAGCACTTCCTGCTTGTTCCAGTTTTCACAGATGAACCATCAAGACTTGGACGTGGAGAATGAGGGTATCGCCCCCTCTACCTCTCACATGCAAAGCGAGCGCTCTACCATTTGAGCTAATTCCCCTGAGTGACAGATGTCTGATACAACTTGATGCTCTGCTTACAGGTTTCCTGTATTTTGATTTATATTTTAAATCAGGAAAACAGAACAATTAGCAAAGAAATGCAGTAATCATGTTTCATACAGATGATAGAAAGTGTAGATACAATTAAACACATACAGCGAACATATGGCATGAATATAAATCCTCCACCTGTGACTGCCCACTGCCCCACATCACACAGCCACTGCTCAGTGGTGTCATTAAGACTCCTCCTCTTTGATGCTGCAGAGAGCAGCAGCTTCCATCCTGGCCGTGTCCGTGACCTATAATTGGGAAACAACACAACGTAGACAGGAAGGTTAGGTTAGGTTGATAATGACAAAACAAGGTCAGTTATTGTTGCAAGACTTTGACATGTTTGACCAGTTAGTGTAGAAGATTTTATGACGCTTGATCAAATCTAAAAGCTCTTTGTGGGTAGTTCAAACAGTGTGGAGTAAATGAGGCTAAAGAGGACAGAGCTTCAAAGTCGGTGTTGCTCCACACACAGCTGACACCAACACATGGAGACGCTCCTCATCACGAGCACTTACAGTTCACGTGTGGTGAGAGGGACCAGATGAGGGAACGTGGAGGTCACTTCTCACCAGGACTACAAGACAAACATTATCAGGTGTGATTTTGTGGCTGAAAGTGCTTTTGTCACCGGTTTGTAACCTGGGTTTTAATGTGGGTTTCCACAGAAAAGCAGCCACTCACTGCTCTCTCCAGTATTCCCAGTATTCCCAGTGCAGTGTGCTGCTGGAAGGTGGCGCTGTCTTTCCAGAGTTTAATGAAAACTCACAACACAACGCTGCTGGTTCAGTCATCAGCTACAAATGACTTGGAAGAAGTAAACGAGGACAGATGATGTATTATAGGACATCAGGATAGAAGACAGGTTTTCTTGTTCAAAGTGCTTCTGTGACCACTTTTGAATGTGGATTTATCCTTCACATGTCATTATATTAATAAAATGTTGAACATGTATACTTTAAATTTACTTTATGTAGACATTTAAAGATATTCAGATTTATAAATATGAATATTAAAACAGCATTTCCTTCTTCAATATTAGTACGATTTTCTTAATGTTTATGACAAGGTGCAGCTACAGATAAAAAATGACATGAACAAAAGTCAAATCAGTGAATTAAACATATTTGGACGATGTATTAAAACTGTGTTGAGAGAACGTTCAACGGCGCTCCGAACATCTCCTTACATCAGATGTGCTGCTTCTTCTCCCGTCCATCACTACCCAGAAACCATCATGACTGAGACGGGGACTTTCTCCCCGCGGCTGCAGGAGCTTCTTCTGGGAACTTAAACTTTCTCCCAGACGCCGTCAAACAGGACCATTCGGTTTATTGTCCAACGCTCTGAAAAACAAGACGACTGGACTCTTTTCTCTGCTCCTGAAAACATTTCAATGATGCTTCATTCCCAAAAGACTGGCGGGATGTTTCAGCCATTAAAGCTGCTGTTGGGACATTGAGGACAGTAGACGTCCACATTCTGGGAAGAACAGGAAAAACCAAACATGTGACTTAAGATGTTGTTGGACCGGTCATTCTTGGTAGTCATTTAGGTCCCATGTGAACCAGTGACCCCCCATCCCACCCGTAGGTCAGTAAGGGTGTTGTAAACTGTATGTTGTTTCCCAGGTCAGCAGGTCAAACATTTTGGTTGCATCGATCCAGTTGTGATGTTATAAGAGCGCCTGGCGAGGAGAGACCAGGCTCAGTTTAATGCAAATGTTGGACAGGAGAAACATGAGGTCACCTTCCATGTTTAATGTTGGATTTTCCTCTTTAACACTTATGATTTCCGTTATCCCATCTTAAACCATCCAATTTCTCTGTCCAGACATTTACTGTCCTCAAATGTCCCAAAAGCTTCTTCTTATTGCCAAACTGTTAAAAGTGTATAATGCTTGTGGCTGGTACCTGTTGAAGATGATTTCTTATTTTAGCTGCTGCAGGATTCTCTGATTGTCAAGAAAAATGCTCAAAAACCGTGAAAGAAGCCGAGTTTTTCCGGTCAAGGAACTCTACATCAACTGTCCTCATCAGCTGTGGGAGTGAGTGGGAGCTGGTGTGGCTGGTTGTGGTGGTGTGTGTGGCCCTGTGATGGAGCGAGGTGCTCCACGCCGTTCACCTGATAACGGCTGAGACGGGCTCGAGCCCTCTCATCACCCGGACCTTTAGCAAGCAGGTGGAGAAGATGATAGCAGCGTGAAGGTGCTGGGAAGTTTCGGCTCCGTGAGACGGTTGCCGACCTCCCTGCAGTGGCCGCAGGAGAAGACCGAGGACGCCTCCACTGTTGACAGACAAAACCCTAAACAACCAGACTGGAACTTGTAAGTGTTTGTGGTCTTCTCTGCATAATTACTGGTGTCTGAGTGCAGTGGTGATCTGGCCCAGGTAGACCCCAGCAAGTAAGACTCATCCCAAAAGAACCTGGTGAAATTGTGAATACAACTAATTGAAGAAGAACCTCATGAAGAAAAAATTAGAGTGAAATAAAAATGAAATGATGGACTGCACTGAAGACGGAAAGGTTGAGTTCACCTGCGTTTTGCAGCAGAAACAGCAGAGTGGCGCAGCGGAAGCGTGCTGGGCCCATAACCCAGAGGTCGATGGATCGAAACCATCCTCTGCTAGTCTCCCGTCTCTGCTTTGAACGCTCTAAGGAATTTATCTGAGTGCCCCACTGTGTGGAGGCCTTCTTCAGGTGACAAACATCTGCACGAGTCTCCTGAAGTTAAATGAATAATGTGATGTGTTAGTTTTGGCTTGATGTTCCACAAAAACTATGGCAACTATGAAATGCTGTGAATCCACATCTTGACAGTCTCAACAGCTAAAAACAAATGTGTCTCATTCTGGCTCGGTTACTCAGTTGACTGATTTCACATCAGACTACCAAATATCCACAGAGTCCTGACTGTGCAGAACCCCTCCCTACCTCGCTGGACATCGTAGGATGTTCTGCTGTTTTGGCTCTTTTCTCCGCTGACGTCCAGCTCAGAGTCAGAGTCTCCTGATTTGTTGGACACCAACTCGTTACTTTTCCGTAGACAAAACGTGACCATCCATTTAAAAACCATTTAGTTAGTCAGATGTGATCTTCTTGAAAACTATTAAAGTGTATCACAGGAGGACTTTCTTCTCTTCAGGAAGAAAAAGCAACATTAGAAAGAGGAGGGACCACAGAGATGTAAACATGTGGACAACTTTCTTTCTGTTCTTCCATTAAAGAGAGAAAAACCCACATTTGTCTCTGAAATACATTAAAACTGTCAGAAGTACAAATGATAATTATGTCAACATTAACTAGTGAAAATAAAATGTTTGTTTTGAATATTTTTTATCCAGAGAATAATTGTGGGTGTTTGTGGTCTTCACCTGAAACCCCCTCTTCCCGTTTCCATGATGGGTTTCTTCTGCTACATCTGTGTCCGATCCCTGGGAAGGAATAGTTGAACATGTGCAGAGTTTCAGACCAGTTTCAGTCCAGTGAACGTCTACATGCTGGGATCATCCTGACATCAACCACATTATCTGGATGTTTTTATTGAAATGGGACCAGTTCAGTTTAGTTTCCCAGTTCAAAGCTTAAAAATATGATAAAAACGATAAAAACTGGGATGAGAATTTGGAAAACAACATAATCAGCAGCTTCCTACGTCATCCCTTTTGTCTCTGTTCCCAAGACAGCTGAGAGGCTCTGCTGGGATTTGAACCCAGGATCTCCTAATTACAAGACAGATGCTTTGGGAGTATTTGTTCTACCTGAACTCACAGAATAACTGGAAGTTTCTATCACAATTCCACACTTTCTGTTCTTTCATTTCTGTAACCAAGGAATTGTCTGCAACACCGACTGACATATAGATTAAAGGTGTAATGATGAGTAATGAACAACCAGTGAGTGATGTCAGTAACAACTGAACAATGAAACGGATTAGAAACAGATGATAAGATGCTAAACCACAGAGGAAGAGAACGCTGGCATGTTTACAGATCACAAAATGTCCACAAGACGGGAGCCGAGGAGGGAACCAAAACCAGCACAGTTGACCTCTGCGGCCACCAGAAGACAAACATCAAGCACCAAAAGTCCAGGAGCCAGGAAAAGACTTCATGGCTCTAACTACACCAAGTATCAGGTAAAACCCCAGGAGGGAAAAACCCCCAACCACTAACTACAAAACAGAGAAAACAGGGAAGTAAAACACATCACAGTTCTGTTTCTGTTTCAGAACCGGAGTCAGAAGATGAAGAAGACAGTTGATATCAGGGCATCTTATAAACACAAGGAACCACATCAGCAACACAATCATGAGAAACTCACCAAGTAACCAGAACTCCTTCAGCAGCACCTCAACACCCTTTAAGTAAAACTCTTTCAATGACACAGGATCCCAGGAGGCGGAGTCAACATGAGTGCAGTACTTATCTGTAATTATATGACAACCAACAAACGCCACCTTAACTTATCAACCTGTGGTTTTGTAGGACAACGTTATAGATCCAGTTCCAGTTGACTGGGGGGTCTGAACCTTCCAGTGGAGACGACTCTGAGACACGAGTGTGACCAGAGGTCCAACCACTTGGGTTTCTGGTCTTCTTGTTATTTTGGAAAACTACATTTAAAGAGGAAAGCTGGGGCTTTGGTACTTTGGCCCGTTTTAGAGGGACCCAAGGCTTGAGCCTCCTTTGAGACCTTGAGGATGAAGGTCCCATTAGGAGCCTCCTGAAGACGGGATGTTCAGCAGCACAAATAAACCAGAGTGAGCTGGACAACTGCAGGAGAACTTGAAACTACAAAAGAATGAAGGAGAGAACGATGACGGCAATAAAACACAACTTACAAGCTCTGTTGCTGCCACTTCACAGGTGAAGTCTGGAAACAAGGGCAGACAACAGTGATGTCACAGTCAGGTATTGATCAGTGATCAGCACCGTGATCAGACAATGAAGGCAGGATGAGCATGTTTCAATCATGTGATCACAGTGAAATGTAACAAATCTGACGGCTTCTGGCTCTAAAAACACTCAAGTCACATACAGTTATGAACATGAACGCTCCGGTGTCCACACTCATATCATAATAATATCAAATACTGACCAACACCAGCTTCAAACTGACCATATAAACCTTGCACCATAAAATACTTTTTATAATTATATATATATTAATAAAATAATTACTTTATATAATTAAAAATACTGAGCTAATGTGTAAACACACACACACACACACACACACACACACACACACACACACTCACACACATACATACACATATAGACATCTAGATACACATATATATAGATACATGCGGCCAGATGTTTACAGTTGAATATCCCATTTCACGTTGATCGAATGTCAACATCAAAAACTATTGTTGATTTATCTGATGCTGAGCTGGTGCAAACTGCTGTTTGATTGTTAAGCGCAGTAACATGCTTACGGAAGAGGAAGTGATAATGGTTAGCAATCGACTGTCAATCAATCATATTAGAAATGAATCTATTGCTTTATATAACAGGTTTTTGTGAAGCCTTTATTGTCTTTATGAAAGTGAAAACTAGGGCTATTCCACTGCTTTTCCAACAGGTAGACCATCTAAGACCAGCTCATAATCATAAACCACAATACACCGGACCAGGAGGACTCCTGCATCGGGTGGCAGAAAGCTTCCGTGCGTCTAGATGACATCCTGAGACACGCTGACCTTCAGCAAAAAAGACTTAAAGACCAGGAAACGACCGACAAAAAGGAGAAAGATGACATAAACCACCGAGCCCAGCTGCGCCTGCTCCACGCTCCTACAGCATCCGCTGACTCTCCTGCCGGATTTCTTTCTCCTGTGGTTTTGTAGGTCAACCTGTGGTTTTGTAGGACAACGTTATAGATCCAGTTCCAGTTGACTGGGGGGTCTGAACCTTCCAGTGGAGACGACTCTGAGACACGAGTGTGATCAGAGGTCCAACCACTTGGGTTTCTGGTCTTCTTGTTATTTTGGAAAACTACATTTAAAGAGGAAAGCTGAGAGTTATCCTATATGCCACATTATTGTTTCTTTAATAAAGTGATTGAACACACCAGAAACGCTCATCATGGACAAATAATCAATAATCACAGGAACAGATGGTTTGTGCACCACAAGCAGCAGTCCTGGTGAGGTCACAGATGCTGTGTCCCAGGAAGCGTCCTTGTGAAGGAAGGAAGTCTCTGATTGGACTCTGCAGAAGTCCTCGTTAGTACATGTTCACATTTAGATTGCTGGATTTGCTCTCCTACGTTTTCTAATTTATGCATTTATACATTTGTTAGTATAGTGGACAGTATCTCTGCCTGTCACACAGAAGAGTTGGATTCAATTCCCTGACAGTGAGTCCAGATGTTTTGTTCCAGATCCAGTGTGACTTGAACTAAAGTTATTAAATTTAATTATTTTCATGGGAATGTCAAGGTTGAAGCAAAATCACTTGGGTTTGTGCAAATACCTTGTGAGCTGTAAATAAGAGGGTGTCAATAGGAAACAGGTTCAACTGCTTTGCAGAGGATGTAAGTGGGTAAAGTAAATGAATAAACTATATGAGTGCAATTATTTAAAAATAAATATAATTCAGTAATCAAATAACAGCATAGACATGTTTGGTTATGATGACGAAAACAGAATGTGTACAGCAGACACATTGAACACACCTGAACACACCTGAACACACCTGATTTCAGAAGTTAAACCGGAGGGAGTCTGATTAGTACTTGGAGGGGAGACGGTGAAACTTGTGGTTATTAATCTAGTGGTAATAAATTCAAATGTGAGTCAGCTGCTTGGAGGACGGCTGTACTCACCACTTTACCATCACCACAATCAAAAGCTGCTGAAACAGCTGTTTCTTCAGGAAATCAACTGAATGTGGACTGATGTTTCTTCCATTAATGCATGTTGGAGTAAAAATGCACATAATATTACAAGTGATGTAAACAAACTGAGTATTAAATAATGCTGCTTATGTTGAAGAGATCCAACCTCTAGCATGTCAATCCTCTTCTGAGAAGGAGCAAACACTAACCATTGTTGGCAGGATTTGAACCTGCAGGGGAAAACCCCAACAGGTTTCAAGTCCATCACCTTAACCACTCTGCCACAACAACAAGGATGGGTTTGTGCTCCACTTATACTTGTTAGAAGGATGTTATTATACTGCTTCTAGTGAAAAACTAGTGATGGGTTAAAAGCAGAGGCAAATGTCGATGTGTTTCGTGAGATATATACTGACAAAAATACTAAAGTTTAGAATGTTTTAAAGTTATTTGTCTTCCAGCAGTCAGGTCATCACCCACATCAATCCATGATGAGGACCTCTCTTCTGTGCAGGCAGTGCTCAGCCACCCACAACTTCTGCAACTTCTTTCGATCTGTCAAAAACGTCCCTTTTCAGCACAATGTTTTTGTAAGGAAGATGAAGAGGGTTAGTTGTGCTGCTGATGAGCTCTTATTAATGGTTGCTGTCCAGTGCTGAAATGCTGGACACTCCCACACTCATATTTGACAGCAGGACCTGGTTACAGGAGATTCTGTCTCCACACTGCAACATCCCTCCAGATTGAACCAAGATGAACTAAAACCCATCTTGTATATTAATATACGCCAGTGCTGACCTAATCTATATTTCTGTGAAGACACTTTATTGGTTGACTAGAAAAACAGATCTGACCTGCGTGACCTCTACTAGTGGACAAACATGGAATCACAAGTGCAGGTTTACATAACTTCAAAAATTATCCAGAGAAAGAGGGTTCAGTCGAGCCAGTTTCAGAAAGTGAAGTAACTCAGACTTGGAGTCTGTTACCACGGTAACTGACTCTGTGATGTAAACCTGGTCAAGAGCAGGTTTAGTTCAATATACCCGAGTAACTTTCTGTCTCCTCCACTTCATGAAGCTTAAAAGAGGTACAATTTAATCATAACGTGCATTTTACAGACATTTGATTGATGACATGTCGCATTCGTGTCAAAAAAATATATTGAGAATCAGAATCAACATTAATGCAGTCAAATCAGTCAAGTTGTTCACGTGACACGTGATGATTTTTAAAGAGCTTTAAGGCTTTTCTCATCTACCGTGCATGACAAATATCACGTATGTTCATACTTCACACAAAATACTTTGGGGTGTTCATTTTATAAGCTGTTACTGATTGCAGATGTCTGTTGTATTAATAACAACGTGGATACTGAACATTCTCCATCCTAGTACATTAGAAAGTGAACCACACAGAACTGTGAGACAAATGGCCCGATTCAAACAGCACCCCCACCCCTCCACCTCCCGTTTTCGATCCCAGGACTGCACCTACATGACGCTGAATATGGAAAACAATATACATCTACATTCATTTGTGTTGGTGTGAAACGGTCGTCTAATATTTGAATTCGTCTACGTATTTATTCGCTCTACAATTTTCTCTGATGTCGACTCTCCTCTTTTGCTGCAACAGTCGTGTTGCACTTATGTCTGAATAAATGCTTATATTTATAATGTGATTGCACTAACATGTTCTGCTCTAGCAAACTAAAATAGGAAGATCACTACCGCTCACTATGCATCAACATACTCAGAGTTGACTGAACCAACTCTGAACTGCTTTCCTGAAACCCAAAACTCAGAGTTTCTGACTCAGAGTTTGTTGACTCAAAGTTAACGTTTTGATTCAAAGTTTGTTGAACATCCTTGTAAAACAGCCCCTGCTGGGGCTCTTCTGTGTTTATGGACTGTTTGAGGGCTGTCTTTGTTCATCGGAGGGCTTGAAGATGGAGCTGCAGGTCCGGAGCCTCTATATTCATCCTTAAGATCAACAGCTCTGAGCTGAAGCATTTTTCTTTTTCTAAGTTTTCTAAGTTTTCTAAGTTTTCCCATTCAGATGTATGCGATTATATTTGGTTTACATACAGGAAGTGCACAAGGTGGAGAACTTCAAAAGTCGCAGGTGAAGCTGTGTTCTTACCCTGGATAGTGGAGGTTTTGATGTGAAGTTCAGATGAAGGCCGAGATGGTGGAGACAGAAACTTCTTCAAGCTGAAGAGTTGCACAGAGGTGACTGGTGGATGGAGGCTACAGCAGCTGACAGCAGCTGACTGCATCTCTCTGGAGAGGCTACAGGTGGAGGTTGATGCTGCAGCTTTGCAGAGTCTGCTGGTAGAGGTTCCACGTCATTGTTTCTGGAATTAGGAGGGATAATGAGTTTATTGGGAAAAGGATGTTGAGGTGGGAACTGCAAGGAAAGATGCCTAGAGGAAGACCAAAGAGGAGATATATGGATGTAGTGAAGAGGAGCTGAGGTTGGTGGTGAGAGAGAAGAGGACACAGAGAAAAGGGTTAGATAGAGACGGAAGAGTTGCTGTGGCGCCCCCCGGAGGGAGCAGGCGAAAGTAAAAGAGGAGGAAGAAGACTGTAAATCATTGATGTGATGCTGCAGGAGTCAGTTTCAGGCAAACGTTAAATCCTCATGGAAGCAGTAAGGATGAAATCAGCTTTCCACACACTGCTTCTGAATCTGGGACTAGTTTTTGGTCATTAAAAAACATATAAGCAAACTGTGATATTTACTGTCATATCTGAGTTTGTATTTACTTTATTTAAAGACTTAATTGTGAATCCTAAAGGAAACAGTGAAAAAAGTAATTCATTTATAACAAATAACTTTTTTTCAATTTAGCTCAGTTGATGTTTATTAAATGATGACATGGTGTCATATGTCACATGCTGCTTTTGATACGAGGTCCTGATACATAAAAGCATCGAACTAAAAGATTTTATACTTTATATTTAACATGACTGTAAATTCAGCTCCCAGATTATTCCATTAATTTATAAACAAAATGAAGTGAGAAGTGGGCCGGATTTACTGACTTTAAGTAAAACGTGGAGAAGCTTTTAGGAGGATCTTTGTGTGATGCTAAAAAAAAAGACTGAAAGTCCAAAATGACGTCCTCTAGCACAAAGTTTTGTTTTTTTTCCTTTCTGGGCTGCTGAAGAGGATGGAGGATGTCAAAGGCTGCAGATGAAGTTGGGATTTATATCTCTCACACTGACAGCTTCAGGCAGTGACTTGGATCGGCCAGTGACGGGTCATCTGGTCCGTTGTCCTCCAGCTCTTCCCAGATAAAAGCGGGAGTGGGATTCATGACCTGTGACCAAGAGCAGGAAGGTGGTGGTTGAAGTTGTAAAGTTGACATGGGAGCAGTTGACGGTACCAACAGGTTTCTGAAAAGTTCACCAAAATATTCAAGTTAAATGAAAGGTCTTGTAAAAATGTGAAGTGTGTTCCTGCCTTCTTTGGAAGAAGGAATCTTTATCTGCAGGAAGATGTTCATCTCTGCAGGAACTCAACACAACAACTTATCCAGACACCACAAAGCTGGAATCTTAAAGGTTAGTTTAGGGAATCTGTCCCTGAAACAGTTTTCTCAGGATCTGAAGAGGTAAAATGATCTATGATGACTTGGTTATGTTGTGGACAAAATGTTTGAACATTTGTGACATTAAAGGTTTATATCGTCCTTTGGTTGTGAGCGAATGTGAGCGAATCCTTGTGAAGTTGTCTCCACTGGAAGGTTCAGACCCCCCAGTCAACTGAACTGGATCTATAACGTTGTCCTACAAAACCACAGGTTGATAAGTTAAGGTGGCGTTTGTTGGTTGTCATATAATTACAAATATGATCAAAAACAAGAACATTAAAACAGGTGTTCTGGTGTTTTTTTTCACTGCGCCAGAATTTACTTGGAGAAGTTTCCATATATTCAATCTACTGTGAAAAAAATCTTCTTTTTTTTTCACATGTCTTGATTTGGTTGATTTATTTATTCAAATTTCTATTGTTACTAATGTTTATTTAATAATGTTATTTATTACCTCAAGGACCATCATCCTTTGTGACATCATTAATGACATCACCTGCTTCTGATGATGTGAGATGAGTTTTCTTTTTTTCTTTTTCCTTTTTGTTTTTTAGAAAAACATTTTTTACTTTAAAACAGAGTTTTGTGGCTTTTTGGTCTAGTAGTATGATTCCGGCTTTGGGTGCGAGAGGTCCCTGGTTAAATACCCGGACGAGCCCCAGGACTTTGTGTGGTTTGACCAGGATGACTGATTGTAGTAAAACACAACATAAATAAATGCTGTAAACCCACATGTACACTTACTAATCCTTCATTCCAAGACATCATGTGAAATGGATTTTTCTTCATTTTTAAAGGGTTTTCATAATCTGTCATTTGGGGACAACTCATATACGTCATCTATTCACTTTAACTGTTTGAAGGCCCTGCAAAGTGGATTTAACATATTTCCTATTCACACCCTCTTATTTTAGACTCTGTGTGTACAATATGTAGCACAACGTCACAAGAACACACTGATTTTCAGGCGGCCTTCAACTTGTTTTAAAGCAAGGCTGGTTGGAGTTGGACAACAGTGAGGGGACAAGTGACAAATAGTAAAACTGTTGTCGTAGCAACCAGACACAAACACGCTGCAAAGGAACAGCAGTAAAATGAGATGGATTTCAACTCTGGGAATCTTATAAACCACTTCCTGGTGTAAAACCTCTCTCATTGACAACAGAAGCAGTAGGTGAATGACTCCGGTCTACAGGACCGCCGTGGCAGGTGGAGGAATAAGTGCTCACATCTTGTCTGTATTTTACCTTAACAGGTTCGAAACTTTATATAATATAAAACAGGCATATTTAGGAAAGATCGGGGTGTGACAGACTTTGACTAGAAGACAACTGGAGGTACAGAATGCAGATGAGTGACAGAGCACCGGTACCATCTGGGGTGCAGATGGAAACTGTTCTGTCACGGTCAGGACAGCAACTGCTCACAGATGCCGAGGTACCGCATCGCTCTCTGCATCCAAGCGTCGGAGTGCTGCTCCTGCAGGGTTGTAAACTGAGACTGATGCTGTGCTGCTGCTGGTGGCAGCTGTGGTGGAGGGGGTGGTGGAGGTGGCAGCAGTTGTCCTCTTCCTGTCTCTACCATGAATGTAGCAACAGCAGTGTCCATCCCTGAAGCTGGTGTCTTCCTCCACAGGTAGTTGACCATCAGTGGGGACTGAAATCCCGTCCTCTCTCGCTCCTTCTGGAGAGAGGAACCCAGATCGACTGCATAGCCCACGTCCTTCCCCTGGTACCGGCCAAACTGGAGCTGCGATTGGCTCAACATCAGGGTGATGTTGGTGCAGTCTCCACCCTTCTGGCACCATGGCTACGGGCCTCTGCTTCCACCTCCCCTGGGACTTTGGTACTTTGGCCTGTTTTAGAGGGACCCAAGGCTTGAGCCTCCTTTGAGGCCTTGAGGATGAGGGTCCCATTAGGAGCCTCCTGAAGACGGGATGTTCAGCAGCACAAATAAACCAGAGTGAGCTGGACAACTGCAGGAGAACTTGAAACTACAAAAGAATGAAGGAGAGAACGATGACGGCAATAAAACACAACTTACAAGCTCTGTTGCTGCCACTTCACAGGTGAAGTCTGGAAACAAGGGCAGACAACAGTGATGTCCCAGTCAGGTATTGATCAGTGATCAGCACAGTGATCACACAATGATGGCAGGATGAGCATGTTTTAATCATGTGATCACAGTGAAATGTAACAAATCTGACGGCTTCTGGCTCTAAAAACACTCAAGTCACATACAGTTATGAACATGAACGCTCCGGTGTCACATTCATATCACAATAATATCAAATACTGATCCAACACCAGCTTCAAACTGACCATGTAAACCTTGCACCATAACATACTTTATATAATTATATATATATTAATAAAATAATAACTTTATATAATTAAAAATACTGAGCTAATGTGTAAACACACACACACACACACACACACACACACACACACACACACACACACACACACACACACTCACACACATATATACACATATAGACACATAGATACACATATATATAGATACATGGGGCCAGATGTTTACAGTAGAATATCCCATTTCACGTTGATCGAATGTCAACATCAAAAACTATTGTTGATTTATCTGATGCTGAGCTGGTGCAAACTGCTGTTTGATTGTTAAGCGCAGTAACATGCTTACGGAAGAGGAAGTGATAATGGTTAGCAATCGGCTGAGCCGACTGTCAATCAATCATATTAGAAATGAATCTATTGCTTTATATAACAGGTTTTTGTGAAGCCTTTATTGTCTTTATGAAAGTGAAAACTAGGGCTATTCCACTGCTTTTCCAACAGGTAGACCATCTAAGACCAGCTCATAATCATAAACCACAATACCTACAATCCGGAAACCTTTCTAAAAAATATATAACACCGTTTGTGAAAAGCATAAAAGGAGTCAAGTCAGTGCTTGTTCGACAGCTAGATGACTTTAGACCAGACCCGGATCCCAAACCACAATACAGACTGCTCAAACATGGATCAAACTATCTCTTAGTTGAGGTCATCAGTTCATCAGTTAATACAGCAGCTCTGTCACATGTTTCTCAGGATGTCCTATTGTGTACAAACTATTTTTGAAGTTTATAATTGCTTCACTTTTTTTCCCCTCCAGAGGTTTGATGGTTTCTTGTCTTAAACGTGTCATTCATATGTCCTGTTGTAGACAATGATGTGAAAGTTTGGATCTACACTCACTGGCCACTTTGTTACGTACACTTGCTTTACCTAAACACAGCTGTGAGTGTATAGCACCTTTTAATTAATAACAATGTTATTGTGTGGTAGACTAACATCGGATCATTTCAGATTCTAATATTTCTCTATAGTTCATACCCGATCCATGTTCGCACCTCTTCATTTAAACTCTGTTTTTTGGGGGGTTTGTTTGAATGTTTGTTTTAGAATACACCAGACTCCGGGAATCACAAACTTTAAAACAATATTTATGTCCAAGCTTTCTTTCACGTTTACTCTTTGAATTGGTAAATGGTCATTGTCTTTTGTTACATATAATTTGTTTAGTTGGCAGTAGTAAATGAAAAAGTTAGTTAAAATACAGATGTGATGCTCTGCAATGTGTCATGTGATCAGCTGATAAGCAGAAATCAAATACACATAACTCTGTAAATGTTTGGTACAAAGTGTAGAGTACTGAGTGTGCAGCTTAATATCTTAAAATCATAATTTCTGCATACCTAAACCTGAATAACCTCAAATTTTTTATTTATTTTTTTTAAATCGAGTAGAATCAGATCACATCTGCACCACCAGCCAACAGGTCTACAACCTCGATATGAACATAAAGTTAAAAATGATAATACTGAGAACTGGTTCAAAGTGGTCCAGCTGTCAGACATGCAGTGACATGGTCAGATTTAACATTTTCATAAATGTAATAAAGATTTCACAAATCAAAAACACTGTTTTATATATATTCTTTTTACTATTTATGACATTGTTCAACTCGGGTTTCCAGACTGTAAGTGCTCTAGTTTTTTACTTTTAAGGTAATTTGACTCTCATATAAGTCAGAAAATGGCTATATTTAGCATTTTCACATGTAGAAGAAAAGCTGTATAAATGTCAAACTTTGTTTAATATGTTATTTACTATGTAAATCTGTGTTTAATCCAGGTTTCAGCCGTCTAAGTATTATGGTTTCTGACTGGGACCTGGTCTAGAGTGGTGTGACTGTCAGAAATGCATTGAAAATGGCCATATTTTGTATTTTCACATATTGAAAAAGAGTTGTACAAATCTCAGACGGTCTTTAGTTTATTCTTTAAGTTAGTCTCATTGCTTTAACATGCAGTGGCATGGCCTCAACAGCAGGACTGAAGGACTCTGCTGCCGTCTAGTGTTGTGATGTTGCTATTACAGAACCCACTAAAACCCACATTTACACTCGTCACCACTGAACCAACCAGTCTGGGACTCTTCTATTCACAATAGCTGTCTTTCTTTATGTCATGGTATTTATATCGGGATAACAGCAAAAAAAAAAAAATGTTTAAATAAAATTATTTTATTCTGTTGTTAGATTTTCACCAGTGGTGACAAAGGTTTTCCTGTCATCTGCTGTCATCTACAGTTTCACCTGCTTAACTTTACATCTTATAAACCAATAACGTTACAAACCAATAACTTTAGTAGCAAACAGTTTCAAGAAGTTTGCAAACAAAAAAACTGTTTTAATTAGTTTACCACCGGATGGGGCGTTTGCAATGAACCAGAGTTGTATAACCTTGTGAAGTGGTGCTACAGTCACATAATAAAGTTATTGTTAACAAAACCAAAGGCCATAGACTTTCACAAAGAAGCCTCCTATACAACTGATCCAGTTATATTAAGGGCACATTGGATGAGACTTAGGATTGGTTTCAGCGCCTCGGAACAGTTGTGGACAAAAACCTCAACTACAACCTGAAAACAACTGCGATCTGCTAGAAGTTCCTGCATACATGGTACCTTTTGAGTAGTCGGAATGCTTTTAATGTACACAAACACTCCTGGTTTATTTTACAAATCTGCAGATTTATCGAGTAGATTTAATCCTTTGGCCTTATCTCTTATGCCAGCTTCTCAGTGTGCAACAAAAATCATTAAACTCCTGCACGAATTAAAACAGTTTTTTTCATTTTCATTTCCTAAACACCATTGCTTTACCTGCTCCTATCCAATGGTTTTCAACTAGAAATGATAATTTTACCTGTTGATTTTTATTAGTGGGGGTGTGGCATCATATCTAGTTTTGGCTGAGGCTGGCCATCTGCACCAAAATCCAGATCCCAGCATTTTTAGGCATAAATCTGGTATGTGATATGTGATATAAATGAGCATTTTCTAAGAATTTAGGTAAATGGTGATTTAGATTTGGTGTCACATATTTTAAAAGGAGTTTTATTTAAATACTTTGAAACAATATGTGTGACAATGGAAGCAACATGTATTTATAAAGCACAACTCAACAACAAGGTGAATCAAAGTGCTTCACAGAGACATTTAAACTAAAATAATTAAAAGCATGATTTGAAATGTAAACAATAAGAAAGAAAAAGAACAATAAATAAAAACAGTAGTTAAAATATGATCAAGTTTTGAAACTTAAGTTTAAAATTAAAACAGCGTGAATTTGTGTCTTTATTCACCTGCAGCTGAGAACAGGTGAGTCTTCAACCTGGATTTAAATAAACTGAGTGTTTCAGCTGATCTGAGTCTTCTCCAAGCTTCTCCATGTCTGGTTCTGACTCTGGGAACTGATAAAAAACTGGATCAAGATGACCTGAGGGGTCTGAAGGTTCATCCTGGGTCAGGAGGTCACTGATGTTTTGGTCCTGGACCATTCAGAGTTTTATAGACCAGCATCAGAACTTTAAAGTCTGTCCTCTGACGGACAGACAGCCAGTGTAAAGACCTCAGAGCTGGACTGATGTGGTCCAGTTCTTTGGTCTTAGTGAGGACTGGAGCAGCAGAGTCCTGGATGAGCTGCAGGTGTTCATCTGATTTTTTAGGTAAAGATGCTGTTACAATAACCAGGCTTACTGAAGATGAATGCAGGGACTAGTTTTTCCAGGTCCTGCTGAGACATCAGATCTTTTAACCTTGATATATTTTGAGGTGATAGTGGCCTGACTTTGTTATTGCCTTAATGTGTTTATCCAAATTTAGGTCCGTCACTACACCTGGAATTCTGGCCGGGTTAGTAACAGAAAAAGTCATCTTGAAAAAACAGAAATTAATTAGACTATATACTGTAACAAGCATTGATGTGTCTCTTTTCTGACACAATTGTGCATTGAGCAAAACTAACTTTGATTGACATGCGGTGTGCACGTTCCCATGGGTTTGCTTAGTAACCTGGGTGCACCTCCTACGAGGAAAAAACGAAAAACTGGGAATTCAGAAGCCTATTGGTCATGTGACCGAATGCTTTGCGTATTGTTATATACAGCATATACAATATCTCAATCTAAGTGAGCTTTGGTCTTTGCTTCTCCAGCCAAACCCTGCTGAAATATCTGCAGAGCTGCCGGCAGACATTTACAGGGCAAATGGAATATATGACACCAGCTCCAAAAAAGAGGCAACAACATCTGTACCCAGAACTGGCTAAAGTCAAGCCAGACACCCCTATAAACGTGGATGCCAGAATCGAAACCTGTGGAGTCGTTTCCTGTGAAGAGGAAATAATATCTATTCCAAGAGACCAGAAAGACTCCTCTAGACCATTACCTCATAAAACTAGGACATATGAAGCAAGCCTCACAGTAGGCAAGTACAGGACAGCTCCAATGATCTGACTGAAGTTACTTCAGATGAAGAAGAAATCACATCAGAACCAGGATTTGTGACAGGCGACCCACAGGACACCACCAATGGTCTGTTTACCAGAAGCAGAACTCAAGTTATTTCCTCTGAAGAAGCATCACAACTGACTGTGATAGAAGAACAACCAGAGGAAGCAACAATGCAACCTTCTATGAAAGTTAGTGGTGATGAAGTTCAACCTGCCAATTAACGTTTCAACACGTGTAGCTCTCAAAAGTTAAGTTAGAAAAAGTCAGGGCAGCACGGCGGTGTGGTGGTCAGCATTGTCACCTCACAGCAGGAAGACTCCCAGTTTGAATCCCAGCTGGGTTCTTCACGTGTCTGCATGGGTTCTCTCCTGGTGCTCCGGCTTCCTCCCATACCCCAGAAACATTGATCTTAGGTTGTTTGGTGATTCTAAATTGTCCTTAGGAGTGACGGTACACTGTTGTTTCTCTCTGTCATGCATTGATTTCAGTCAGTTCTGTTACCATTGCTGTGAAATGCCCCAATTATGTACCAAGAAGACACATCAGAAGACCTCATAATTAAAGCAACATACTACAAGTAAACTTTAAACAACTGTAAATAAAGACCCATCAGAGCAGAGTCACTCGGGATTTAAGGAAAATAAGTTTTGTTGTGCTGTTAACTTACTAGCAGACCAGTGTGACTGGTTGTGGTTTGCCTAGAAAGTTGGGAGGATGAAGTTGAACTAACTAACTAACTAACTAACTAACTAACTAACTAACTAACTAACTAACTAACTAACTAACTAACTAACTAACTAACTAACTAACTAACTAACTAACAGTAACAGCCTGTTTGAATGCAGCCAAAACAACATGTGAAATGTGGGGTCTCGTTGCACGTTTTCACCAGCAGCTTCACAGTTCCTGCAGCATGGATCAGCTGAGGAGCTGGACTCACAGCAAATCCTTTTTGGAGCCTTCTGGCCGAAGTCCGCTGGGACCCACCATCACTCAGCCGTAACACCTGAAGACTCGCCTGACTACAACGGATCTGAGCCCTACTAGAAGCAGGCCGGGCGGCTGCAGGTCCCAGTAGAGCTCTGCTGGTCCTTGTTTCAGCTCTGGCAGCACTTTCAGACGTTGTTTCACCAGCAACACTTGAAAACACCGAACAACGGATCTAGACAGCAAGAAATAATAATAATCATCAAAGATTATCAATAATGAATAATGCCAGATGTTGGGATTGATATTCATTATAGGAAAGTGTATACTGAGTTGAGATTGGAAATAATAAAAATAATGAATTTGTGATTTACTAAACAAAAAACAAGAAATGTGAAGCGTCTTGCTTATAAACCAGAATGGTCTTACTGATGAAGGTGGATCAGGATTTTAGCTCTAAATTATTTACATATTTGTACTGACATGACCATTGTAGGTGTGACTTTTGTATCCGTATGTTTTAAAAAGCAAAACAAGACAAAAACATGTCGAGCAACATTGAAACAGAAATAAGACTACTATTGTCAAGGACAGTTTTGAAAGGAAAAGGTATTTTATTGTGAATACTTTATCAAAGTATTGGTTCCATTTACAGACTAATGCATAAGATAAACAGAAAACAAAAGAGGTCACTGAACATCAACATCTAACTTTAATCATTTTCTTCTTAAATCACATTATATGAGAACACAGCGGTGTGACTTAGTTGAAGTTGTTTCTCTCAAAGTGTCTTTACATTTCACTCTTCTCTTAAATCAAGTTGATTATGTCATCTGTCTGTCAAGGTTCAAGATTTGGTGTAGAAAGGGATTTTTTACAGCCTTGATTTGAACCTCTTACCGAGCTTAACATGTTGTTTAATACCACATTTATGTCTGTTAATGAAAATGCCAGTAGATTTAATATGGATCAGAAACTTACAACTAAACTCAACTAACTAAAAACACAAAAAGCAAATTCCGATTTCCAGGGTAAGAGATATGACATTTACAATAGTAGAATAAAAAAACAACAAAAAAGAAAATTGCAAATCATAAAATTTGAGTTTATTGTAACGTAACGTTTTTCAACGGTATTCTTTTTTGCATGCGCCAAGTATTTAGTGGCAATTTTTTATGGTTTCACACATTTTGTGTCTTCGTTTTATACTGAAATCTTGTGGTATTATCATGGTAGCCAATATTTTCTTGGCATTTCTGGGTAAAAATCCATTATCCTTTATCTCATCTTCTCATTCCTGTGGTGTCTGGTGGGTAAATAGACTTGTTTATCTCCACTTGAATCAATTTTCAGTTCAGAAAACTCTTATTGCCCAACACTGGTCTTCTCAGAGAGAGAGGGAGAGCACATTTCTATTGGCTGCTCTGACAACAAACATCCATGCTTTATAAACATACTTTTATGCACACATTTAGCCACAATAAAACAGATGAAAAACACTGTAAAAAAGGATAAAGAATAAAAGCCAGGTCAAAGAAAGGAGACTTTATACATATAAATATAATGTGTATGTATGTGTAAAACAGACATAGTAAATAGATAAATGGAGGAAGATAGTCTGGCTGAGGTCTGCTCATCATACTGCACAAGGAAGTGTTTTTTCATGTGCTGTTAGAGTCTGAGGTCTTTCCAGGTGTTCACGAGTCAGATGGTGGTTCTGTAGGAACTGTCAGGGAGCCTCGCAGTTCTGCATGGGAGGCTGTGGCACCACCTGTCTGAGGGCCGGAGAGAAAACAGTCTGTGACAGTGGTGAGTGGGCTCCCTGGTGGGTCTGGCTGCCCTTGACAGGCAGTGTTGGTTCTCCAGGTCCCCGGCGGCGGCAGCGTGACCCCAATGATTTTTCCGGCTGACCTCACCACTGTCCCCAGTGCCTTCCTGTCATTTGGGGTTAAGCCCATTCTTGAAAATAGGTGGAGTAAGTCTTCCTCAGTAGCTTCATCCACGTTGCCTTGCAGAGCTTTTTCAGCTGCTACTCGCTCAGCTGCTGAAACACATTTACACACCATTAACAGCTCTTCATCTACTCAACTGACTCCTGGACAAGAAGCCAGCACAAACGCTGGGGACAGTCTGACTGGTGTGATATTGTGGCTAAGGTGACCAGAAAGATTTTTCCGGCTGACCTCACCACTATCCCCAGTCCTCGGTGATCCAACTTCAGAGCAGTTCCAGCCCCCGTCTGATATCTTCTGGTTCTGGTTCTTAAAAGAGGTCTCTGAAGTCTCCCGGCCTATGAAAAGATTGAAAATAATTCATAAGCTTTTAATTATAACTGGCAAAAATTGGAATTTCTCTAACCAATTTTAATGAATTCATTGTATATATCAAATTAATAAATAAATGAAGTATCGGGGGCTTATGCATACAGAAAACCACGTAGAGCTGCTCTTTTTTAAATACATAATTTAAACATGTTTCCCCATCTTCACCATAACCACAACATTTAAATATATATAGATGACCTATATTTCTTATCTTTATTTGTACTGCTTCACTAGTAATTGTACTCAACGTGTTGTTTGCCACGTGTCAGGAATCACTTTCTTTCCCCTCTCCGCAGCTGGCTGGAATTCTGAAGAAAATCCAAAAAGAAGATCTTCAGAAGAAACTTCTTTGGCAAGGCAAGTTTATTTGTTCAGCACATTTCAGCAACAAGGCAATTCGAGGCGCTATGCAGAATAAAATTATGAAAAGTGTAGATGAAAAAGAAAATATGAGTTACAGTGCAGTGACAGACTTAAGAAAAGTTAGACTTAAGCTAGAGTTACAATTTAGTACTTAAATGAACATTGTTTGAATCTAAATGTAGACTGGTTTAAATAATTTAGTCAACGGCAGCTGTAAACAAACGAGTTTTCAACCCTGGTTTAAAGGAACTGAGGGTTTCAGCATTCCCGCAGTTTTCAGGAAGTTTGTTCCAGATCTGTGGAGCATAAAAGCTGAATGCTGCGTCTCCATGTTTGGTTCCGATTCTGGAGACACGGATCAGACCTGAACCAGAAGACCTGAACCAGAAGACCTGAGAGGTCTGGATGGTTGACATGGCAACAACACGTCTCTGATGTATTTTGGTTCTACACCATTCAGTGATTTCTAAACTAACAGAAGTATTTTAAAGTGTGTTCTCTGATGTACAGGGAGCCAGTGTAAGAACCTCAGAACCGGACTGATGTGGTCCACTTTCTTAGTTCTTGTGAGAACCCGGGCCAGCATCATTCTGGATCAGCAGCAGCTGTGTGACTGACTCTTTAGGGAGACCCGTGAAGACACTGTTGCAGTGATCAAGTCGATAAACGCATGGATGGGTTTTTTAAGACCCTGGTGGGACAGTAGTCCTTTGATCCTGGAGATGTTCTTCAGGTGATAGAAGGCCGACTTTGTAGTTGTTCTGTGTCTCTGAAGGTTCAGATCTGAGTCCATGACTAGACTCAGATTTTAATCTAATCTTTGTCCCTTTCTTAGGAGCATTTGTAAATACGCAGCATTCTTATCTTTGTCTGCTCATTCAACTGGCTTACTGTTCATTCGATACTGTTCGACGATTTCATGACTGAACTCTCTAATGTCAAACATGAAATCTTCCACCGGTCCTTTGGAAGTGTCCATTTGGGAAAAATGGTTGTTTTCCTGTCTCTAACAGCTCCTCCATTGTGTTTTGCTGACAGTCAGATGTCGTACTGCATTACCGTGTCTTGTTCGGACCTGACAATAATCACCCTTATAATAGTTCAACCAGCCCTTTTCACTGTCAGCTCTTTTACTGCGTGCTTACTGCCACGGCTGCGGCGTCATCAGCCGGACCTTTCCCTTGACCTGGAAGTTTGTCTCATTCATTGACCAGAGTGGACTTAACGTCTCGTCCTTTTCAAATGAGACATTTCTTTGCTGAATGAATGCTTCGATTGCAAATCAGTCACCATATCTCTCAATATATTGCGCTTATTTTTCATCTGTCAAAACAATTATGCCATTAACGTCAATCTGTAGCATGTGGCTTATGTTCAGTTTTTTAAAAGTAGGTTTATTGCAATTGAATGAATGGTAATAAAAATGTAACTTCCCAAATATACTCACACTTACATTGTACCAGTCAAACTGATTTAATAACCTTTAATTTTGTTTAGTATTTATTTAGTACAGAAGATGCTCGAGTCCATTTGTCGGACCGGTTCTGCCCGTCTTCACACCATCCTGCAGTTCTGATTCTTTAGAAGCTTGAGAGAAAAAAAAAAGATTTTTCACCTCAAATACTTTAAAAGAGTGACTGTCAGCAGAGACAAGGCAAAATCCTTTGGATACAAAATATTTATTTTTGAAAATGTCTTTTTAAGAAGGAAAAAAAAACCCATACAAATTGTTTGGTTACTGGCATACCACACTAGTGCTAGGAACTACCACTGGAGGCGTGCTCAGAGCAACACACACCTCCAGTTACTCTACCCTGTAGTTTCATGTTGCACTCGGACACAGAGGCAAACTGAAGCGCCGGGAAAGTGGCACTATTGGTGAAACGGCATCCTGTCTGGCCTCTAAACTTACAAGACCAGGACGGGCAGATGTGGCAACAATCTGACTTTTTTCTTTTCCCTTTCATTTTAACAAAAACACTAAAACCAGAAACAAATAAGTGTTTATTACATATCTGAAATACAGTGGGGACTTAACTGTTGGCATTGACATGGTGAAGGGAAAGAAAATAAGAGCCAGCGGGAGCTCTTGGACAAAACGAAACAAAAAAAGAAAAAAGAATAAAATAAAATAAAATTCGGTATTCCTAAGGGTATCCCAAACCTTCCAAAACTGAACTGTGCTTTTGCAAGATATGGACAAGAAGAATGCCTCAGTTCTGCAAACGCAGCCGGTAGCAGAGTCTGAAGCCACAGAGGTCGATGTTGCACCTTCGAGGTTGCAGTGGAGTCAGCTTAAGGCTCGGTGGGCCCAACCTTACAGCAGATATAAACATATATGTATTCTTAAACCTTTTATTATTTTATTTTTTTTAATTGTGGTTTTACAATATTCCCTGATGGCCTGTTGTGGCCGCTGAGTGTTATACATAATCCTGAAGAGATATCAAAATCAAAGAGGAGAATAAACAAACAAGAAGTTATGAAACTGTCCATTAGGTGGGGAGGAGGATGAGAAATCCTGTTGCAGTTGGTGGGACTTGTTGTTCTCCCTTGTCCCCGTCTTTAAAAACGATACACACGCTGGTCAAAACACACATTTCCTCCATCTCACTGTCACAGCAATCAGCTCTGTGGACAAGACAAAAAAAAATAATTACAGACGAAAAGCTTGAATTTATGCTTCGTCTGTCCCGAAAAGGTCCTCACCTATGTCAGCTTCTTGGCTTTGTTGTAAAGCGAGTCCACGACTTTGCTCATGTTCTGAATCGTTTCCAGGGCTGCTTCGTATGTTTTGTCCACAGGAGGCTCTTCGAATATGATCAAGACACCTTCACCTTGGTCGAGGATTCCTAAGAGTCATACAAGAGTCTTTCAACTACATCACAACACAAGCCTGCAGCGAAAAGCACATTTCAATAGAAGCAGGCGGTTACAAGTACCATGAAACTTTTTGTCCAGAATCATCTGTGATAATTTCCTCTCGACATCACCCTTTGAAGACAAACATAAGCACTTTATTAAAACAGGAAAAAACAAAACAGCGTTTCAAAACACAACTGACAGACTCGAACTCTGAGGATATGGGTCATTGATTTTGTTCAAACGTACCTTTGATAGTTTGATTAGACCTGATATGTGTTCTATCTGAAATCAGAAGGAAATTTTAACTTTTTTCCAAGTGTAAATCGTAAGAAATAGTTTTGTAAAGATTGACTCTGAAGACAGAGAGAATGCCTCTAAATAAGCTGTTTGAAAAGGACAAATGGAAATAAAAAAAACCTGGGAAATTCATGCAATGTACAAGTGTATTAGATTAATTTTTACATTCTGAGTGACACATGTACAGTTACTTCCTACCTGTACTCTGGAAAACGGTTCGATGACTCGGATCAAGTTTTGTTCCAGCAGGTTGTCGTACAGCTTGGCCAGGTGAGTGTTAATAATCGGATCGTCCCTCAACTCTGCTTTGTACTCTGTGAGGGCCTACATGAAAACAAAGAAAAAGCTTCAACTTCAAAACTCGGTCATGAGTAATCCCCTGAACACCAGTTCATATCAGCAGCCGCAGAAAGGCAAAGATCTTTGAAGTGCTGCATGTCTCGTGATGCTGAAAGGGGAGCCACAAATCAAATAGGCTTTGGCTTCCCTCGTCTCCTTTTTACACAAAACACTGAACTGTAATTGCCCAACTGCCTTTTCTGCTGCTCTTGCAAACTTTTGTGTTTTCTCACAAACCCGCCGCAGGCAGCAGAGTCCCTGTTCAAATACAGCAAGGACATTACAGAACCAGAGGAGACGAGCCGGTCCAGATGTGAATTCCACCACATCCTCATTCAGCTCTCGACTCCCTCTGCTACCAGCTCAAAGATGCATCAACTTACAAACAACTGTGAGGCACAAGAAAGGTGACGGTCCTGCTTTCAAAAGGGACTAAAGGCAACAAAGTCAATCTGCTCTGGGTTCTTGTGTTCTTACCTTTTCAAAGTCTGCTAATGATCTGTTCTTGCTGGCCTGGGCGACGCATTTCAGTGCATCCGTCTAAACACAGAAGACAAGTTATTTATGCAAGTCTTTAACAACTGAGATGCTCCCAGCTGCAGTGAAGGAGGAATATGTTGTGTGGATGGTTGTGTGTGTATTACATTTCAGACAAAACCTGAATTTCAATATTATCCAGCACGATATAAAAATACCAACAATAACTAATAATAATAATAATAATAATGATGTAGTTTACCAGCTTCACAGCAGATGTGTCTTATCTGGACCTTTACCTTGTCTCACATTTTCACTTTACCCACCTTCAATCTAGAGCATTTTTTTAATTGAGAGCAGGATTATTCACTTTAATGTTCAGATCTACTGTTGCCTCTCAAAGCTCATCCACTTGCACACATGTCCTGATCCCAGTTGGAGCTCTTCTCCGTGGCTTTCTTTAGTGTGTTTGCCAACTTCTGCTCACAAATCTGTCAAAAACTGACACTTCAAGATGTGGTTCTGCATCGGATATAAATGGAATGTGTGGTCATATAAGCCACCAGAATTCATGTTGGTTTTAGCCTGTGCACATGCACAGTTGTCATCGACCTGCACAGGTGTCATGCTGAGTATCACACCTGCCCCCCCACAAACATAACTACAGCTAAACAGTGAGACTTTCCTTCATGTGCTTGCTGAAGGTGATAAAAGGACAACATGTCGACAAATAATAATGAAATAATGAAACAAAGCCAAATAAAAATTGGATGCATCCTAAAACATCTCTCGACAGCTGGATAAATGCCACGCACGCACAGCTCGGCAGCAAAAATCAATCCTCTCCTTGTTGATCTTTCAGGTATAGCTGGGCAGGTGTTTCTCATCCTCTTGAGCGAAATGTCACCAAAACCAGCAGCGACCGATTCTCTTTAAACCTTCTTATCCTGCCTCAATCAACCCATCTGTTTCAACATGGGCTCACAAATATGTTTCTTTTGCTGCTCTTGATACAAATGACCACTGTTTGGCTTTAATGTTTTTCTCCAGATAGGAGAAACATATACCTGCCATTATTTATTTAATAATTGCCCAGGAATCGTGCTCTGGGTCTCCGGCAATTCACATGGAAGTGGAAGACATTTGTAGGTATGAATATGATCTGTCAAATCAGACTCGACTAGACTTCAATAATATGTGGTATCTGCAGCGTGGACATAGTGTAAGTGAAAAAGAAAAGCTCAAACAAGCAGGAGTGAATCAGAGTAGAAACACAGTTTGACACAAAAAGAGAAGCTTTGAGGGAGAACAGTGCAACATCTCAGCCTAAATACAAGGAACCTACGGTTGAAATGAAAAGATGGACTCCTAATTAAAGACTGGATTCCAATAAACTTTTTTTTTTCTTTAAACTTTGACAGGTAAATATTGTGTAGACAGAAGTTGCCACCTGTACGCCCATAAAAGCAACACAGATGTTGCACAGCTGGTGTGAAGCTGGTCTTGGAACTTATTAACTAAGCAATCGCAGGATTCCTGCCCTAAACTTTATTCTTGCACCTCATTTAGATTACATAGTATGAACAATATTGCCTGACTAACACTTCAAAAGAAATACTACATCACAGATTGTTTTTGTGTTTTTAATTTTAAATGGTGCTTTGCGCCTTCTGCTACAGGTACAAGTGTGGTACTTGCCTGTCGTCCGGCGTATCGCAGCGCCAACTTCCCACTGATCAGGGCTTGGACTTCCTCTGGTCTGAAAGCAACAGGAAAATAAAGCGCATGTTTATGACTCAAAGGTGCACATCAGGTTTCATGTCATGTTACATGAATGTTATAGAAATTCACACAAGAAAACACCGCATCACTCACAAGTTGAGCACGATTTTGCACAGAAGCATGTATTTCAGTGCTGTAATGGCTCTGGGACTGTCGATAGAGTCGTAACCCTCGAAGGCCTCAAAGAAGTAGGAATAAGCCGTCTTCCAGTCTTTCTCCTCTGCTGCGTGGATGATCCCTGCAGCAGAGACAACACAGCATGATAGTTAACATTTATAGCCAAAGCAAACCACATAAGACACCATGAAATGTGAAGAATCAACAAAAACTTGATGTGCTGAAGACGATGGAAAAGATTAAACACAGTAAGATCATGGCTTAAAGCTTTTCTCCCTTAAAGTGAGTAAAGAAACAGACATTTGAGAAAATAATCAGCATTAAATTAAATGAGTCACTTGAAAACACTTCAAGTATAGTTTTCCAGCAGCTGATGAAAAGTTTTCACAGATAATTTTGATCATTATTAATGGACATTTAATATTTTCTGATGTTGCAAAAAAAAAAAAAAAAAAAAAAAAAAAAAAAAAAAAAAAAAAAAAAACACTGCAGCCAACATTTCAATAGTTTAAACTACCATGAGATTATTCTAGCTTCAGACCAGATTATATAGTAAATCGCTTTACAACAGTTTGTAATACTGACATATTTTTATGAATATAGGATTAAAAAGAGCAACTTAATTTAGTGGATAAGACCATCAAATTACAAAATGTTGAGCATAAAATTTAACCCTCTCAGGCAGCGAAGACGTCAAACATATCCAACCTGACTGCATGTCCAGAGCAGCTTGAAGCTTTGGAGGACAGTAAATGGCATTGGCGGTTGTTCTGGCCGAGGTGAGGGCGGCACGGGCCTTGGGCAGGTTGCTGAGAGCGTGGTACGTCTTACTTTCAAGCAGCTGAACCTCCACCAAAAGAGCTTTGTCATCCATCTTTTTCAGTTCCTGGAGCAGCTGGGAGCCTGAGGGAAGGAGGATGAAACCAGCTGACATCATTCACGGTAAAATGCAAAAACTTTGTACAGTACATCTGCAGAGCTGAGTGTAAATGCACAATTACAGGCCTGGTATTTTATCTTTTGTCTTAATTCAGAGAAAATTCACGAAATACTTATTTTTAAATTATTTTAATTTTTATAATTTCAATGGAGTTGGACTTGTTTGTCTGTGTTAGAAAACATATTAAGACCGTAGTTTAAAAAAAAAAAAAAAAAAAAAAAAAAAAAAGAAAGTGCATTTCCATCCACCTGAAGAAGTAAAAGAGCTGCCTCTAAGCACTCACCAAGAGCCAAGGCCTCCTGGTATCGTTTGGTATCAAAATAGAGTGAGATCAGTCGAGCCTGAAAGCAGAACGAGTGCCGTTAGATAAACAGAGAGCAGCTGTACCACACCACTGCCTTCCAGAAGACATGCAACACAACTGTGAGACAGCTGCCTTACATTATATAACCAAACTCCTGATGTTGGACAGATGTGCTTGTTTTTTGTCTTTGTTTTCAAGAAAGTAAACAAGAACTTCTCTCTGACTCAGAGTAAACGATTCCTGGCATGCTTTTTTCCTTCTCCCCCAGCACAGCCTGTATGAACAGCATCCCTTTTCTCATCTTTCACTCAAACATCATGAAGCAGCTTCCTGGTGTGGTTTATCTCCACACTACCTACAACAGGACTAATACAATATCTTGATGATCCTCCAGATATTCCTGGCAGCAAGCGTGAAACAGCGACGACTTGCTGGGGCATGAAGCCCTGCTACAATTTGGTAAAATCCTCAGTGTTCAGTATTTCATGGATGTATCAACAATGTTCAGGCAGGATTTGCAGATTTGTTTTATGCACTAATGCTGTTTCTGTTTTTGTTTGGTTTTCACACAGAGGAAAGCCATAACAGATGCTTGAAAACTAAATACTCCAGCATTTTGAGTCTGAAATCATAGCCTCTACATTAAATCACATCCAAAGCTGCAAATTGATGCTTGGGGATATCATTTTTGCTTTTATTGTCATTAATCATAAGCTGCGTTATACGTCAGCACCTGGCAGGACTGGGTGAGGACAAATAATTAGCTGACAGCAGAGTCCATCTTTAGTCCTTACTGCAAATGATTCCTTTTGATCCGGCTATCAAGTTGACCAAAGTCATAAATGTCAAATTTAAACACCTGTCAAAGTACCCCAAACTGACTCAACTGTAGTTATTGCTTGTGAAAGCTTCTCAAGGACCAGATTTTCTTATGAAAAACACCATCTATACTGTCCTTAAACTGCTGTTAAATTAGCACTGCAATCAAGCCATTGTCTGCAATGGAAATTTTATTTTAAAAAGGCAAAGCTAGTGGAGTTTAAAATGGTCCTTTGCCCGTTCAGACTATTTGCTATCAAACTTTTCTCCATGAGATATTTATGTCCCATCACTTTACACAGTAAATAGAGTTCTTTATGTTTTAAAGTGAGTATAGCTGTATAGCCTCAGACTGTGCTCCACCCCATCAATGACATCAATGACATATACTGTACTGTTGTGTTTTTCAGACAAAACTTCCCTCAACATCCATGCGGTGTGGATAAAACTATCTTGTGAGCCAGAATATTTATGCTACTATAATAGCACCCACAAGGTTCTTCAAGAACATCTTACTTCCAGAGCCTGTCGTAAGAACGTCCTCTTCTCTGCCTTTGCCCATTCAATGCACTCAAGACACAGCTCCACCTCCTGCCCCGTGGCCGCCTCCATGTCAAGGAAAAGGTCGAGCAGGGAGCGGACCAGCCGAGCTGCTTTGGCCTTACTGATGGAAATCAGAAAAGGCCTCACAAATTTCAGCAGGCCCCCTAATTCTGAAGGCAGAAAAACCATGAAATTTAGAAAACGTAAGCAGTCATTTTAAATTATAATAAATTATAGTAATTACTTCAGGTACAACACTTTGTTCAACACAAGTGGATATATAAATCCATGTAAACTGATGACAACAACTCTTTGAGCTGTGTCAAATTTAAACATTACCTGCTGCTTGGCCGGTCTTTGCCAGGAGTGTCCCCAGCTCCAGGATGCTTTGCTCTTTAACCCTGACAGCTTCCTCATCGTCCTCTTGAACATCTCGTCTCACTGATTTTAAAATAAAACAGCAAAAAAGTGACAAAAAAAGAGTGAGATTTAAAATCCAGAATTATGATAATATGAAGTTTAAATGTGTGCATGTCCTTGACTTTTGTTGTTTTTGTTTCTTTGCGTCACCAAATCTGTTTTACAAACTGTATCTCAATGCTATTGTGATGGTAATCTAGATGACACCCAACAATCAGACTGTCTGCGCCACGTTAGATGTCAGTTCCTTGCTGTTTACAGAACTACGAGACATAAAGGAACCAAAGTTCCCATCAGACTGTCCCGATGGCCGGACGAGGGTTCCCGCAGCGTCTGTTCCGTCCAACAAACTTAAGAAACCGAAAGACAAACAACGCCTTAGCAGATGATGACATGTCTCAACTTAGAAATAACAAAATGCTTCGCTTGTTTAAGACGGGCCATCGGCTTCAACTGAACCAGAAGTCGTTTAACCGACCGATACCGTTACAACAATATGAGAACTTTGGGGACGAACGAGGCGGGACGCGACAGCCAATGAACCGGCGTGACCGTTGGAGAAAACCTCATAAACGTTCACATTCTTAGGCACCCCAAAGTACTGGCATGTACTTACGTATTTAACAAACAAAACACCCGGTGAAGAGTTTATACACGACTGTTATCAGTACATGTAGCTGCTCTGTCAGAGCTCTCTTCTTCGCCAGTGAAGCATCTGTGGTGCTAACGAGCCAGCTGGCCAGAGAAGCCGTTTTGGTTTTACATGTATAGCCCAGAAAGGTCCACCGGCCCCGGCAGCGACCGCACTGATAGGTGCCGCTCTCGGGCCTGCAGGTAGCCGCGCCGCTAGCGCGCTAGCGTCCACGTTAGCCGCAGCTCAACAGTGAGTCAGCACCGGCTAACATGCTAACCCCGCTGCCCGCCGCAGGGAAGGGCCAGCTGGGCTCGGAGGGCAGAGGACCGGGGCCCAGCGCACAGAGCCTCGTACACACTCACCTATAGAATGAAGAATATCGATAGAGGCGTTGCGGTCCGTGCTAATGAGAGACTGAGCCCTCTGAAACTCAACCACTGCTGCAGCCGCCATCTTCCTTATTCAAATACTACTTGAATGAAAGTTGCGTGCCGGGGCTACGTTACGTAGCGTGGGTGACGTCAGTGCCCGGCACGCATGTCTGAACGTTCGGGAAATGTAGTCTTATGTATGTAGTCTTTCTGAACGTCAAGATGGTTGTGCTATCTATCTATCTATCTATCTATCTATCTATCTATCTATCTATCTATCTATCTATCTATCTATCTATCTATCTATCTATCTATCTATCTATCTATCTATCTATCTATCTATCTATCTATCTATCTATCTATCTATCTATCTATCTATCTATCTATCTATCTATCTATCTATCTACTGTACAATCATGCCATAAAATACTATGTCTGAAAGGTTGCAACATAATATAAAATATGTGTTTCATTTACAAGGTCAATGTTCCACGAATTGATTTTTAAATATAATAATTCTGCAAGCCTAAATCTTTTTTTTTTTTAAAGTCCCCACAAACATTTTATCAATCTGATATGCGATATTGAAATTCTACATCCAATCTTTATCATTCATTGTTTTAATCAAATATAGTTTGGGCTACAAAAAATCACAACTCTCAAGTTATATTGAACATTGTTTTTATTAATTTGTTTAATAATCGAGGTCTATTATTTAACTTAAGTATTAGAGATGAGAAGTGTGAATCAAATGGTGACGCGCCTAACGGGGATTAAGGTTTTCCGTGGCGTTCATTTGGCTGCAGGTGGAGCTGTTTCTCGGCAGACGCAGAATGCAGAAACCGCGCACGGAGCGCAGAGCGGCGCCCCACCACCGCCTCTGCGTCAACCATCCTCACACAGTCAGCGACACATCAGCCCTCGCAGCATCCGCATCTCACGGCCAGCGAGACCACGAGCACATCCTCATCTGAGCATTCATTCAACAACTGCTCACCGACGCCAGGCGCGTTCATCTACTGCTTGCTCTTTTTTCTTTTTTTATTCATTTCATTAATTTTCTTTTTGGATCGGATCGGATTATTGTCCGTGTCATTTATACGCTTCGAGATGCTTTAGTCTTTTTAACGCACCCTGAAAGGGATTTCCAGCTCGAGAAGCAGAATATCACCTTCACCCTGTACTAATTTCTTCACTGAGCTCCAGATCTGGTGAGTTTGCTCTGATTTTGTGGATGTTTGCTTGTAGATGCAGCTGCTTGTGATGCTGTATGCTTCGTGGTTTTAGGAGCTTTTTGAAAACAACCAATGCACAGTTGTATCCAATTACCAAAACGTCATTGAATTAATATGAAACTGACTTGAGGCGGCATTTTAAAGGACTGAGTCGGAAAACATATCTTTTTTAAATGTGAGCCACAGCCTATCACAACCAGATCCCATTTCGTCGCAGGCGCACGATTTCAGCACCACGGACAGCTTCCATTGTACACAATTCATTATCGCGGCGACTGGGCCAATACGTCCTTTAGGTTCAGTCCAGTTGAGACACACAAGAACAAACATTTTTCTGCAACTGTAAGGAAACAGCAATCGACTCATAACAGGACAATGGAACGAAGGATCGAGCTTATTATATCGTGCGCAAGTGAGGAAAATGATCCATCGACGGTGCAGCGAGTGAAGAAAACATGAGGCACAAAAATATCTGTCATGGCCTTGTTTTTAGGATTTGAACGAAAACGTTTGTTATTTGACTTTAATCTAGTTGTTTGAACGCGCGTCATCAAGTATAAAATGCGACTTTCACCTGTTAATATGGTGTTTACGTTTCTGTCTTCCATTTTAGCAGAGGGAGGCGCATGATTCACACCGATTCGTCGACCGTCGCCTCTAAAACCCACAGTGTAAATGATTAAGGATGTTCCATCTATTTTCAGTTGCACGTGGCCTTTAAATCCTTTTTAAAACCACTCTCTTATTGTTTTATGTGGCTGTGTCCTTTAAGCTGCTGCAGATGAACATAAAACATAAAATAATGTCACTGTAAAGCGTCTATTCTGTTTGTCTTTACCAGAATGAGCTATAGGCTGATGCATTCCATCACTTACTGAGTTAAATCAATACTTCTAAAAAGCCTGAGGTGTTGTCAGATAAACCACTCACACGCGTCCATCACAGAGCAGGTGTTATTCTAGATGTTTTAGATTAATTAATGTGTTGAGGTTATGAATAAGGCTGGACATCACACTCAACCTATGTTTCCTAAAGTCTTGATGTTTAACAATGTAATTCATGTTCACAAAAAAATAAATACATGACAAAGAAATAAATAATACAGGAAGGCAAATCAAAATGTACATAGATTTTTGTACGGGAGTTAAAAGGAGATGTAAACGTTTTGTTGGGGTTAAACTATGAAACGACAACATAAATCTGACCATATGAGCACTTTGCATCTGCTTGAAGCTGCTCAGTCGCTGTTAATGTTTGGATTTGATATGACAGTATTGTTCAATTATATCAACTGAGTTGTCTGGGATGACCGAAATTGAACTGATTACCCAGGGTTCTGGTATTGGGGAAAGTGATGATGGTAGAAATAGAAGATAGAAATCCATGCATATTAAATGGTCTTCAGCATGTATTTTTCTGATTATTGATCTTTTCTATTTTCAGCAGTGGCCCTCCTGAGGTTGGGGCAGAGAGCTAAAAAGCAGCAGACACAACATCTACTGAGGTGATTTACATCCCCAGACAGAACTCTTCACAGGACAACCTGCTTGGTCGCTTTAGATGCCCAACGGCCTCCAAGAAGCGCTGAGGCTTTGAGACCCTTTGGATCTTCTCCCCAGCAGATACCCTTCTTACCCGTTGCGGCTAAATCTACCGACAGTTGCCATGGGAACCGTGCTGTCACTGTCACCCAGCTACCGAAAGGCAGCTCTCTTTGAGGATGGACCTGCCACTGTGGGCCACTACACGGCCGTCCAGAACAGCAAGAATGCCAAAGACAAGAACCTGAAGCGGCACTCGCTCATCAACGTGCTTCCATGGAAGCGGATTGTAGCGGTGTCGGCCAAGAAAAAAAGCTCCAAGAAGGTGCAGCCCAACGGTACCTACCAGAACAATGTAACTCAGCTGAACAATGAGAACCTGAAGAAGTCGCAGTCCTGCGCCAACCTGTCCACCTTCACCCAGGATCAGAGCACCCCCGCTCTAAACAAGAGCTCCAACACCACCACCTCCTCGGTCAAAAAAGCCCCTCTCGCCAACTCTAATGCAGCCTCTGGAACACCTAAGAGGGTGATCGTGCAGGCCTCCACCAGTGAGCTCCTGCGCTGTCTGGGGGAGTTTCTGTGCCGGCGTTGCTACCGGCTGAAGCACCTGTCACCCACTGACCCAGTGTTGTGGTTGCGCAGCGTGGACCGTTCCCTGCTTCTGCAGGGCTGGCAGGACCAGGGCTTTATCACTCCGGCCAACGTGGTCTTTGTCTACATGCTGTGCCGTGACGTGGTCTCCTCCGAGGTAGCCACGGAGCACGAGCTGCAGGCTGTGCTGCTCACCTGCCTCTACCTGTCTTACTCCTACATGGGCAATGAGATCTCCTACCCACTCAAGCCCTTCCTGGTGGAGAGCTCCAAGGAGGCATTTTGGGACCGCTGCCTCTCCATCATCAACCTGATGAGCGCCAAGATGCTCCAGATCAACTCTGACCCCCACTACTTCACTCAGGTGTTTGCTGACCTGAAGAACGAGAGCCAGAAGGAGGAGGAGAGGAGCCGTCTGCTCATCGGCCTGGACCGGTGAGGGGAAGCTGGGGGGGAGAATGAGGGTGAGGGGAGGCGGGGTGTACTCCAGTCTGACATTTTCAAACCTTTTAAACAGTACTTGTAACATTACTTACTTATTATTGTATAAACTTAGTAAAGGTTACAGATGTAGCTACTTTGCATCAAGTAGGACCAGAAACACTCTGCACCTTTGGGGTGGTGAATGGTATGGGGTGGGGGCGGTATCATGTTGGATTATTTTTATTTTGATGGACAAATTCTATTTTAAAACTTCCATACCCAAAAATGAAAGCTTTTCTTTTTGACAAGGATGAACAAAAAATGATCAGACTCGGGTAAATTCTTTTCCAACACTCCAAAAATTCTATATCTCTATGAAATAATAAGCAAAAATGTAGAACAAAATTACAAAATGAAAAAAAAAAAACCATAAAAAGAAGCTACAGCAATGAATGTGGACAGGCCCGAGGCTGCAGGAGCCCACCAGTGACCTTCTGACTGTCTGACGAGGTGATGTGCACTGCCTACTGCAGGAGGGCGAGGGCCATCGCCTGACTGGCTCTCTTCACAGGCGTCGCCCTGGCTGGCTCACTGGAAAACCCATGACCCCTTCACTAACACGGATACAACCGGACTTCTTGTTGCTGCGTTGCATTTCGGACCAGGGACCCTGCGAGGCGTCAGTACTGGATCCATGTTTTTGTGGGTTCACGTTCTTGGATCTATAGCAGGACTTACACCCTGACCGACCGGACGCCCAGCAAGCTCTAAATTTGTGGGACTTTTGATAAGAAAGACAATAGCCAGTGGACATATATTGTGTGTGTGTTCTGAAAGAACAACTTTATTTTCATCTAGAGAGAAAAAAAACAAACAAGTTAATGGATGTTTTGCTCCACAAAGGCTTACACCTATGGAAACTTATTTATTGCTTTTCTGGAACAAGTTTTCTTTCATTTTCTTTTTTACTTAGAAATGTAATGTTTTGCACGTGTGCCATGCAATTTTACAGAGTCTCGGGGAGGGAAGGAGTTGTTATTCCTCTTTATACTTGATTCGTAAACCAACTGCATTTGCATTAGAGAATGCTGTGAACAAAGTGACACTAGTTTATTTAGCTCTGCTTGCTAAAATAGGCTATTTGTTTACCAGGGATTTTTTTTTTTTTTTTTTTTTGTCTTTGGAATGATGTTGGTTTTTGTGCTCACGACTCAGCATAAAAAAATGTTCTATCAGTGCCATATCTTTGATGAAAGTCCAACAAGTCTGAGACAACTCTTAGATTCTGTACTGTTTTTTCAGCTGCTGACTGATTCTGTGGATTTTCTTCTACTTCTGGCTGATTTCTCACAAATAATTTATAGCCATGTATGTATTTATGATTTAGGCACAAGTGGTGTAACTGAAAGATCCTGATGAGAGACTTGTGGAAGGGAAGGAAATGGAGGTGAGGGTTTGCTGGTATCACAGGTGTGCTCATCTTTGGTGGGAATGAAGATTGATCTGGTTGATGCAAATGAATGTTGCAGGGTTTTTAAGCGATTAATATCCCATCAAAAAGCCCTAAAATCAAAACCTCAGTTTAATCTGACCATCACCAAGGTGAAATCCTTAAGGCCCCTCTGCCAGTACAGCACAATCTTGAGCTTTTTTACTTCATAAAATGCTCAGAAATGTATTTATGTGCTGATTTAGAAGCAACTCCAAAGTGCTGTGTAACATATCAGAAGCAAATGGGGAATTTCCAGGGAGATTAATAATTCAAATGACACAGACTCCTTTGTCACCACGGTAGAAAAGCATTGTGAATCCTATGGATGATCCAGCAGCACCATCTTTGTGTAAAGCTGGCATCACAAACATTCATCTTGAGGGATGACGACCTCCACAGATACAGCGTTTTGTTTTGTTTTTTAGCAGAAACACTGACAACCAGCTTTGAATCTTCCTTTGAGCTCCTGTCTCCATCACTTGAGGAGCTACAGCAGCATCTCCTCCTAAAACATGTGCATATGCACGGTTCTCGTCTTTGCAGAGCATTCAAATTCTGTTCAGTAGAAGGTTCCCCAACTTGAAATACCATCAAGAAACAACCTCTGTGCAGCTGCTTTAACGTAAATCACAGCCTGCTCTGCTGTGTAGGTGGCTCATTTAGACGAGCTGGGCTTCAGTTTTGGCAGGAAAATTCAGAGCTTCAGGTAAAAAGGCCTAAAACAAACTCTCCAAAATGTTTCTTCTCTGTCCAACAGCCACAAATCACCTGAACTGTGCCATGTTCATTCACTTGCATCATTGAGTAGTTGTTTATAACCCTATAGAATATAAATATATATATAAAAACACTCCAGTGATAGTTAGAGATTTCTGTCAAATTCTTTTCTGTATATTGTTGCGTACTTTGTAGATAAAAAAAAAAGAGAACAAAACAGAGAGGCATTCGGTGGACTGCATGTATGTGCAAATGAATGAACGTGTGTGTGTGTGTGTGTATGTGTGTGTGTGTGAGTGAGTGAGTGAGTGGCAGCGGCATTTTATTTGTACAGAAGAATGTGTTGTTTTCATACAGAAACAAGCAGAATACACCACTGGTACCAGGACCTGATGGGTGAGGGAAGGGTGTAGATGCTGTTCGATAAAAATGTTCCTTTTCAAAAAGACAAAAAAGCTCTTGCTGTAACTGAAACTTTCTTTTTTGGGTTTGTTTCTGCTTATTTTAATTTATTTTTGTACTGTGATGGAAAAATAAAATGCACTCAACATTCAAGTGTGTCGTTTGTCTTTTTGTCCTTCAGGCCTTTCATACGTCTCACTTTCCACCCTCAGTTCTGTGGTGAAGTCGTCATTTGATGGCCGGTAGACGTCCAGCCTCGCGTCCTTTTGGCGACAACATCCCGCCCAACATGTTGAACGCGGGCATACGTTACTTTAAAGGAATTGTTTTCTCTGTGTTTAAATGTGCATCAGGTTGGTCAAACAAAACTCTTTTACATTGCGACTGAGGGCACAGACCAGGCAGACATTACCCGTTTGATCAGAGTTAGTGTTTCCATGGTAACTCCTGCTGATGCCAGCTCACCACTGGCATCATGACAGAATAATGAGGCATGATTCATAATCTTTTGGTTTGTCAACAAACGTGTGCTGAGCAAAACTTGAATCCCCTTAAAAACTCTTTAAAAAACTGAATATGTAAAATAAAAACAGAGCACAAAGATTTACAAATATTATAAACCGATAATTAAAAAGTTTTTTAAAACAGAACATAGCAAACATATTGAGTGTTGAAAATAAGGAGGTGTATATGCACCATCTTCAGAAACAAAAAGACCAAAGAGTTGGGACAGGATGATGTTTAACACTCTGAAGCATTTCTTTCCTACAAAACAACCAAACCAAACAAACGTCTGTAGAAGGAGAACCGAGGAGACTAGTTGCTGAAGTCGCAGAGGAAAGTTGTTGCATTCTTGTGAGACAACTTTCAACTGGGTCTTTTCTGTTCTTTTCTTTTCTTTTCGTGATGCACCAGATGTTTTCTGTGAGTGAAAGATCATATCTGTAGACGCACCAGTTCAGCACCTGGACGCTTCTACTGTGAATTCTTTTGTAATGGATGTAGAATGTGGTTTAGCAGCGTCCGGCCTCCCCAACAGCACATTGTCTGGAAGGGAGCACATGTTTTATAACCTGCATGTACCTTTCGGCCTTGATGTTTCCTGTTCAGATTTGTAAACCGTCCATTCCATGGAGGTTGAATCCCCGAACCATCAGAGATGCAAGCTTTTGAACTGAGGTTAGGTGAAGAGATGGGTGGTTCTTCTCCTCTTTACTCAGGAAAATGGGGGATTCATGGTTTCCAAAAAGAATTTCAGATTTTTATTTGTTTGACTGTAGGATAGTTTTCTACTTTTCCTCATTCCATTTTAAAGGAGCTTTGGCCCAAAGACAGCAGCATTCCTGGATGGCATTCACACAAGCTTTTTTATTGCATGATGGAACTCCAATGTGCATTTTTCTAAAGGAATTCTTTGTTTTTCTAGCTGATAATTGTTCTTTGTCTTTTAATATAATCCTTTGGGTGATTTTAATGTTCATATGGATAATACTAACCATATTCTCTCTCAAGACAGTTTTGGCCTGCAGTGATTTGGGATTATTTCCACCCACTCTAAAGCCAATATTTTGGACATCACGTGTTGCACTGGTGTGACTCCGTTGAACTGCACTGCCTCCGTACTGCCCATTTCTGACTATAAGTTGGTCTCTTAATGTCTGTCCGCCACTATTCAAGCAAAACGTCCCTGTACTGTCACATTCTGCAATATCAAAAATATTGATCAACCCGCTCTTGTTCATGGCATTGACAACCTCAAGCTCAAAGTTGATTTAGCTTCCCTTGATGAACTGGTCTCTCACCAAAAAACCAAGTGCGTTCTCGTCTGGATTCTCTCGCTCCTCAGAAAACCTGGACTGTTTTCCTCACATATGAATTTAAGTGACCTCCCATTCCTGATCCAGAGGGTTCAATATGACGTCAGTCCAGCCTTTGCAGCTATAACAGCTTCAACTCTTCTGGGAAGGTTGTCCACAAGGTTTAGGAGTGTGTTCTTGGGAATTTCTGACCATTCTTCCAGAAGCCCATTTGTGGGGTCACACTGATGTTGGACCAGAAGTTCTGGCTCTCAGTCTCCCCTCTAATTCATCTCAAAGGTGTTCTGTCAGGTTGAGGTCAGGACTCTGTGCAGGCCAGTCAGGTTCATCCACACCAGACTCTGTCATCCAGGTCTTTAGAGACCTGCTTGGTGGAAGAGGAAGGGACCAGCTCCAAACTGTTCCCACAAAGTTGGAAGATGGAATTGTCCAAAATGTGGCCTAACACTCCGTGGCCGAGTTGCTGTCGTTCCCAAACACTTCCATGCTCTTATAATACAGCTGACGGTTGACTGTGGAATATCTAGGAGCGAGGAAATGTCACGACTGGATTTGATGCACAGATGGCTCCTATCACAGTTCCACGCTGGAATTCACTGAGCTCCTGAAAGCGACCCGTTCTTTCACAAATAGTTGTCATACACCCGATTCCCATTTTTTGGATGGGTAACTGAATACTTTTGGCAATATAGTGTATACTTATCAAGCCTTTTTGAGGCATGTTACTCTTATCAAGTTCAAAATGAGCTAATATTTCTCACGTCTCACCAACATTTTATATGTTTCATATTCTATGCAAAGTGTCTTTTTTCATTTACATTTAACACAGAATCCTGAGTTCTTTGGAATGTGGGTTGTTTTTAGACAGCAGAGGCTTGTAAACGTGTAAAGCATTGAGGATGTTCCAGTAAAATACTCCTGTAACAGTTTTTTTGTGCCATCACAAGATTTTAAACTAAGTGAAAGGCTTTGTGCAGTGGATGAAAGAATACTTCCCAGGGTCCAACTCTTGGGTAGGGTTGTGTCCATAAATATTTAAAGAGTGACATTCACAGTTGCCTCTGTACACAAGCACGATAGATCTGAAATGAATCAATCGATATGTTGTAGGAGATCGAATTTTAGCTTTAATTTAAGCCTTTCCTACTGTGAAGGGGTCAAGGAAGCCATCATCAGGGAGAACAAAGACCAGAATAGACCTGTCAAACTTCACGAGACGCCAAGTAAACATGCTGCTGTATTCTTATAAAGCAGAAATGAACATGTGAGTTGAGAATCAACAGCATGTCAGAAGGATCACGGAGGACAACTGGAACAGATGACTGTTGACGTTTGTCCTTAGTGAAAAGAATCACCTTCACATTCCTCTGAAAAAGTCATCAAACTCCTTTAGAGGGTGAGAGTATAAAGTTTCCAATCAAGAGGTATCCTGTTGAGGAATGACGATCTTAAAAAAAAAAACAATACAGAACGTTATCTGAATAATAGGGATAAAAGTGTATGGAGAAGGAAAATACTCATGTTCAAGCAGAAATCTGATAATCGACCTCCTCCTGGGAATGAGCGACCTCCTCCTGGGAACGATCGACCTCCTCCTGGGAATGATCGACCTCCTCCTGGGAACGATCGACCTCCTCCTGGGAATGATCGACCTCCTCCTGGGAACGATAGACCTCCTCCTGGGAACGATAGACCTCCTCCTGGGAATGAGCCCAGCAAAAAGGTCCCTGCTGGACGCCTTCGTAGCTTGGACATGCAATATGTTTGCTCCTGGTTTTAAAAATAAAAGCTTTAAGTATTGCTTCTTATTTGTAATATTTAATTTTGACGCCAACATTATGTTGTGATTAAGGGGTTTAGATGTCTCCTCTTGTGCAGCTATCACTTACATACTGCATGTCCTAATGCGTATGAAGTTTTTGTCCTAATTGTACTCATATGAAAGTACTGTTGTCCACGTAAATGACCTCAACACACTGACAGTGGCAGAGGGAAGGGGGTCATCATGCTGACAGCAGGGCCACTAAACTTGCTATTAGTGAGTGAATTAACACTGAGCTCTACCGGGCGTCACGGGCGACGGCTGGCCTCACGAAACTCTGCCCGCATAACATCCATCTAAGCTCTTTCAGCTGACAAAACACGAAGAACCAAGGGAAAAAAAACCAACAAAATCCAGTACTGAAGCAAATAAATTTATTAATAAACTGATTACTGCAGTATTTTCCATTATGGAGCATCATGGACTGCCAAACCTGCATTTATACAGTAAACATATGCTCAATACAGGATTACAGCATTTCCCTTTGGGCTTATTCATGCATGTCATAAAGAAATATTACACAGTTAAGCAACATACAGGATAAACTCATTATAAAGTTAGGCACATATGGAATAAATGGTGCATACATACAGATTTTGCTGAGTGCAGAATAAATTAGAGAGGAAAAAGTGAATTTGTTACCCTTTGGCCAACGTCAGTGAGCTTGATCACAGAGTTTGGTGTCTGAAACCAGAGGAATTTCATTCTCACCAGTTATGGCAGGAACACAATGGCACAAGCGCTTACATTCATACTCAGGGGTGATTAGAAAAAGCCTGATTCCTGCTGAACAATCAGCCTAATGGATCAGTAATCATCAGTGATTAGTTTGAAACACCAAAACAAATCATTATCAAATAAATCCGTCGACAAACCACATTTGTCTCCTCAACAAATCTCATTAAAGTACCAGAACCAACGATGGATTCAGCGTGCATCAAAAACCTGATTAACATCTTATCGTGTTATATGCCTCATATTTCTATATTATCCTTAAACCATTTTAAAGCATCATTGAACCTCGCTGTCGTCACGGGCGACGCAGTCCGTCATGAATGTGAGCCAACATCAGACTGTAGAAATGCTCAACAAAAAATAGTTCCACAATAATCCATGGCATACTTCTGTTGAATTAAGATTAATTTAAAAAACAAAAGCAAAAAAAAACAAAACAAGACAAACATGCCGCTGAGCTGTTCTACAACAGTATTCTGACATTTCTAAAAACAACAAACTTGTAATCTGTTTTTGAAGATTTCCCTACTCAGCTGGGACAAACATGCTGAGAAAGTATTAAAGTGTAGACGAAGCAAATGCGTTTTGTTTTGTTATGATTCGTTTAGATGGTAGAGTCGGCCCTAGTAGGCGAAGAGCCAGGCGGTTTGACAGAAGAAGGAAAACAAGGGAGGCATGGGGGCTGGGAGACGGGAGAAGCCGAGGAGGAGAGCAGGCCAAGCGAGGCTTTGTTCACCAACCCCCTATTTGCCAGGAGAAAGCAAAGCGCTGAAATGAGAAGAGACAGTCCAGGCTAATGATGAGCAGTGAGTAGCCAAGCAGAGAGGAGGAAAGGAGGAGCCCTGTGGGAGGTTTCCGCACCGGAGGAAGAGTCTCATCAGGAAACAGGACAAGGTCATCTTCTGGGAAGCAGCAAGGTAGAACAGGGATGCACTTCTTCCAAAGACACGACAAAGAACTGAATGAGGAGCCTCGTTCAGGAAATACAGTCAAGTGACTGGACCACTGTGGCTCTGCCAACCGTCAGCTTCCAGACCTTTACTGGTGAAGCCGGTAACGGAGAATCTCCAAGGAGCCAAGATCCCGGAGCTCGAGGTGTCCTCAGCCTCCATCCAGAGTCCTTCGCTATGTCAGCGGAGAAAATGCAGCACAGCTGTTCAGCCTTTAAATAATGCAACTTTGTTCAGTTTTCACGAAATGCATTGAATTGGATTGAATGTAAAAAAAATAAATAAATAAAATAATGAAAAGTTCCCTCCACATGCAGCTGTTCAGACGTGACTTTTAACAGTGGTTGAAGTTTGGTTAGATGTTCACTCTGGACCGTTCAAATAGCTGTTATGAAACCTTTAGCAGCATTCCTGCAGCTTTTCTCCAAACCATGATTCTCATTAGCAGAAGGAGTTTGCTCTCGTGGACGTGAAAGCGCTTAAATTTCACCATTTTTCATTACTTAAACAATCAAAACGTGAGTTATGCATTAAAAAAAAAGGACAGGAAGCACATACTAGTAGGTGCTGCTTCTATTTATTAAAGAAAGAAAAAACAAGTGACGCTGTGTGGGGGAAGCGTTTGTGCAAATCCAGGCTTGGTTTTGGGTTTGGCGTTTAAAGCATCGGGAGCGGGAAGCTTTGGGAAGAACTTTCCGGCGCTAGCATCACTCCAGTTTCAATGAGATCAGAAATTAGGATTCTTTGCTGCCTTAGTAGCAAAAAAAAAAAAGATAAAAAAAGAAAGAAATCTGAAGAATGCAAAGATTCAGCAAACTGTCCAGCAATGAGACACACAGAATCCTGTTCCAGGTTAGGTAGCATCAGCTACGTCCCTCGCTCGCTCGCTCGCTTAGAGAGTCTTTTAGAAAACGCAGTTTTCATGGCTCTCTTTATGAAAAAGACCCAGATAATCTGTGCCTCGTCTGGTTAATCTGTGGATGAACGTTAATGTCATTGCTGTCTGAGGAGCAGCATCGCGAGCATCTACTGAAATTGGATCTGAGCTGTTAAATTTAATTTTACAGGAAAGTGCGGATGCCTTGTTTTTTTTTTTTGTTTTTTTTTGTTTTTTTTTGCACTCTACTAACCCAGTCAGCTTCTGATATAAATAAAGAAAACATAAAATCTGTCATTTGGACATAGGAGGGCACACTGCCGGGTGGGAGTGGATGAAAAAAGGCCCAAAAATGCTGAACGCAGCTGTCAGCTTGTGAGAGGAGCACAGATACGACTCAAGCGCTCCGTTTACTGAGGCTGCCATGTGATTAGTGTTACTTGGTTTTTCACACCTTGAAAAACGTCAGAGTCAAGTCTCCAGAGAGTCCGATGTGCACACCTCACACCTCCGCGTGTCTTCTCGTCCTCACTGCCTCCACAAGTGATAGTCTGAGTCTCTGAGCCAAGCGGAGGAGAATAAAAGAGCTGATTTGGGCGCGTGCACGCACGCACGCAAGCACGCACGCACGCAAGCACGCACATACACACACACGCGCTCTGTGATGACGGGGGTTTTTGTGAAGTGAAAGCCTGCTTTACAGGACTAAGACCTGCCACAAGTCACTCGCCTGCTCACTGAACAAAAAGACAGCCCATGAGACGGGGTTTAGAGGCTGCAGTTCACAAGGGACGACACAGCACTGACCAGCAACACTGTTGCTAAGCAAAATCAATACATCGAAAGACAAGATCAAGCAAAGGAAGTGCAGAAATGAATGCTTGGTCATCATGTTATGACTTGCTGCCTGCAAATTCAGTCTGGCATTACTTTCAACGCTGAGTTTACTGGTAGATGTGATACAAAGAAAATGCTGATCACAGTATCGCAGTATGTTCTAAGCCTTAACATACGAGTGGAATAAGAGTATTTATTAGAAAACTACAATGTACGGAGAGCAAGGTCTTGTGTTTTAAAGTGAACAGATTTGGCTGTGTTGCATGTGGTGGGTGGCTTCGTGCGGGACATGCTCAGCACGTCCTCCTCAACATCCGCTGAGCAAAACTAACATGACCTTGCAACCAGTTGCCTCGTTCCCTCATATAACCATAAGAAACATTTAATAAACTAAAAGTGAGTGCTACATGTCTGGCCTTTTAATCTCCAGGTAGGCATGTCTTTAGTAAAATGTCACTGACATTTTAATTGTTTCGAATGCAACAAACAAAAACAAAAAAACCTCCATCAGCTGCTTTAAAGCAAGCAGCTTCCCTCCACCTCCGTCATGTGTGAACCTTCCAAGGTTTCCCGTTTGATGCGGCTCCTGCACATGGACCTGCACGGATTATTAACTCCCGCAAAGCTTTGGGATTTTCTCCTATTATACAACATCAGTGGTTTTGAGAACAGTTGCCACATAATCTGCACTCATCTCGCAAAATCTGCCTGAAACAAAAACTAAATATTGCACTAAGCAAATTTATTTTGGATTTAAAAAAAGAAATTAGAACGAGCAACTTTGGTGAATAACTAGTTAGTGCATATTTTTAAATATGTCCATCTATTTATATGCATGTAGAAGCCCTGTGTACTTCTTTTTTGCCTTAAAATGTACAAAAAAGGGTCAGTTTTGGCATAGTTTTGATAACAGATGATTCATTAACCCAAATCCAACAAAAGAGCTTCTTTTTTTCCCCAGATCAACAGCAGCTCCGCAAAAAAAAAACAAAAACAACACAAGATGTGAATCATCATACTCGTCGTTGTCGTCATCTCAGTCTGGTTTGAAATCAGCTGTCACGCTCTGCTTTTGGTCAGTTTTTAATTTCCAGGGACAGCCAGGATGTAACCAGATCGGCTCTTGGTGAAGTCTGGCTGCGACTGGTTTGTCTTGGGCTCCACGATGACCGTGCACTTCCTGCCATTCATGCTGCACTGGATGGGAGACGCAATGTTCACCTGCAGCTTCCTCTTCTCGCTGCGGGAGAGAAACAAAAGCATGACAACAGACAGTAGCAGGCACCAGAGAGAAATGTTGGAGTGAAAGAATTTATTCATGAACACAAACAGCAGGAAATTACCATCTACAGATCTAAATGAATACACTTGTTTTACACATTCAGGCTAAATGACTGAATCACACCACACGTACACTTCATCCACTCCCATCAGTAAGCTGGTGTGCGGATGTCTCGGTGTCTTCATGTTCTGCTTGGTCATACTTTAAAACAGAGAAGCAAATTCTGCAGATTCATTAATGACCACAGCGCAAGTACTAAACAGAGGAACAACAGGAGGCTGTTAAAGCCATAAATCACGCTCCCTCTCTCAGAAGCAGCATCATCATCTCAACAACACATCACATTCATAACACACCGCTTCAAATACACACCAGCACACTCACGCTCTCGCTTACAGTTCAGGCCCATAAATCTTCCTCATCCACACACTTAAACTGCTTTAATATCAGCAAAATCGTTCCCACTCACAAACACACAGTATCACCCTTCATGCAGCAGAGACGAGAGACAAAATACTGAAAAAGAAACAATTCAGACATAGTCTGAAAAAGTCTTAAAAGAAGAAAACTGTAAACGAAGACTGATGCAATAAAATATTCTAAAATTTAGCTCAAATGTGGACAGAATCATAATTACCAATAATTGTGGTCAACACTGAAATCAGCGTAACGGCTATGGTGAAGTTCAGAGCGATGAAACATCTACATCCCCACGTGGAGAACTCTAAAAGGTGAAACACTTCTTCATGTTCAGATTTTCTGAACACTGAAGCATTCTGGCTTCTCCTCTTCCTGAACTCACATTTTTGCTGCGAGGACCAACAGGATGATTCGTGTAGCCTACGTCACAGCTGGCGTAGACAGTTCTCCGTTGTCGTTTGTGTTCCTCTGTATGTAAATGAGATTTCTCTGTGCTTACGTCGCCTACGCAGCTCAGACATAAGGCGTTTTTAGACTGGACCCCGTTGCTTTCCCTGGACGAAGAACTGGGCAGTGTAAATGCAAGCTGTGTTCCTGCCTCCCCGGAGCCCGACTTCCCCCAAATCCTGTAACACAAATCGATTACGACCAGTCCAGTCTTCCTCTGCAACCTCTGCTGTGTCGTTGATTGCACAGAACTTCTTTCTAAGGCTCTTCAGTTGGTTCCCATAAAATACCGGTTTCCTTTGTCCTCGGCTGTGACGAGGAGGGGCCCGCGGGCCTTCTTGTAGTGTTGATAAATCCCACTGAGGTCCCGCCAGCCCACATCAGATCTGAGCTGTTGAGGTCTACCCTTGGAGGCGAGTTACTGACGGGGCCAGCTCATTAGGTTAATGTAATGTCAGTTAATGTAATAGGGACAGACGACGCGCCAGATTGGGGTAATAAACACGGTATGTCCAGCGATGTAAAAGGGAACAGCAGAAATGGAGTAAATTTTATGGTTGCTGAAGTTGATAATTTTTCAGGGTTTTTACCAAGCAACGGCAATCTAAGCTTCAACCTGGCTTTAAAATAAAGAAGAATTAGTACAAACAAATGCTGTGAACTGCCACCAAGTGGACCGATCATATTTTTGGCTGTTCGTTTTTTCTGGGAAAGTGCACGTCAGGCTGCAGTCGAGGTTATGATTATGGATTATGGTTAGAAGGTTCCCTGCTACGGGTGACACATGTCATCGCTTTAATGCAGAAGCAGAAGATTAAAACACAAGCGAAGTGGGTGAGGAAAGGGAAGAGTGGTGAAAAATAATCATCAAAAAGAAATCACCCTATTGCATTGCCAAAGCAACCCATGCTGTCAGGTTGACAATATCTGGACACTTGATCTGATTAATAACAGCATGGACGTCTTGCAGATGTTATTGGAAAAACAAATTTGATTTTTGTGGCACTCTGAAATCAACTTAAAATTAAATTAAGAAAGCAGCTTATCAAATCTGCATCAAAACCGCTGCCGACTACTTTGATTTTGCATATATTTTATCACACCGACATGATGCGATCTTGCAGAAAGCTCACAAAGTTCTAGTATAGTTGGTAAACATATAGGATACAAACAAATATAGAGCTGTTAAAGACAACTGCAGAAAAACCAAAACAATTTAGATTTAGATCCTAACTGGGGAGGCCAGAACAGACCGTTTGACCTATTGATGATGTTGAATCTGCCCAAACCCGCTGGCTCAAGTGAGGCGCTGAAACGGACCCAGGTCTGCATCTTGCACAAAGTCGGGGCACCACACATGGACCATAGCTGATCCAAGTGTTGCTCCAAGTCCAAACTGGCTCACTTCTACACAACCAACGTTGAGCCAAAACAAGCTCCCACTTCAGGATCAGAACCAACGCAGGACAACATCTAGCTTCAAGTGGTTTGTCTCATTTACTACTTTGGCCTGGACGGAGGGCTTGACGGGCTTTTTGCCCAACTGAGCAGCTTCAAGTTTACTTCAAAAAAATCCTTGGAGTCATGTCAACCTTTTGAAGCAAGGCGGCAAAAATATACTAGCAGGTTCTCTGACCAGTTCACATTTAGGTTCAGGCTAAAATAAATACTAATACATCTACATAAACACTTGAAAACACACAAAGTGCCACTTTGTCAAATCTGTAACGCGTACGGCCAAAGCAGATGGATAAGAATACACTGAACGCACAGGTTGAGTTTCAAAAAACCCCTGATTCATCAGAGCTGGGAAGATGAGGAAGATTGTTCCAGGATTAAATAACGAAGACTTCCAAGCCTGATCACTGCTGGCTTTGAAACATGAACAGGGTTCACATGCAAAGCCCCGATCCGAGTGAGTCTGCAAGTGTGTGTGTGCATTTTTGAGAACAGAAGCTGAGCAAATTAAGATAAATAACAGAAGAAATCACGCAGGAGTGCTGTTGAAGGAATGATCCATATGGCTGCTTTGGACTGGACCACTGCAGCGCTCAGGCTTTTAGAGGCTGTCGGATCAACTTAGATTCTGTCTGAGTGAACGGCTACTTTGCCTCGTTTGCTGTTAAACAGGATCAATGAAGGGAATCAAAGGCTTGGAATATAATGGCAAGAACTGTGAGGCTGATATGGGAGACAGAAATGTGAGGTGACGTTAATGAGAGAGAGTCTGAGATAAATGCTCTCTGGTTGAGACGGAGTGGCTGGAGCATGTAGTGGAAATGATGCTGGCGAGCTGAAAAGCTAAAAGCGTAGTAAATAAATATGCACCTCATTGTTCAGTCAAGAGCTTGTCCTGACACACTTTCTTGGTGACACTATTTAGTCTGCATCATGTAAACAAACATTTCTCACACCGTTCTATGATCTTCTCATCCAAGCATGGGAGGGGAGTTGTAAACCTGTAACGCCGACTTGTTGCACAACATCTATAAGTCATAAACAACAAGCACAAGGCTTCTGCTGCCCACGCTGCACTCCTCTGCAGAGCGTGTGCAGCTCTGTGGCTCGGCTTATGCAGGGCGGAAAAAGCTCAGAGTAGCACTGATGCCGGTTTCCATGGCAACCGATGTGAACCTAACTCCCCCATCTGCCGTGGCTGCCAGCCAGCCAATGGTGCCGTTTGCGTGAGAGTTTGTGATATGTCGCTTCCTCTGGCCATCACTCATGCGGGTGCTTCTCCGTCTCACTGTACAGCTGAAACGCCAGGGGGATGTTGCGCTGCGCTCCTTGTAAAGGGCAAGCAGGGCTCGCGTCGCAAACGTAAAAACCTGCTTGCACCACACACAAGCACAACAAAATATCCTCACAAAGCCTCCATCGAGTACACCGAGCGGACCTCTGTGGCCAAAGCTAGCCTATAAATAAAAATATTCCCTAAAATGCACCACTGAACACTTCAGGGCAGATTTACCAGTGGCTGGTGCAAATTCTGCTTCAGCATCAAAAATTACTATTTACTTTCCAGGCAGAGAAATAAATCAACGCCACAGCAATCTTTGAGTCTGTTGCTGAAACTTTAGTGAGTATGTAAATATGATTGATAAGTCACATGGGCGCAAATACAGCCTCCACGAAATTGCTTTTCTACATTGATTTGAATTTAATACTTTTTCTGGCTGCAAAGGACTAAATGAGGGTAAAAATAAAGAAAATCAGTGTAGAGTACATGTGTCCTTGTGTTAAATAATTGCTTAGACACTTGTTAAAAGTCACCGGTATCAGGTTTAAACAAACATTCAGGAAGACCTGAGGAGCAACAGAGTTTCACATGTCATGTCTCTCCTATGTCACATAAACAAGGGCTAAAACTCCAGGCGTCAGCTAAACTACCAAAGGTTGATTGTGTTTTTTCCACAGTTGACGTGCATGTGTGCTGCACGACGCCGACCCATAAAAAGAAAGAGACATTTGGTGCAACAACAAACAGCTGCAGCAGAGTCCTGATTATGAACATGTCTGCCGGTTTGGCAACTCACTGTCAATATTTACTCCTCTTTACAGCTTTAGTTATTATTTAAATGAGCTCGTTTTGCCAGTATTTGCAGATCAGGGTAATTTTGGAACTTTGCCCACAAAACCCAGATATTCCCACTGGTTCATTTGCAAACACACGTTAATCGGCCGGGAATAGTAAATCTGGAATAATAATCCCCAGACAGAAAAACACAGCTAGTTGAGTCTTACAGTCACTGGCTGGACTTTGCAGTCAAGAAATGGCCCGAATCTGGCAGAGCCCTGAAGGCAGCCTTGCTCCATCACTGGATGGTCTCTCAGCAGAATAATCAATGCTTTTCCTGACTTCAACCCCCACCCTTCCCCGCATGCCTCTTTGCCCTTCATGCCATGTGAGCCCAGGCTCACTTGCTCTCAAAGGTAGCTTCCCTTTTAGTCTGGATGGAGGAAGACCAGGAGGAGGGGGAGATAATGAGAGTGAATATAAACGTTGAAAATTGAGAACAAAAGAAAAATGGCTCACAGAAGAGGAATTCAGAAATAAAATATGAAGAAAGCACTGTGGAAAACCTCATGGATGGTGAAATGTCCTGGAGTGGCGATTGAGAGTGGGGGAAGAGACGATGAGGAGACTATTTTCAGACTGAAGAGTAAAGATAACCTCTAGTAAAGCATCCAGCCCTCTTCTGAGTCATCGCTCTAATAGCCTACCTGGCTGTCCCCTGAGCTGTCTGTTGATGAAAAATACATGAGTGGTGCAGGTGGACTTTACCAAAGCTGACTTTCACTCGAGACTTAAGAGTTTGATCAAAGTGAGGTTTCTGTGATGACTGAGACGTCTTGAAAAGAACAGCAGGAGCTTACAGAGTAACGAAAATACAGCAACCTTTTGTGCTCTTCCAAGTCAGGAAATCCAAGACAGACCCAAGACTTTAGCATTCCTACACTTTTCACGTTAAGTTCAAATCATAATTAACAGACAATATTGTAATCCACCACTGGACATGCAGCAGCAGCGTTAGATCAGTGACAGAAACCTTTAAAGCTGATAAGGAAGACAGGAACGTGAGATGTGAGGTGATGCAGGGGGACTGAGTGAGATAACTGCTTCAGCGGGGAGGAAAGGCAATTAGCAGAAAATATATAAACAAATTCTATGCCAAGAGTACGCGAGAAACAAATATTTACCCGTTTTAACAAAATACCTGTATGAAAGAGTGTACCCTGTATGCAAGGACATGCAGAGACTCCGCCATCTAGGGTCCAGGATGAAATCCTCCCCAGAAAAAGCTCAAGTGATGGCACTTTTATTTATAGAAAGAAACTGTCTTCTTGCATCAATATTTCAGTTTGTGAGACAAAAGAACGATCAAAGCACAGAATGAATCAAATAGAGCACACATTCACTGCCCATGCAGTTGACGGCGTGTTTGAGCATATTTAAGTTCAGGCGCCATGAGGGCAGATCTGAGGAGTGGACACCGCGGGATCAACCTCCTTCACTGACCGACTGGGTTTTTTCATTTATGAAACACTGCAGAAAAGCAAAAGTTGACCTAAGACGGAATGAAATTGGAAGTATTTGGATAAAACTGAAAATGGATCCAGTTTGGTTCAAGTCAGTAAACTTAATGCTTTGGTAGAACTTAGTACTGACTTTTAAATTTAGGAAAAGTAAGTAATACTGTTTATACTGTTTTAATTGGATGCTTCCCTTGTAAAGTCTTTCAAGTAGTTATCCAAGTAACGGTGGAGCGATCAAAGGAACCGTAACCGATTTAATGAGCCATTCACCGTTTCACTGTACCGGCCGTGTGTACTTAGACTTGCAGGAGACAAGCATATGCTACTGGCAGGATCAACCAGGTAGCCCCTCCGCAGGGGTCGGGTGGGATGTGGCAAGGAGCGGGGTTGGATCAGCAAGATCAGCGAGTTTGCCCCCCGACGCACCTGTGTGGAAGGCACAGGGAGGGCACCCCGAGATCCGTTTCAGCTGCACCGAGGATTAGTGGTTAGCACTGTTGCCTCACAGCAAGAAGGTTCCTGGTTCGATTCCAGGGCATGGAAAATGAAAAAGTAAAAAGGATGGTCTTTCAAGTATGCTTTTGTCATAACGTGCTGCAGCCTTGCACCTGCCATACCTGCCAGCACCAAGGCACGCTGCAGAAGTGCCTACAAGCCGGCAATTGCAACTTTGTTCTCATGTTTTGTCAAAAAAGCAACTTCTCTTTACTGCATTGATGTGTTTGACAGTCGTGGGCAAATGAGGTGGCTATTGAGTCGTTTATATGCGAGTCAAGGCAGGTGAGCCAATACTTTTGGCCATACAGTGTGTATAAAACACACGTAGCAACAGTATCCTTTCTGTATCCTGTTTCTCACATTTAAGCTTTAAAGCCATCCCATGTAACCTCAGAAAAAAGGTTGCGTAGGATCAAACGGAACATTTAAAAATAACAAGAAAAGAGATGCCTAATGTTTTGATTTTGTGTTCTTTTCATGTCTCTCCAAACATCTCCCTCCTTTCTTTACTGCCCACTCAACTACATGGATTTGTAGCCAACACCAGAACCGACACATCATCTCTCTCCCTCTCACTGTCGCACTTCGTCTCTCACATGGATGCATCGCATGTTTCACGTGCTCCCGTGTGCTACACTAACGTTGGAGAAGAAACGAAAAGATGCAAGCAGCAGCACAAATACTCGAGACCCACACCTACACCAAACTAAAAATAATCCCTGAACAGCTCCTGGGTGGAATAAGTCCTCATCCTGGATCATCAGAACAAAACAAAGAATGCGAGATCAGGTATCTTTACTAGTCTGCATGGATGGAGCTGAAGCGACTTATCTACCCTCGTTTAAAGCGCCTGTCCTTTGGAGTAGTTCAAAGTGTGAATACTGCCTGAGAGGCTTTCCAAGCACGGCTCTTTAATTAGAATGACTTTGCCTGAGTCAAACATTTTTTGGTAGAAGTGAAACTGCAGATACGGTGTATAAATAATAGAGAAATGCAGAGAGAGAGAGAGCAGTTTGCATGGAACAGAGAAGCACAAGACTGAAGATATTACATTGGGGTCACAAAGTGAGGATGTACCCTGCAGATCATTCGCAACTTATTTAACTTTTCACTATAACTTCATGCAATTTCACCAGCAGTCTTGCAAAAACATCTTATTTAGTGATGCAGAGACTGACAAAAAAACTGCACCAAACAGAAAACAATTCTTTAGAGAGAAGACAGAAAGCCAAAAAGTCCTATCTGCAGTGGTAGAGACCAGACTGCTGCACCTAATTTAAACATTTAATCAAATGCTGTACTAAAACCTTCTAGAAGCACATATGCTTGCAATATTTACTACACTGTGAAAATGTAGCATCACTATTCTCTGTAATTTGCCCCCCCCTTTCAGATCACTTGTCACCGTTATCGCTCCCATTGAACCGGAATAAAAGAATAATGTAGTCAGATTACAAAGTAGGTTATAAAACAGGGGGACACGGCACAAGTTGTAAAAAAAAAAAATGCTATTGATTAAGTCGTCTGCAAAGGGGAACAGACGTGACTATATTGTGGGTGAGGAACTAGAGTTCAGCGGTGAAACGCTGAACATCAAAGCAGCTGAACGTCGGGCCTGCTCGAGGCCGAGGCTTCAGGTAGAGAAGGAAACGGCTGGCAGCCACTGGTTGGTTGGTCTTGCAAACCCCTATGATGTTTGAACACACAAGCCTCACAAACTCTACGTTTTAATATTCTAAGCTGGTCGTTCTTGGAAAAAAACAAAAAAAGCATTTCTTTTTTTATAAAAAGCACAGTCAGCGAGATGCTGCTGCAGTCTGAGTATAGAGACCCTGACTATCAATGTCGGCTGAAGGCCCCTGGAGCATCCTGAAGAGTCTTTTTGAGTGTAAAACAGAATATCTTATGCACATCCAGTCCTCTGGTTTATTCAAAATAATCCATATGGAAGACAAAGCACTTTATAAAACTGATGAAGACAGTAATCGATTGAGCACAGAGGACCATGACGGCTAAAAATCAATGAAGATTTTAAATCTCAAGTTACAAACCGGTGACACATTAGTGGCAGTGTGTTTGTTGTGTGTTCAATCGTTCATTTCCTGCATTTACGGAGTCGTCCCCACTGCGTTACAAGGAAGTTCTTCTTCTGCCACTTGCCCAGGACTGGTTGAACGGTGAGATTAACTGCAGTCTGTTGGTTTCCGTAGCCAGACTTTTTTCACTTATTTTACATCATTATGTGAATAGTTATAATAAATTGAACCACACGGTATTAATTAGATTGGACTGCAATGAATCGGATTATAATGGGACTGAACTTGGACTGCGCTTCATTGGTTTGAAATTTTAGCTCATTCCCTTTGATAAGTGTACTGAGATGACCGAATTAAACTAAATAATGGAGGATGCAAACTCGTCTACTCAGTAAACACCAGTGTTTCCACATTATGTCCCACATATGTAGGTCTGTGTAATGTTTACCCGTTTCATTCATTATTGATTAGAAAATCATGTTAAATGATGAACATTTTAACCAATGTCTTACTCTTTCCTTTTTTATTTTGTAAGATTATGGTTCATTATTTGAAATCCAAAGGAATTTCTGACAGAAATAGTTCATGCTCGTCATTCAAGGCACAAGGAACATTTACCGAGACACTAAAAGCCTTTCAATGTCCTCAATTACTCCAAATCCAACTCTTTCACTTAGCAGTCCTCGTTCCAGGGTTGAAGGTTTATTTATCTTGAAAGAAATAAACTTGTAAAATACATGAGATTAGGACACATCCGTTTGGTAACAGTTTGTTACCAACTGAGGAAAATAATCTAGCTTAGTCTACTTTCTTCACGAAGCTTACTTTAAGGTTAAAAGAAAAAAAAAAAGGTGTAAGACATATGAACCATGTTTTCTGTTTCTTAGTCACAATAAAATTAACCTAAGTGTTACACCAACTATTCATGCAGGGAACAAACAACTAGAATACACAGAGTATTTTTTGCTCAAGCAGATATAAAAAGGTAAAACTACAGATCTGTGGAGCTCACAGCTGTTTGTACGTGTTTGCTGTGTATTTACAATCAAGTATAAACTGCTTCATGTTGTCCATCTCTCCCTCTACAACCATCCATGTCCATGCCTCCAAGGCATGAAAAAAAACAAACCAAACCAACCACACTTTACTATTTAAACTGTGGCTCTGTGTCAAAGTCACATCACAAACATCACACCAAACTCCTCCAACATCCTGAGCCCACAAAGCCTTGTAACACCCCAGAGGAGAGCAGGAGAAAGAGTAGTTGGCAACGTGTGTGTAAACCGCTCGGAGGTTCTCCATACGACATCTGCACAGAAACTCCACTTTTTCCAGCTGGACAGCAGATGACTGATAGCTATCCACAAGAACTATATGTGCAAGCTGCTCTGACTGCACCAATCAAAGATGCCCCTGGTTAACAAAAGGACACACTACTCACCTCAAGATTTTAAAAGACTAGTGGGAGAGGAAACGTACATGACAAAGACATCCGCCTCTGGGGGATATTGTGGCTGCTCTGCAGATGGTGGAGGCTGTCTCACACTGCTCAGTCATTACAGCTACACAGCAGGATGCTTTAACAGGGCCGTGGATTTGCAGGATGTTAACTCTGTGCCGGAGCCAGTCTTCTGTGTAAATTGCAAAACCAACCTGCTAAATATCCCTCATCAGTCAGCTGAGTCTTTGGTGTTTTCCTTACGGACACTCTTTCATCTCAAATCTCAACAGAATCAACTTAAAACAAATTACACAAATCAATATGCTGCCACACACCAAAAGAGATTTAAAAGAAAAAAGAAAAGGAAAAAGACAGGCAGCCTCCATTAGTTGCTCATTACTGAAGGGAGGCGGCTCACTTGTCAAGTGGTTACCTCCAGCTTTGTTCATTGAAGTCAATCAATGTCTCAATCAAAGGTTCGGTTAGAAAATGTACAAGTTTAAGGTGAAACACTAGTTAGGACCAGAGTTTTGCCTCTTTAAATGATGGTGAATTAAAATGTAGAGCAGCATAAACACTTTATCATATATTCACATTTTACATTTAACTGCTCAGTCCACAGAACTATGTAAGCAAAGTTGCAGGAACAAGTGCTTAATGAGATTAAAGGCTGGGCTCCTCTTACTGTGCTCCTAAAAGCATCTTAAAAAGGGAAGTCATCCTTCACCCCTCAATATAGATTTATTTTACACCTTCTAGTATTCATAAACATTTTTTTAAAGAATGCCTTTTTGGGACTCTTTTGGACTTTCCAAACTGAATAATTTGGATCCTGGCATATTTATGTAAACCTGTGCCACAATTTCTGTTTTTCTAGTTTTAAGGTATCAAATTATACCGTTTGCTTGCTTTGATATACACAAAAAAAAAAGAAGAAAAAAAAAAGTCACGCACTCATATTTTGTTGGACCACCTTCAGCTTACATGAAACCATATATATATATATATATATATATATATATATATATATATATATATATATATATATATATATATATATATATATATATATATATATATATATATATATATATATATATATTCCCCGCCCGCCAATAAGCTTCTGCAATGGCACAACATGCGTCCTGTCCAGAGTTGCACTCATTTTTTGCCAAGAGCCCGATAAAGCCTGTCATTGCCATCTTGAAATATGTCTGTACCATCAGGGAAGAGAAATATCCATTGAGTTACCTGCTCATTCAGTATATTCAGGATAGAACCGGAACCCACATCTGGCCAACTGCAGCAACCTCAGATCATAGCACCACCCCCACAGGCTCATACAGTAGGGACCGGGCATGATAGGAGCATCGCTTCATCCGCACTCTTTGAAAACCATGTGACCTTCTTCCTTTGCTTCAGGGTCTAGTCTTTACGCTCCCTAGGAAATTGGAGCCTTTTTTCCGATAAGAAAACCCCTCATCAATAAGGCTTAAGGCTACGCAGCTGTTTACTCCCAGTCCCTTGAGTTTCATTTGCATTGTTCATATGGAAATGCTCTTACTTTCACTATTAAATGTAGCCATGAGTTCTGTTCTTTGTTACTATTTGATTTCAGCAAAAGTTTAAGTGATTGCCAGTCAAGATCACTCATGTTAAATAATTAATCTGAAAGTCATCATTTATGGACCAATTTCCATCATCCAGTAAGAAAGATTGTCTGTTTTCTCAAAATACTCCTCTGTACTCCAGCTTCTCCAGTCACTGATGGAAAAAAATTCACATGGAGTTTTGCATTGTAATATGATTTATGGCATTAAATGTAAATCCAAATTCATAGTCAGGCTGCAGAAAGTGAGTTTTTTCTTTCTTTGTTCAATTGCGAGCTCAGTGAGTTGGTTTTCTTCCTTTAGAGTGATCATCCTCACATTGTTGGATTCTGAACTCTATTTTTCATGTTTTCATTACGTAAAGCACCTTGAACGGCCTTGTAGCTCAAATGTGTTACACAAGAAAAAAGAAAAGAAAAAAAACCCTCAAAACAGCCACAATTGTAATCGTTTTGAACTTAACAGTTTTTTTTAATTTTATTTTTCTGTTTATTTTAATTTATTTCAATTTTCAAGGTAGTTTAACAAGCAAATCAGTAGTTGTAGTTAAAAAATAGTTAGTGATACTAGAACAAAAACCAAAACTTAACATTGAAAGAATCCTACAAAACAAAAGTGTAATTAGAAAAATAAAATTAGTAATTAGAAAAATGAAGTGCCGAACAAAACAAAACAAAACGATACCAAACCATACAATGAAAATGTAAATTTTTCTTGTAATTTTAATTAATTTTGCATGGTTAATTTGAGTTTTTATTTAGCTTGTGTTTCATAAAAGTCTTTAAATGTTATATCAATGTCAGTTAACTGGATTATTTTTCAACTGTTAGTCACAGGTTTAGTCCACGTTTTCATTATCTTTAATCACTGGTAGCAGCTTTGTTTGTGCCAAGTAGCAGCTGGACGACCGTGTCAGTTTCATGTAGTCAATTACTTTCTCGTTTCTGCCTTCGTGTGGTGTGCTGGACATTGGTATTTGTATCATGATTGATATGATTAAATGTAGGTAGAATTACCTCTTTTATTGCTCCCCAGTACTGGCGGTGCTCATTAGCTAATATATGTCATAAGAAAATGCAAAAATAGTAAAGAAATTCATAAAAATAAAATATTTCAATATACATACTATGCAGCTTTTTTTCTTTTTTTTTTTTTAAACTGCATTACTTACCTTTTTGTGTTTATCTGAAGTGTTCTGTAATTTAATGTGGATATTTTCCTTACTGTTCCTTTTAAAAAAATAATTATATCAATATTTCTTTTGAGGAAATAAACTCCAGGACAGCTGAAGTGATTTTTCTACGGGCTTATCATATAATCTCTGATGTACAGTAGCGATAATTAAATCAAATGGAAGGGCACTAAGGTTATGTTGATGTTTGAAAGCATGCGTGGAGGTGTAATGAATGAGTGTTGTTATAGAGATGGCAAGAGGGCGCAGAGATGGGAGGTGGGAGACTCGTGGATTGATGGCAGGTGGGAAATGAAGACAGGAGGGAAAAAAACAAAACAGGGGGTCTGACTTCGAGATGCGATGAGGGATAAAAGAATTGGTCAAGGGAGAGAAGAAAAAGATGGGGCGGAAGCAGCAGAGAGCAGAGGCGGGGTATTGTGCTGAGGTTAGTAATAATTGGCCTGACAGTGGGAGATGGTATGGCGCTGTTGCTGGGTGGAACATGTGTGTTTTGAGGTGGGGGAGGATTATGAGCCAAATGTACAGATCAGTAAAGAGACTGCCATGACAGACCACTCAACTGGTGCTTTCAAGCACACTAAGATTCAAAAGATGGCCTTAAGTACGAGTGCACACTGCAAACATACGCACAGGCATGAGTGAAGCTCCTACAGAAGTGCAGAGCCAGCTACTCTGACAGAAAGTGTCCATGTAAGGGATTTAATATAGTGCACATCAACAGATGGGCATGCACACACACTGGTGAGAACCGGCTCAAACAAGCATGGACTGTAAAGGCAGTCTGTATCTACAGACAATTTCCCCCCTCCAGTTAAAAACCAGGGCAACCAGACATACTGTACACATGCTAAATAAAGACAACATTCAGTAATTCTTGCAGAAGCAATGAGTGGTAAATTTATGACGCATGTAAAAAAAAAATAAAAAAAAATGCTGCAACCTGTGTGGCTGCAACCTGTGAAGCTTTCATTCAATTTACGCCTGTGATCTGTTTGTAATTAGTGTCTGATTCACTGCGACTGAAACTCATTATGAAATCAGCAACCAAGACTGCATTAAAGTGCATTCTGCATTCAAACAGAGGTCTAAATGGCACGTTTCAGAACTGGGATTTGCCTAAAATGAGGACACTCAGAACGGAAACAAATACAAATGCTCCTAAATGAAGCAATACCCTTCTGGATAATTCACTGAGGCTGCAATTAAACTTCAGAGGCAGAGAGTGTTTTCCATGCAAAACTGATCCTCGCAGAGAGCATGAACTACAGTAAATACAGCGACGCTTATCTCTGCCCGTCAGGATGCACTTGAAATGAGGCTTCATAAATCTGTCCCAGATTGCTGAATCTATCAAAGGGTCAAAGCTAATTACATCCCTGCAATCTTGTTTATGAGAGCTCAGACAGTTCATGAGAATGTAATGATCAGCAGAAAGATCAGCTGCACAGAAATCAGCTGAACCTCTTTTTTTTTTTCTCCTGGTAACGCACTTGGGCTGAAATGTTAGCATTCATGATTTCCCCACAAGTCTATACCTTTTGTTAAATCAATCAGCTAAATGTTTAATTCATGAGATGCTGAGAAATGCTCAATCTGTCAGAGATCAAAGACATGTTTAAAAAGTGTTTTGCTCAGTTAAAATTAAATGGAATCAGGTCTGTAAAAATAAAGGTCCAGTGTTGTTTTAAAGTGCTTGGAAGGTGATTGTGTGAATCCATGAAGCATGTTCAAAAGAGCTTTACAGCTCTCAGGCAGTGCACCTTCAGAGGTGACTGCAGGATCCTTTGCAGATAAAAGGCAGGGGAAGAACAGAAGCAGGACGCACACATATGTTCTTTCCAAATTCACCCACTGCTTGCTATATAGTGCACTACTCCACAGTCACTATATAGGGAAGTTCTCTGTGGGACACCATGACGTGAGCTCATCAGCAAAATTAACATTAGGACGCTACTGAAATTATTTTGTTAGCACTATTCATTGAGTCACTGCTGTCAAAGAGGTAAAATGTAAAGGCTTGGTGCCTGGTAATGCAGTGGCAGCGTCAGTTCCCTGTCAACTGGAAGGTTGCCAGATTGATCGCCCTATCCCCTTACAGTGACCGTCTCCTGCCAGTATAAAATGCTGAGCGTTGTGTAAGAATAGGTATCCGGCGTAAAACCTGTGTTAAAACAGTATGAGGAACCATGGTGATCCAAGTATGGCAACCCTGAAAAGAGAAAAGACCAAAGAAGTTGCTCTTTCCACTGAGTCATCAACTGGTGATCATAACTGGGGGGGGGTGAGCAAATCATGACGACACATCTCTGGGAAGCTTAACGTGGAAGGGTTTTTAATGGTGAGCGGATCCTCAGTGTTATGACGCTAAACACCAGGCAGAAAGGATAAAAGCACAGCAAATTGAGCACACCACTAACATTATTTCACCTTTCAATGTTGATCTAGTCAACGCACGCCATCAATTAGTACGTATATAATGTTTTTATATATGCCAAGAAAGGGAACCAAATACAGGTCAGACCCTTGAAAAAAAAAAAAAAAAACAATAAAAAAATGTATTTATCCATCCAGTCATTCATCTTCTGCTGGTTTTCCCGGATCCAGTCACAGGGAAAGTAGCCTAAGAAGGAAAACCAAGACTCGTCTCTCCTTGGAAACTTTGTCCAGCTCATCTGGGGGATTTTCAAAGTGTTCCCAGGCCAAAGAAGAAACTAATCCCTCCAGCATGTTTTGGGTCTTCTCCCAGTGAGACGTGCCCCCCGGTAAACCTCACCAGGGAGGCGCCCATGAGACATCCAAACCAGATATTCAAGCCATCTACTCTGAGCTTCTCACCCCATCTCTAAGGGAGAGCCCGGGTACCCTGTGGAGGAATTTTCTGCCTCTTGCATCTGCAATCTTGTTTTTTCGTTGACTACCCACAGCTCAAGACCATAGGCAAGGATAGGAACGTACACTACACAGGAGTCCCTGAGGGACACGGTTGAATGTAGAATGGTAGAGCAAGCTCCCATGCTCCCTCCAGGACCCTACTGAGGGTGCAGACACAGTCCAACGTCCAGTATCGAAACCACACCACTCCTCTTGTATCCGAGCTTCAACTATCCCATGCACCTTCCTCTCCAGTGTGCCTGAACAGACCGGAAAGGCTGAAAAGTGTGATCCCTCTGTTGTTGGAGAACACCCTCCTGTCCCCCATCTTAAAGAAGGGGACAACCCCCCTAGTCTGCCAATACAGAGGGCACTGTCCTCGATGTTCACGCCATGCTGTAGAGGCATGTCAATCAAGACAGCGCCACAACATTCAGAGCCTTGAGGAACTCTGGGTGCATCTCATCCACCTCTGGTGCCTTGCTGCCAAATAGCTTTATAACCGCCTCTGTGACTTCATCCCCAGAGATAGGAGAGTCCACCTCTGAGTCCCCAGGCTCTGATTCCTCGTAGGAGGCCCTGTCAGTGGGATTGAGGAGGTCTTTGACATATTCCTTCCACCGACTCACAACGTCCCAGGTCGATAGGAGGACGACGGTAGCAGCCCATCCCTACCACAGGCCATTTTGTTGGCGTACTGCTTCCCCCTCCTGACCATTCCTAATGAATGCTGGACCAGAATGTTCTCAAAGTTGTCTGGAAGCCATTCTCCATGGCCTCTACAAACTCCTCCCACATCTGTGCTTTTGCCTCAGCGACTGTTGAAATTGCATTCTGCTTGGCTTGCCAGTACCCATCGGCTGCTTCTAGGGTCCTGCAGGCCCAGTAGGCCCCGAAAGATCTCTTCCTTCAGCTTGACAGCATCCCCCACAGCCGTGTCTGGGGATTACTGCCCTAACAGGTACCAACCTCTGTATGACCACAGCTCCAGTTAGCTATACTCTATAATGGAGGTGTGGAACATGATCAGTTGGACTTAATGTCCCCTGCCTCCCTCGGGACATGGATGAAGCTCCGCCGGAGTAGGGAGTGGAAGCTCCTTTTGATAGGGGAGTCTGGCAGATGTTCCCAGCAGGCCCTCACACTATGGTTAGGTCTAACAGGACTAGCATCCTCCCTCACCATTGGAGGCAACTCATCACCAGGCAGTGATTAGTTGACAGCTCTGCCCCTCTCTTCACCCAAGTGTCCAAGACATGTGGCCGATAATACAACAAAGTCGATCTGCATAGGGTGTCCTGGTGCCAGGTGCACATATGAACACCCTTATGGTTGAACATGGTGTTTGTTATGAACAAACCATGACGAACGCAGAAGTCCAATAACAAGAAACCCATGGTTTCAGATCGGGGGGCCCATTCCTTCCAATAACATCCTTCAAGGTCTTGTAAGCATTGAAATCCCCCAGCAGGAGCACTTTACAGTACCGCATCCAAGGACTCCAACCATAAATCTTCAATTTATGATTATATACACATTTATTCAAATGAGCACCGAATGTTCTTAAAGAGTTTTAATTCCTAAGCCCTCACATCCATATATTACTGGCTCTATATTAAAATTGCAATCATCCTGAATATATATCATATTTGACAAGCCATCTAAATTGATTTGTATAAAAGAGTAACTCTATGGATTTAGCAGAAGGATGTAGTGTATATTTGACACAGTCACCCATTTAAGTCAGCTTGTACCCACATCTCAAAACACAATATGCTGCTATTATTAGTGCAAACACCTCTGCAGCACACCTCAGTTGATTTGTCCTTCAGTGAGACAATAAGAGGATGAGAAAGGGAGGTAGGCTTGCAGTGAATCTGGGCTCTCTGCAGTGGAAAAGTAGGTCAGCTCAACGCTTTTATTCACACAGAAGCTGCAAGATATACCACACATTTCTACACCTGTAAGCATCAGCTCCAATGTATACCTCCACAGTCTGCAGGGATAAACATGCATTCTTAGTCACAAGAAAAAAAACCCCCAAAAAAACAACAAAAACCAACCAATTGCTCTGTTATGGCCATTCGCCATCCATCAGTCCACCTAAGCCGACCTCCTCCCCCAGGCTGCAGTATGGTGCCAATGAGACGGGTAGAACTCCCTGCTGGCACACATAACATCTACTTGCAGAGAGTGTCTGATTCTCTGTGTGGGGGAGTGTGACTTGACTTTGAAAATTGGGGAAAAAAAAACAAAAAAAAAAAAACCCAAACTTATATTTGAGGCCATGCAGCTCTTTGACATATTTATTTATGGAACATAAAAATCTATACTTATTTTTGATTTCACTAAAAAAACACATTTTTTTAAGTTTAAAATGTGACTGTCTAAAACTGGTTAAAAGCATTCAAATTAGAATTGATCAGTGTAAACAACTAAAGATGATTTGGTGATTTGGTTCAGTACTACATCAATCCTTTTTCATATCTTGTGTTAAGGATGCAGTGCAGAATTAAATGATGCATGAAGACTTAGTGTGCAGCACTTACTTTCCTCAAGGTTTAATTATAACTTTTGACACACTCCATCTTCTTATGTGCCTTCATATTACATTCATATTATTTCTGTTTAATACAGTACAGTTTCCTTCGCATGCGTCTGTCTCTTTGCTCTGTCTGTGGTCTGGGATGAGATGTGCTGTTATTATCTGCAGCCAGCAGGGTTATTAATGGATCACATGCGTATCAGACAAACATGGATCCAATGGTTGCCATGGGAACTGCATCCGCAGCGCCCCAGAAAGGGGGGGAGCATGGGAGGAGAAGTGGAATGTGAAGAGAAAAACAAGAGGGGGAGGGGGAGCAGCAGCAGGCTTGGTGAGGGAAAGAGAGAGAAGAAATGTAGAAGGAGGGGTGGCGAGAAGGAGGAGGAGGAGGAGGAGGGAGAAGCCCACTTCTATCACTGTGAAATATTTGATTCAGCAGAAGGGGTGACCTTGGAGCAGAAGACAAAGGCAGATTCTCTCCTGCTCTCTGTCCGCTTTTCTTATCACTCCTCTTTCCTCTTGGCCTTCTTTCATTGTGCTATAATAAACAATATTAGTGCCATCTGCAGTCAACATAGGAAATGCAAATGGTACATTTACTAAACCTACCTCTCGCTTTGCTCTAAAATACCAATCAGTCTCCGTAGCCATAAGATTCAGACACAGATTTGATTCTTACAAAAAAAAAACAAACAAAAAAAAATAATAACAATTGTGCGACCTTAACGGTTTTTTCCAACCTTCATTCTTTGCACTACAAACTCACATACTTTGAGCTTCCAGGTGGACTTTGCAACTGCTTTGCTTTGTAAAAGCTTTGTGAATTATTACAATGATTCCAGATCTGTCAAATTCTGGCTGTGGATCAGCTCCTTGCTTACTAGAGTCCTGAAGGTGTGTCCACACAGTCCACACATACTTTGTGGAATTGAGGAAGCAGTTTGACGCCGTTCCTTGGGGTATTCTGTGGGGCGTCCTACAGGAGGATGGGAGACTGTTATGGGCCATCTAGCCTTTAAATAAAAGGATTTTGTTCTGGGATCTGGATGCTGCCAGGGCTAGCCATTATCACAGATTTATGTCCTTAACTTTTATGAACAGAATTTCTCCAGCTCTCACTGGAGGAGTTTGCATACAAGTGTGAAGCAGCAGGCATAAGAATCTGCAGGTGCTCAGTTAGAAAAGGGTTGACTGCACACTGTGAGATGGGGGTGAGGTGCTGCCTGAGGTGGAGGTATCTTGGGTTGTTGTGCAAAAGTGGGGAAAGAATGGAGCCAGAGAGGGACAAGCAGTGTGGCATCTCGGGTCATGCAGACTCTGTGCTGGTCTGTTGTGGTGAAGAGACAGCCGAGTCAGAGGACAAGGCTGTTTACTGATCAGCTTACGGTCCAAACCCGACTTACGGTCCAAACTGAGGGTAATGACTGAATGACAAAAAGAAAAAAAAAAAAAAAAAAAAAAAAAAAAAAAAAAAGATTGTGGATACAAGCAGGTGAAATGATTTTCGTCTGCAGGTGGCTGGACTCTCCCATCAACGTAGAGAAAGAACACCTGTAATTTGGGAGAAACTCAGAACAGAGTTGCTTCTCCTCGATACTGAGAGGAGCCAGATGTGGTGGTCTGGGTATGTGGTTGAAATGCATTCTGGAATAGCGAGAAAGACCATATCCCTTCCCCTGGAATGCCATAGTATCCTCCTGGAAGAGCTGGAGGAGGCTGGGGCCCACCTGCTTATGCTGCTTTCCCCGCTACCCAAATCCAGACAAGTGGGAGTTAATAGAAGACTTAATCATCTGAAATCACCTTACCCCCCCCACCCCAAAAAAAGCAAGCACATTAGCTTGGAGACTCTTACAGTACTCCCCCAGTCTGCAGTTGTGTTTGTCAAACCTGACACACCTGAAAATCAGAGGAAAACTGGAGTTTGCCGTTTTTTTTTTTTTTTTTAAAGTTGGATGCATTGGATAATAGCTTAAAATACTGGGAACCGTGTGGTGGCGTTCTGCATTTTCAGGGCAGGTCTGAAACACACGTCGACATCGCCTGACCACTGGGGGTATTTACAGCCTGGTTCAAACAGTTTTTGTGTCCACGGCCAGACTTCACCTCCACGTTACAGCTGTACAGAGAGAGGGTGAATGTTTTTGTACTGCAACAGGTAAAGTTATATAAACAAATGCATGTATGCATAATTAAGAGTGTGGACTTCTGACTGGAGACCAGCTCAGCTTCTGTTGACACTTTTGTTACTCAGTGATTAGCGCCATATTAACTTCTAGGCTGTGACTAAAGACACAACAGAGCATGATCTTTCATATTTTGAGGAAAATATGTTTAGTTGTGCCGTTAAAAAATGAGGAAATGCTTCAAAAGCACTTTTCAGGAAAGCATTGGGTGATGTCACAGAGGCTTTTGTCCAGTAATTGTACAGTGTATGATTTGCCATCAGGCCTCCATGATGTCAAATCCCTTCTTAGACTACTGCCCCTGCGACCCGAGCTCGGATAAGCAGAAGAAAATGGATGGACGGACGGACAGGACCTCAAATTATTCCCCAACCCCGACTATGGATTAAAATTGCAGATAATGTCTTTTTTTCATGACCAGCGGCACAAATATAAAACTCTTACAAAATCATTCACAGATCCCACGTCACCCAAAGGAAAATGTTCAAAATGGGATTCACAGACATGCTCACAATGCACCCTGGGGTATGATTACTTTTACGCCAGTTGGATTTGTTCACTCTTCGGACAACAGTGACTCAGGAACTTTCCTCTATTTGGCGCTGTAGGACTCCTCAATCACCGTCCCCGTTTACTCAGTAATTTGACAGAAGTCGACGACCTCCCAATTACACACAGAACTCAGCTCCTTATTTCTCTAGCTATCGCCAGGAAAACCAGTCTTCAAAACTGGAAGTCCAAAAATTCTGCATTTCAGCCACTGGACCGACCTTCTCACAGAATTCATCGGAGTGGAAAAAAATCTTATTCATTCATAATAATCCAGCCCAACTAACTGAGCCTGCTTCCAATGGACTCAGCTGGCTGAGATTATTATTATTATTATTATTATCATCACTACTGTTGATATCACCATCATTACCGCTGTGTTGGCATACCCATATCTTCATTATTAACATTATCGAAGTCTTTATAATCATCTATTTATCCTGTGTGGATCCTCTAACCTTTCAATCATTTACTTACCTGCTCCATTTTCTGTTTAGTTTTGCTTTCCCTCGTCTCTTTTGTATGTCAGTATACTTATTATGCATCTGACTGATCTGTCCCTGCAATAAACTAAGCTTAAAAAAAAAAAAAAGCACTTGCTTCTTTGCAACTTTTTCCAGATGTGACAACTAAAACTGGAGGTTGTCTCCATCATGTCCTCGGTAGTTCGTTTACAGATGAACACGTGGCAATATTTTTACCACAAATCAGTAAAAGCTGATCAGACATCATTAGGGACATTTTCTCCTGGCGTTTTTAGTGTGATTCACGTGCGTCTATGCGCGACTCATGTACGTGATATGAACTGATGGCATGTGGGAAATGTGTACTTGATGCAGATAACCATTTTTGTATAAGATCCAATTGCAGCTTACATCAAAAGAAATGAAAATCTGAAGACTTGTGTGTAATAATTATGAGTCCAAATGCAGTGAAAGCTGAGTCGTCAGTGCTCAAATGTGAGTCAAGTCATGTCAGTAAAACTGTCCAACAGTTCTGGCAGTTAATACACCTACAATATCCATCGCACGCTGAGAAGAAACGAACAAGACAAACACAGACGCCAGCATGTCTGCAGAGTGTGATGGCGAGCTCTTCCAAATGCAGGCTCAAGTGATTTCTGAGAGGTTACCTGAACCAAGGGGAAAAAAACAAACAAACAAAAAAAAAAACTAGTAACCCAGCTCGTATTTCAGCAGATCAATAAACCTTCATTGTTTGCATGACTGATATGGCCTTCTTCATTTATTATCCTTTACCTGTTTTGCATCATTTGCAGTCTTTACCTTCCAGCTCATCCTCACTTCCCTCCCTCCTTCCAACACTAAGCCTCTCACACTCAGTTCTCACCTTTACCCCTGCACTCAGGCCAACCAACTGCTTCCCAAATGTATCCTGTGGTGTCAGAAGCTGATGGAGGAAGGTTCATTGACGACGTCTTCAGGGAGGGGGTTAGGAGCAGAATATGACCACATCACTGTGACAGATCAGTAAAGGGCTGCTGACTCACACTGGTGGGTGGGAGGAGGCAAATGTGAATGGGAGGGAGCAAATGAGGATGAATGGCAGAAGAAAGGTGAGAGAGGAGTGAAAACGTGTGGGCAGATACAATCTGGGGGACAAAGACATCTTGGTTTGTTCTGACCATAATCAAAAAAATGGTTAGTTTACTGCGTATTACGGTAATATAAAACGTAAAATGTAAAGTAGTTGGTACAACTAGAATGTGGAAGAACTTTAAACTATCTCACTAAAATCTAGGTTGTTTATTCAATTCAATGTCAGATTACACTCAGGTGCAAACAGCTACAGTCATGTTTTACTAGACAAGATTTCCTTCATTTAATAAAAATGCAGTGAACATAAAGTCATAGGTATTCCTCAGGTTTACATGAAGTGGAGCATGTCCAAAGGAAGACTCCATCAAATCCAGATTAGTGCCTATTAAAGTGCCAGAAAGGGGTCCGACATTGGATGAGGACACACTTGAAGCAAAACAACGTTGACAGGTTCTGTAAAAACCTGAAGAATGACACTGTAAAGGTTATAACATTTTTAAGGATGATTTTAAATTGTAAAAGTCCAGAAATAAATTTTTAATGAGCAGAACAAGGTCAAGTCCGTTAAATCATCAAATCAAGCAATCACTGGAAAGTTCCTGCAGCTGCTCAGCTGCGTAAAATCTCTGAAGAATTATTACCACGCTGTAATTATGTACTGCAGTAGAAACCATTTCAAAGTGGATAAAACTGATATTTTAGTACACTTTTATCATTTAGACAGGACTTTTCCCACTGTGAATGTGCTAAAACGTGTATATTCACAGAATCTCGTCCCCTTCCCACTCCTGGAAAACTCAAACCCTCTAAACTCAGCCTTCACACGCAGCATATCCTCTTTTCCAGAAGCGCATTGACAATCTGATGCACAAGTCATCGATAGCTCATTTACAGCAGGCTTAATCCATATATTAAAGATGAGGGCCATGCATTTCCATGCAGCATGGATCTTTTTTGCAGCATAGATTCTTTGTCTAGCGGACAAATCATTTTAAGCTCCTATAGACTCAAAGGAGGTGTCGATCAATAGCTAATGATGCTGGCTTCAACATATTTTTCATTAGAAAAACTATATTGAAGAGGAGCCACATCTGCTAATTAAGGTAAAATAATCGATTAGTTGATTCCTAAAAGCCATCACACAAGTACCCTTAATTTTAACAGTACTTCACATGTGCACCTACATGTGCGCATTGTGTTTGCATCACATACTTGCACAGAAAGTAAACAGCCTGCCTCAACGCAGCTGGATTATTACATTCACTCGGATCTTTAGACGTCAGGCTTGTTCACTAGTTTGGCTTTGATTAAAACTTTCCAAATCTAAACCTCTTTCTTATAACTTTAACTTGGCTCTAAATATGCAAGTCTGCATAAAAATTGCAAGTAAGACTTTATTCTGCAACGGCGATGACATGCGCTAAAAGACATCCCAATAGTTAAGTATTGTCAAACATGTCAATGTAAATAAATGTATAAATATAAATGATAACTTAAAATAAAAATCTGAAATATATGCATAACATCTGGGCTGAAAGCTGCCTGTTGCTGAAAACGCCCAAATAACTTTTAGTCTGTCAAAACAGCTGGCAATACATTTTATGAACCATGAAAAATTCCATAATTTTTTTGCAACTAAAGCCGTGCATTAGATGCTCACACATGCACACATGGCTGTGACCACTGAGGGTGGTGGTGGGAGCCAGTAAAGCCAGCAAGTTCTATAAATGTTTCTTTTTTTCCCCCATTTTATTTTATTTTTAGATTTTGTGGCTCTAGTGGCCTTTATTTGAAAGTGACTAGACAGGAAACATGCAACAAAGAGTCCCAGGTCGGGAATTGAACCTGGACTGCCTCCGTATAAGGCACGCCGGCTCCACCAACTGAGTCATCTGCCGCCTGTGAAGCCAGCAAGTTGTTGCTGCATAAAGGAACCTCTGATTTTCTATTTAAAAAGCTCCAGCTGCACAGCCTGGCAGGAAGAATGGAGGAACGTAAACCTGCGATTCACAAGTGTGCGTTATGGGTTTTTGACTGGCACATGCAGGACGGTGTGTTCACCAGCTCTGTGTTATTGACGCATTTTGAGATTTGTACACTTTCACTCTAAAAAATGTTCCACTTCTCTTGCTTTTAGAAAAAAAATGGAAACACTATTATTTTTTGCACAAATATATTGCCTTTTATGGAGACAAAATCTGCATCCTTCCACCTGTGAGAATTGAGGTTGAGGATGAATAATTCAACACGGAGCTATTTTTACATTTAGATCTCAGTGGGGAGGGCGTGAATCAGAGTGAAAGAGTGCAAACTGTGCCGTCTGAGAACTAAACTTTAAAAAACTCAAAAGTTAAACCTCATTCAGAAAACTGAAGTGTGATTTTATGTGGATTTTTAGAAAAAATACAAAGACATCACACAACTTTACCTCTGAGCAGAACATTTCTGGCATCAGTCGTTTACCTTTGTGCCACTAAAAAGGTCCAAAATGCCTGATAATTGGATGAGAGCAGCAGATGGAATAGAAACACGATTTCTCTTGTAGTTGGGCTGAAAGCAGTTGTGCTTGGTCTACAGTTGCTCTACTGCATATGAAAGTGTTGAACTGGGGTCAATTTGCTTTTCCTATTATTTCAGGCACCAACATGCATCTATCGATTACAGAAAAAGAGATGGCTGTGTGAAGCTTAAATTTAACTTTGCATCGTTTTGCCGTTTACTTCTTGCAAAGAACTGACTTTTGTTTTGTAATGTTTTATACAAATGCAGTGGTCATGATCTTTTCACTTTTCACAACTACATTAATACTTTAACACAAATGAATGCGTGCTACAGGATAAAATATTCCAAGATAAAGCCTGCAAGGAGATGGAGACAGGCCCATACCCCAGTTGCAAGGCTTTTACGATGGCAAAAATAAGCAACTCAAGTCTCTGGACTCCAACAATTCCAACTGGCAAATGATGGAAATCCAAAATCATCATAATCCTCTCCAGGATTAACTGACTGGCAAAAATCAGTTCAGCAGCAGTGTAACAGTCTGTTAGGCCATCAGGGGACCAAAACTAACTTCTAAGCAATAATAAAAAAAAAAAAAACCTCTCTTTAATTGGTTAATACATTCTGTCTGCCAAAAAAACAAAAACACACCGAACAACAATTATATGCAAGGCAAAGTTTCAAGATGAGAGCCACTGAGAATGTTATCATTTTTCTGCTGTTTGTCAACCATCATATAGGGAAAAAAAAAAAACTGTGGGGAAATATTTTTCTAATGGATAAGAGCAAAATACTTTCGGGTAAAAATGCAAAGTGATATATAATCAGAGAAAAAACACAGAGCATCATATTCCATTTGTTAAATATGGTGGTAGTATCATGGTGTGGGCTTCATCATGGATGGAACCATGGCCTATGAATTATACTAGGAGGTAAGAAATGATCTGTTCTGAATTCAGTCTAAAGAGAAAGTGTGCCATGCAGCAAATCAGTGAAGGAGCACAGGCCATAGCAAGGAAGGGTTAAAAGAATAATACTGAAAAGGCCAAGTTCAAGCGCCAACCTTACGTAAGTGAGCAGTTCATGTGAGGAAACATGAGATCTTACAGATATGCAAAACTGAATCCAATTTGTCAATGAATAACCTAACTTGCTGATGTTTTTCCAGTCAACTTAGCCTCTGTTTGTGTCATTTTAGAAATGACCTGAAAATCTACTCATGCTTAACATCACGTTTCTGCAGAAATGCACCACATGTTGCATATGTTGATGTGCTTCTCTCTTCCTTCTGTTCAGCTATCCCTTACCGTATGTGAGGACTTGTGAGTCACCCAAGCCCAGAACTGGCTTTTATACGTTTATATGTAACAAACATGTTGCAGTCACTGCCACTGCATTGTGAACATGTCAACATCCAGATAAACATGAGAGAAACTCAGAGAAAGTGGGGTGGCTCGATCTCATCTAAATATAGGCCTCAACAGCAGCAATGTCTTAAATATTTTATTGCCTCCTCTACAGAAATGGAGGAAGAGGAGGTGTGGGGGGGGGGGGGGGGGGTTACAAGAGAGGGAGAAAAACAAATGAGAGGCAGGAAAGGATAAAGCAGAGGAGGGAGCTAAGAGAGCTTCATGAGAGAGTGAGAAAAATACAAAAAGGGGATATAATCAAAAAATAAGAAGTGGAAAGAAACCATAATAGAGGGAGGGGGAGGGGGAGGCATAGGGGTCTTATTCCCCTTCCTTTGTATGCAAAATAATGATCTATTTCTGAATTTCTCTAGACAACTCGTGCGTCAAGGCAGATAAGAGGGTTATCCTCTTAAGAATGGGCTGGAAATCTCTGAGTCACTCCAGTCTCAGGCAGCTGTGAGTAGTAGACTTTCTGCTTGACGTTATCGCAAAATTAAAACCACAGGCAAAACTTCAGCAAAATCCAAATATGTGAAAAGATAGGACATATAAACAGAGATTTATGCCAAGTAGATTTGGAAACTGTCAAAAACAAATGTCACATTGAAGCATCCAGGGGAGGGTTTATTCCCATGAGCAGAGTCGTTGCATTTGGCCTCGTTGTCACTGAGAGGATGAAGCGCTGCTTTGTTTCTGCTGTAAGATGCCTTTTCTCTGCATATTGTGCACTGTGAAGCATGGTGGAGGAGAGCTGGAGGTTAAAACCACGTCTAAGGGGAGCTGCATTAGCAGCACAGCACATGCAAACCATCGTGCAATACTGATACACAACCACGTCGCGTGTAGAGCGGACATGTGGGAAACCCCCTGATGCAGACACGCCTAACGGAGCAACAAAGAAAATGCACCAGCACATACAGATGTGCCAGTGTAGCCTTTGTTTTCTTTCACAGTGATGGATGAGTCTAAATTCGAAGCACATGGAGGGTCATTAACTGAGGCCAGGTGGAGGCCTCCCGACACCTACGGAGAAATGGGGTCCATCTCAGGATGAGATACCACTACAGAATAGCAATGATGGAGCACATTCACACCTTTTTTACTGAGGCAAAGATGCGCGCACACACGCACGCACGCACGCACGCACGCACGCACGCACGCACGCACGCACGCACGCACGCACGCACGCACGCACGCACGCACGCACGCACGCACGCACGCACGCACGCACACACACACACACACACACACACACACACACACACACACACACACACACACACACACACACACACACACACACACACACACACACACACACACACACACACACACACACACACACACACACAAAAATGGCAAATAGGGGTAAAATGTCGACCCCATTAAAAGGGAGATTGAATAAAATTAAATCATGAGGAAATGCAGAGGTGACATGAATAGTTCTGTTAGGAAACTCCTGTGATGATAGATCCCATCTGAAGTAAAGCTCAGGTGCATTCAAGACAAAAAGAGAAGGAAAGCCTTCAATGCTTTATGATCATTATCATAATCATCCACCAGCAGGGGACGGTCGCACCTCTCCTCAAGAGATTTGAGTGGTCAAGTCTATTAGGGATCCTCTGGTGTCAAACGAGCATGGCCACAAGGAAATGGGGACGTCAGCGTCACACATGTATCTGCAACATTTTCACAGATGTCCACATACAAAACTCAACAGCAGAAGTTTCACAAGCACAAAGACAGAGCCTGAGTGGGAGGAGAGGAGGACATCTGTATGTGCAACAGTAATCTGAGTGCAAAAACGGTTGAGGTGCAGAAGAGTTGACTTGCATGCAAACGCAGACTTACTGGGTGTGAAGCAGTGCAATACCGGAGTGTAAAAACAAGGAAACCTGTTCAAGCTTCATGAAACGTGCTCTGGATTAAAGATAGTAAAATGGAAGAACCTTTCAGAAAAAAACGATTAAAATCGAACTGTCTTCTCCAGCCTGCATGTTTCAGATCTTTTCACAGATGTTTAATAGGCTTTAGATCAGGACTCACAAGAGGACACTTCAGAACAGTCTGGGATAACTGCTCTTTGGTGCTTTTAGATGTGTGTTTTAGGTCATTATCCTGTTGGAGGACTGGGAACAAGCTTTCTGCCACTGAGCAGCACATTTCCCTGCAGAATGCCTTCATAGTTTTGAAATGTTACAGTGCTCTGCATAGATTCAAGACACCCTGTCTGTGTTAATGTGCTCGGTTGCTTCAAACAGCACCCTTAAATGTGGTTAAGGCATTAAATCTGAAACCTTGTTACCCAAAAAAAAACCAATATGTTCACAGCTGTGCTGTTTTGTTCTGTGAGAACAATGAGACATTTTTCTCAAATCACATGACTTCACAATATAAAGCAATAGCTGGAGGATGAAACCTCGTCACAAGACTCCTCTGGACTGTTTTACTTAACAGATATTTTTTGTCTGTTATCTCATTCACACCACATTTACTCCCCCCACAATTCAGTTGTCTCTATTGGCCTTAATGCCTTTATGAAATCAAATAAGACCAACAGGACAAATCACTGAGGAAATGACAGCCATGGGTGTCTGAAATACCTTTAGACTGTTGGATTTGATTAGAAATCCAATCTAATGATTCAAATTAAACACTCAAGGATTAACTGAAGACAAAACACCGGAATGGCTAAAAGTCCTTCACTATGTCTGCAATATGTGTGCGTGTGTTAAAGCAGAAAGGGGGAGGATGAGCACACTTAAACTGTGTCTAGTGGAAATGTCTCAAACGATATCTTTGGTGGCTGCTGGGTGAACAAAAATATGCAAGGAGACAAAGAAGAAGTTTAAGTGCAAGCAAACCATGTGCAAGCTGCAGATAATTCACTGTAGGCAGCATCTTCCTTACATAACATCCTTGTGTACTTGAACAACAGAACAAGTTGAACTTTTTCTGTTGTTCAGTTTGATGTTAAAACAAGTGGAAGGGTGCCCACGAGAGTGTCCACGTTGAACAGACAAGCAGAACAAGCTGAGTCTGACTGAACCTCCATGACGTTTAATACAGGAGGGTTTGGTGCTTTTCTCTGGACAGCTGACGATGTACGACATCACAGAATAAACTCCACAAGACCTGATGCATCAATGTTAGGAAAGTGACTGGCAGTTTATCTGCACGCGCTTTTCTTTAAATGATAGAGTTCAGAGTAATACCGTTTAAAAGTTGTCCTGACACAAATCCTGTCATGTGGGAGGAGTTCAGACCTACCTGCTCTAAATAGGAAAACTTTTAAAAAGATCAATTTTTTTATGTGAAAACCAATTCAAAAAATGACAACATTTTCCTGTAGTCTGTAGCGTGTGACGATATAATCCAGACAGCTGGCCGCACACTGCAATATTTGCTTTATTAAAAACATCCAGAACGTCGGCTGTGAACACAGGAAATCAAAAATACCTCAGTGTAAACAAACATGAAGGAAGCAAATCAAACGGTTTGGATGAGGGAGAGGGAGCGTGGAATATCTGATCAAATAATGTGACCAAACATGGGAATGATCACAACGTTACCTCGACGTGTCAGGAAGGGAGAAATGGGGCAGCATCAATCCCAACTACGTCGTGGTTCTCAGAGTTTGAGTCTAAGAAGGTGGTCAGGTTTTTTGTTGTTTTTTTTTACACCAGTGGATCCAGCTCCCAGTCTGGGTACAAAACACACTCATTTTAATACTAAACGTCAAACTTACCTTCGTGAAAGAGGTTCTGTTTAAAACCATTTATCTTTACTTTTTTTTTTAAGCCTTTTTTGGCTTTCTAGCTTTTCTAAGTGTTGTCATTCTTTTAATCTTTAATATTTCAGTTTTGACTTCTGCTCCGTACGGCTTCCTGGGTTGCATTTCTGCATAAATGAAGACCGGTCCAGTCTGAACCAAAGTAAAGCGAGTCTCTTCAGGTCCTGAGCAGAAGTCTGAGCTCAGATTAAGTGAACATTACGGTTTAAACGAGGACAGCTGTGACCGTGTCCTCCATTTGCCCCTTAATCCGCCTGCCACTGGTCACAGTGGTCAATGCCAAACATATGTCACAACGCAACTGGATTTAACGCGATGTTTTAGAAATCCGATTTAAGAAAGAACTGAAAATGTTAGAACCGCCCCTGCAGTGATGTTGCAACTTAACTCAAAGTGTGCCAGGTTCAAGTGGGAAAGACTGGAGGGCGGTCGTCTCTTCACAGTAAACTGGAGATATGCATCTTTGCTCCTCCTGTCCTTGTGTTATTCACAAATCCTTCAAATTTGGAAGAAATAAGCTTCCTTTCTTCCAGAACATGTTGCGCACAACTTTTTAACCATTCCCTCACACTGCCTACCTCTTGAAATGGCTGAGCAGCGTGCCAACCAGCTCGCCGATGCGGCTCTCGTTGGCTGGCACCATGCCCTGCAGGCACACCACGAGATCCCTGCCATCCTTGGTGTGGAACACAACCAGCTGGTCCTTCCCGGGAGACACGCTCACCCCGGTCACCTGGGAGATGCACACACAGGTTGCGTTCACTTAAACACAGATAATGCACACACAGCAAACAGAAATGTACAGGAATGAAAGGGTAAGAGCGTGGCTTCAGAAGCATTGCACACGTGCACAACATTGCACTGAAACACACAAAGTGCAAATACAGATGAGCATTTGTTCAAAACAGTGATTTAGCAAAGATAGAAACTGACATGAGCGCCTAGTATCTTTCCCCCTAACAAAGTCAGACAAGTCCTTAAACTGCAGTGAAGACGGCTGAAACATTTTCACCAGGCCCTGCTCTCCATCTTGCAGCTTTAAAACCCATCACACCCTAAAGCTTCGTTTAAGTGAAAGTAAAACCCCCCCGTCAGTGCTCCTGTGCAGCTGACCCCTGGTCAAACAATTCAGTGTTGTCAAGACATCCACATGCATTTTTCTGTCCTTCCTCGGATGTATAGACTCTCAGTCATTTGGGTCGTGGTAACTCTCAAAGGCCTGAAACAAGTCATTTGAAGTGAGGAAGCCTTCTGGGTGGAAAGTGAAATGTCTCCTAAAACAAAAGAAAAGGAAGTCCAGCTTCCTTGTGTCAAGCCTTTGAGAGTGGAGACAACAGTGAAGGCTGGATTATATCAAAGGTACTGGGGAAGTCAAAGACTCCAGGCAGCGCTGAAGGAAGTGCATGATGGCATCTTCATCTCCTGCATCTTCAAACTGCAAAGTTTCCTGAAAAAGCTCGATGGGGGAAGTAGCAGTTTCTCCAGGACCTCCATGACGTGGGAGTTTCGGGGAAGCTGAAGTATAAATTGTTGAGATTTCTCTAGGCCAAAAATCCAACTTCAACATAAATTTTATGCATTTGCTTCGTACTGTTCAGAAAAGGGCTTTAAAAAAAGTTTTTTAAAAATTGCACTCTTTTGATGGTAATTAATTATTGATCGACAGCTTTACTGCCTCTACAAAAGCAGCCGTTATGTGGCGTCTATTAATGTATGCAAATACTTCCACTCCAGAACAAAGTCAGCACTTGAAGTAAAGATTTATTGATCAAACCCTGAAAGGATCAATCAACATTTTCTAACCGCATTCTAGTGAAAGACGGCTTTGTTGTTGGACTGTTCTGCACTGCGCTCAGGAAGAACTCGCCGTCTTCACAGGACAACACTTCACGGCAGGAAAGAAGGCTCGGCTTTACTTCTCATTAGCTCCCCATTTTTTCCCATCCGTACTTTTATCTGTCCCTTTTTTCCTTTTTAGCCCATGTTTTATTTGCTGTGCTCTGCCATTTATTCCTCTCTTCATTTTTCTTTTAAAGCTGAACCAAGGATGGTGGTTGTTGGGGAAAGCGCCGCGGGGCAGTCAGTCAGGTACATTAATATCCATCAGCAGGATGCAGCGCTGAGGGAAGAATTCTCCATCAGCGGGACAACAGATGAAGACGGGTTTCCACCTGCGGCTAAACAAGGCTCAGCATGATGCCTGCGACTTCAAACATGAACACTCCATGCGATCCCTTGATGAACTGAAGCCTGCAGCCATGTCCCTCTGCCGAGCAATCCGCCCACAGTTAATTACAAGGAGAAAATTACATTTACATTTATATTACAGGCTTAATTGATTGGAACGCCACTCAGTGTTCTAATGAGTTGGGTAACGATACATTTTCATTCATTTCCTCATCTAATTTTTTGTTTCGATTCACAATATCAGGTTCATCCCAAGTATAAAATCTGTTAGATCCATTTATCTGCTCAGCCATCTGTCACAAATCTCACAAAACGCATTCTTGCCGGCTGCCGAGAGTCGCGAGAGCTCAGGAGTTTCTCTGCACTGCACAGAGTTTTGCTTCATTTACTCTGATAACAGCCAAGCCTCCACAGACAGCGATGGTATTGATTGTGAATCACAACTGATTGAGGGGGTTGGCCCGAGTAAAATGTGGGTTTCAAATGGTGTCAGGCTACACAATTACTTAAATCTTGAGGCTTATTAGAAAGCAACAGGCACTTGATGAATCACAAATGATAATCACCGTTACATAAACCTAAAACACCTGCATCTCACCTACAGAGATTTTCTACTTTTCTTTGAAAAGTTAGTTGTTTATGCAACAAAGATGATTTCACAATTAAAATGAAAAAATACTAAAATTCAACAATCATGTTTCAATAGGTATTCTTCAGTGATCATATAGATATGACTAAATACAAAGACATGTTTGAACATGAGCACTCTAATCAATGAACAACTGCAGTTCATTTCTCCTGACCTTCGACCTCTCAGGCTCATCTGTTCATAGCAGCTGGTTTTAGTGGGCGGGGCCAGCAGCTGCATTGCCCCATCTCTCTTCCTGGGGGTGTGCCTCCTTTGAATCAGTGTACAGCTTTGTGAGCCCCACTACCAAGTTACTGGGATTGTAGCTCGATAGTAAGCAGAGAGGGGATAAAGACGAGGAAGCTGGTTTATTCTGCTCCAGTTTGACCAGGGACCCGTCTGTGTGCTACACGCCGTCTTCATTTTAATCAATCATTTTATTCATCCGTGTATGAACGGCCCGTTTACACTACATCCTCAAATGTCTTTGTTCTATTCTGTTATGTTTTAACCCCAGTGGGCCCCTTTGTGGAGGTGTGGATTTACCCTCAAGCCAAAAATATAAATGCACAAAGACTGCAATAAAATTATCATACATTAATGTTCTCGTTTCGGAATAATCTCTCCTCTTTCAACTATAATACATTCTATATTTTTCAGGATTTTACATCACTGCATAAACTGGATATCATTTAGCAAACATTTAAATCTGACACCACATGAAAAACACTAGTGTCGGTGGTGTGTAATAGACCTGCATAAGTAAATTACAGATTAAAAAAACATAAACAAACAACCCCCCCCCCCAAAAACAGCCATAATGATAAAAAAAAGAACATTTACAAAAACATACAAAAATGGCCTGAAGACAAAGGCGTTCATCTAAAAACTAAAGAAAACCTATGCAAACGAACAGATCTGATGTGTGCCAGGTTAATTTGATTGATTATGTTTTTATGGCTCTTTCATTTACACCATTACCTGTAACTATGTTAATCTGGAGGGAAGCGTTTCATTACTCTGGTATGTCTCTTTTGACTCATGCTGACGAATAACCTTCCAGTTTTCAGGCCAAACAAATAAGAAAAGCATGACCCATGAGCAACATTTCATTTAAAAATACTAATCAGCATGTTCATGTTGGGTGTCCACAATATGCCGACGTGCAGACAGGACCACAACCCTTTTCATTCAGCGCTCCTTGGGTCTGCTTCACTTTGCTTCATAGATCTGTTTACTGTTATTGGTTATGTAACACATCCCAAAGGTCTTGTAAAGACGACATGGCAATAAAAAGAAATGTGTGTGTTGGGGGGCGGTGGGAGGTATAGTCTGAAGTATAAAAATACAAAAAATAAAATCATTGAAAAAAAAATGGGAGTAGGATGGAAATGAAGGAAATGGAGGAGTCCCACATAAACCTCACAGGAAAAAGGGAGGAAAAGAGTGCACATATAGGAGACAGATTTGTGTACATGCCAACACAACACCAGACATCAGCTGATCTGCCCTGCTGCTCAGTATCCATGACAACACTGTCTCCGCGAAGTTGGCATGACAACAACAGCGAGATAGAAGCGAGGGAGAAAAGGGAAAGACAGTAGTAGATGGGGAGATGGGAGAGGAGGGGGCGGGAGGAGGAAGAAAAGGTGGGAACAGAATGAAAAAAGAAAAATGGAAAATTGAAGATGAGATGGTTTGGACAGATGAAAAGCGGCACTGCGAGGTGCTGATCCGGAAGCAATTTCTCATTGTGATTTCTTTAACTTTGTTGAATCTTAACAAGAAATAAAACGGGTGCGATACACAAGCATTAATTGGTATATAAATCATGTGGCTCCGTTTGTGGCTCCTCACTACTCTAGTAGCCATCCATCAGCCCCGCCTCCCCTTCAGCTGGCCCTGCAGGAGCAGCATTAAATACACACTGTGGGCAGCCAAGGAGATGCTGAGCTGTTAGCCTATCAGTGCTAATCAACAATGAACTAAACTGCTTTCCCTCCTGTTTGACCTCTCCTGATCAATACTTCCATGTCACGCTGCAGTAGCTCTCGGTTTACATCTCAATTCCCACCACCGTTCTGCTCCCAGACACGTCTGCCAGTTTCACCTTGACCAAGTCACTCACCCCTTGCAGCTTGATTTCTTCAAAGATGAATACATTTTTCTATACATGCAACAACTTTTATATGCAGGAAATGTGTTGGAATGCAGGAATTTTGATGTTTTTTTAACACATTGGGACAATCAAATGCCTTTTAACCAAACTAAATGCAGAAAGAAAAAGAATAGTAAAGATCTATAGCTTATAAAATAAATATAAGCTATAAATATATATCTGTTTTAAAAGGTGTGGTATCTTGAATTTTTGGGATAATTAGATGATATAGATGGAAGTAGGGTTTTTCTTTTTTAAATATCTCTTTTAAAACCTGGTGTTTGGCATTTTACCGCTGGAATTGTGTCTCTTCTGGGGCCAAAACCAGCAACATTTGGACAAGGTGATGGAGCTACAGAGTGATATTAGAGCTCTGAATCTATGCATCGGAGAAGCTGGTAATTTCTTATCAAGTCTCCAACCATATCCACTAAAAAAACATTGCTAGTCTTGGACTGGTGCTACTGACAGTCTAAAGAACCTTTTTTAATTTTCTGCCTTCTGTTGTCTCGTCAACGCGATTCATCGAGGCAGATGGATGGGACCCCCAAGTCTGGATAAACAGCAAGATTCATACCGTTAGAAGGAATGTAGCTTTTTTTTCTGCACCATTTTTTAAAAGGACTTGTTTTGAAAGTGTCCCTTGGTAAATAAACTATGTTAAGTGTTCTGGTGAAACATTTTGCGGTGAATTGGTGCTGGAGTCATCACAGAGACATTACTAGGATCCAATAACTCCTGCATACCACATAAGAAGACAGTTTATCTACTACAATGACTAAAATCATCATCTTAATTTTCCTGCTGACGGATGCTTTAATGCATTAAGACGTGAAAAGCGTTCCTCAGCTGTCAGTAAGCACAGAAACAGTCCATCAAATTCAACCTTTTTCTCCATTGTAGCGCTCCTTTATTTCACAAAAACACCAGGAAACTAGTGAATAATGCTGCTTCATGGCCAACTCTAACAAAGACTGAGCAGTAGCCTCACTCTGCACCATTTATGACAAAAGCAGGAGGACATGGAACATTTCAGCCAAATCATGACCAGCGGTGCTGCAGCAGTGTACAGCGTGAGGACAAAAAAGCATGCACACCCAATACACTATACACCTATAAATACAGCCAAGAGCCTGTCATTGGCAGCAGGAGCTCTTAAGGCCAACATCTGAAAGAACTATTTTAAAAAACTGGTAATTGTATTTTTTTTTTCAATATTCTGATCTGGTGGAGACTATTTTCTCTCTAGTGCTAAAATAAATGTGAGGTCCTGGTATATAATTATACTTTTTGTGTAGTGCTTGTGGGACTGAATCAAAAATAGCAGTGTTTTGTCCATGGTAATAAATAAATACAAATAAAGAAACACGCATCAACTATTGCAGCAGTGGGACTCACTGCTATGCTTTTAGTGAATGAATAAATGAATAAAATATTCTAGACTTCAGCTACATGAGCAATGCTCAGGTTAGACCTATTGACTGAGTGTTTTTTTTTATTATTATTTTAAAAGCACTTGGGGCTTCGCGTACGCAGCACTCCAATTGCTTCGTTGTGGACTTCCCATCTGTGAATGTCAAGTCTTAACTATCAGTTCATAGTTTGCATGTGTGAAATTCCCTTGGATGAACATTAACTAAAACATACAGCATACAGCTCTCCCTCGCTCCAACCATCCGTCTGCCTCCATCCCCCTCTTCACTTCCAGATGCTCTGATAAAGGCTTTGTTTGTCCACCTTCAAGCTCTGGAATTCCTCCTCGTCATTTTGTCAGATTGAGCACTGAGGTGTCTTGTCACAGTCGTCGCTGCACTCCAGCTTCATGTCTCACTCATTTTACCAGGCGACAGGCCTGCTTCCACATCAGATTAATACATCACACCTTCCCCTCCGGCCTCACCTTCAAGGTCAGAGCTGCAATTAAACAATGCAAGCGCATTCACGTCATGGCAAATCCCAAAACACAGAAATTAACAGCTTTTCACGTTCATTCACCTATTTAGTCAGACAAGTAAACATTTGGAAGGAATAATTAATTACATTATTGAGTTGGGTAGATATATTTATATTATTTTCCTCTAGTGTGAGGACATCCTGGCTGGATCTCAGATAGGAATTTTGGAAATAAATTCACCTCACTGCCAAAAGTGCAGATTATGGGGGAAAAAATGATACTTTTCTGAGCTTCAGTGCATTAATTTGGCTTTCTGACAATCTCTAACTGAAAAAGCCCAGAACCCCCCCCCACAATCCTGTCACGTTGGGGTGATCGAGGCAGGACAGTCGTGAGTCGACAACAATCCTCACATCTAACTTTATGTAAGTGTGCTTGAACAGCAACACACCAACTCAGCCTAATCATTTAAGGTTAGATATTGACAATGTGGGGAAGCAGATAGACAGTACGAAAGACTACAAAGAGTTTTTTGACAAAGTCACATACTGCGTAAACTAAGTTCAAAAGAGAAACAGATAGTACAGTTGTCAGAAAGGGAATCATCTCTACAACCAAACTAAGAAAAAAAAAAAGAAAATATTACCTCAAATGCCTCTGACTTGGGATGATAAAAAAAAAAAAAAAAAAAAAAAGAAAAAGTGTTATGAGGAAAACGGGATACATTTGCCATGGAAACTGCCTCCTGCGCTTGTGCATGTACCATCCTTAATGGGCACATCACAGCATGAATGTGAATAAAAACCCACCAACCGCAGAGCTGAAAGATCTTTGCATAGCCACATATAGAGGCTGGTGGGCGATCAAAGACGACAGCCGCCTCAGGTACAGCTTCAGAAAGGCGGTCACGTGACCTTAGTGTTTGTTGGCTATCAGAACCAGCAGGAACGCAATTATGAATTTCATATAAATTATAAAAGATTCACATCAATTGAGAATTTTAAAGGTCCCGTATCAAGACTGATCTTTATTCACGACGATCAACAATAAAAGCTGATTTACTCTGAGTGCAACTCAAAAACTAAAAACCCCTCACTCTGCTGTTATTGATTCCTCTCTAAACCTGTAAGACGCATTACTGCAGTCACGTGCCACGATTACAACTTTACTGCACTCATTTATTATACAATAAAATACATACTAATATAACTTCCATTATATTTCTGTTCTTAACTTACTGATTGATTGACTTCAATTTAAGAGGTGTATATATCTTTAGGACATAAGAAATCTGAAACAAATCTGTTTGTCTGGTTTCTACCTGCTTTGTTAAAAGTAAAGCAAAGTAGAAGTAAAGAAACAGTTAGTGCTCATCATCCTCTCTGGGAACACCGAGTCATCCCGTTTTTGATGGCTTTCTGGTGCAATTATTTAGCCACATTTTTTCTTTTTATTTAACAAATTTCTGTCTGCTGCCTTCGTCGTCTTCTCTCTATGTTCAGACGAGACTCAAAATACTAATATGTACGTCATTTAGTCCTCTTTTTTGTAACAAGCACGGATGAATTTACTAAAAGTAAAGACTCATTCAGTCAGCACTCATTTCCAAACCTTTGTCATTTTCAACTACTGCCTACCGGGCCGTTTCCATTAGTGTCTTAGAAAGTCTCATTTTACCTCAATGACAGTTTAATTTTCTTCTGCGTCATCCTCTGCATGTGTTCGGCAAGTACCGCAACATGCAGCTTTTGGTCTACTGTGATGTTAAAGCCTGTGTGTAATGAGGCCTTTGTTTGCAAACCCCCGTCTGCCGTAAAAGACACAGTGAAAGGAAGGACGTCATACGTTGTAAAGGGGGATGCTCTTCATGGGTTTGTACTGCCTCAGGGGGTCCATCTTGTACAGGTGGCGGTCGGTGATGAGCACAGCCCGGTTCTCTGCCTTGTGGAAACGGTTGATCTGGGAAACGCAAAAGGCCCCTCATTAGACAACCAACAATATAGCCGAATGTGCACACAAACAGCCGGGAGGGAGATGGTGCAGTGCAACAGCAGTTCATAAGTTCACGCACACAGAGACCCAATATAAATATATAAAAGCTTTGAACGCACAAGCCTTGTACCTTTCGCACATTACAGGAAAACAAGACTCTCATGAATTTGTCTTTCCGCTGGAGCTCGCTGGCAACGAGTGTGAAGGATGCAGCGGTGTCGGGGCTGTCGCTCTTCTGTTGGACAAGAAAACAAAACGTATTTAACGGTTCAGATTTAGGAAAATCACAGACACCACTGGAGCTGATCAAGTTTAGATACAAATATCGTGGTTTAATCGTGTGGCTCAGTTTCTTTTAACATTTTATAATCAAACAATAGATAAAGACACTGAAAACCTTCTCTTGAAACCTGACAGAAAACAAATGAAGAAGTTTTTGTAAAAGGAGAATCTACACCTTAAATAAAATCATAAACTTGTTTGGAAATTTAGTTCACGCCCCAATATTCATTTGATCTTTCAAATTGATCAATACCCACACACATAAGGCTTAGTGTTGCCTGTCAACCATGAACAGCCTAGTGGTTGGCAGCGTTTATTCCCCGAAACAATACTGTGTTTGGGTTCCTTTGTTCTGGACGAGACGTCTGATGTAATATTTTTGACAGCCAGTTGCTGGCTTTTGCTTTTTTTGTAATAAAGATACCGAGTCCTGTCCTTTCCATGTACGTAGAGCTTAACGGGAGATGAGCCAGTATCTGCATGTTTGGCCAGACTGGCTGCAACCCAGTTTCCTCTGACAATCCAAAAGTGTTGGTCATTTCAGAAATATTATTACCACACATCAACAGCTTAAAGATGAGCAAGCTTGTGATCATGCCATTACGTTCATCACTTTCAGTTTTAAACCATGATATGATGGTGGGAGCTTAGCAACTCCATTAGTTAATTAACGACACAAATAAAATAAAAAAAGAAGATAATTAAATAAAATGAAAAGAATAGACAAATGTTCAGCTTGGTTAAAAATGGATTGTGGTTATGGTTTTACACTCACTGGCCACTTCCAGGCTCCATGTTTATCGTTCTTTACATGTTAACACATTAAACGACTACTTGCTGACAGCTGCCTTGCAGAAGCTGCCCTTGTAGCCTTTCTGTCCTCTCAGACCAGTTTGACCGTTTCCCCCTGACCTCAGTCATCTACGAGGCTTTTTCAAGACAACTTCTGGCGACTCTTTTTCTGATTGGTTTTTATAAACCTTATAGGTGGTTGTGTGAGAAAATCCCAGCGGTTTAGTTTTGTGTGAAATATTCAGACCAGCCTGGCACTTGAAGTGCCCGTCGTCACCAATCTGATGGCCAGTTCGAACTGTGGGATGTCATCTGGATCATGATAACCTGACAAAAGGCCATGAGGACTGAGTATGGTGTGGTGTGGAGTGTGGTGAGATGATAGGATATGTACGTGGATGAGCAGTTCATCAAAGTGTGCATAATTGGTGGAGATCTCCGTATAGTTTAAAGCACAGATAAGTGCTTGTTTGACTATCAGTCTTATTGTGCACCTCAGAAGTACACTACAGAGTAAAATGTGTAAACAACAACAACAGTGTTTGCTTTAATAATCTTCTTCACTCTACCTACTCACCAAGTAGTTTCCCTCCCAGGCTCTCTGTAGCCCCAAGTCAGCCCTCTGGCCCTTCAGGGCCTCCAGGGTTGCAACCTTGGCCCTCACTTGCAGAACTTCTTCTGGAGAAAGGACTTTGATCAGCGTCCATGCCCACCACCTGCAGAAAACAGCCAAAAACACTTGTTAGGACCAAATCCAGAGCAGAAATATTGACTTTTAGTTTCAAAGTATCTGCACAGAGCCTTGATGCTGGAGATGGGGGTCAGTGGGGTGGTGCTGCACCCACAAAACAGCTGCAACAGACCCCAGCTGTTATGTACTGTTCTTATTGACCTTTCACTCACAAATCCTGACAGGCAACATCATTCTCTAGGAGGGCTATTTTCTAACTGTGCTCAGCTTCAGGGAGAAAACAAAAACGCAAACAGACGATGGGATGAAAGGCAGTGATGAGACTTTGATGGAGGAGGGAAAAATATCGATCCTCAGTTTGGGCCTGAGGCTGGAGGAAACATGTAAGTTGCTTTAAACAGGCTCATCTGGCTGTAAACTAACACCCGAGGTCATCTGTGGTTTAAGTATAGCCGTGGTTAGATTCATTTTTAGTTCAGTCAAATAAGGAGAGCAATTTTCCTTAAAGAAAAGCATTTTAAAAACATTTAATCTAAAAAAAAAAAAAAAGAGCCTTCTCCGACTCTTTTCTGAGGGATGCCATTCAATTCATACATGCAATTGTGTATTTATTGTATTCGCTTTAGTAAAAACCTACACCTACCTGTTGTAGATGCTCTTCAGTGCCTCTTCAAACTTGCGCAGGACTTTGGGGGGGGTGGGCCACTTCACATGTCGGCCGTTGTCCTTCATGGATCGTACATTTTTAAAGCGCCGGTTGACCTCGCGGATGTAGGACTTGACTTTGTAGCGACGGTAGGCCTGCAGGATGATCAGGGCGGCGCGCATCCTTCGGTATCGCATTCTGGCGATGGTTCCTCGCCAGACCTGCACAAACGAAGCAAGAAGGAATGACAATTCATGAGTTTGCAGTAACAGGCTGCTCTGTAGATAATATTTTTTACAATATATGCATTGCAATATTTTTCATGAAGTTTGAACACACGGTCCTGCTATATGTACATGTGATCAAATGTTTGATTTAAATGTCGCTCAGAACAACAATCATATACACATTATAAGCTTTATTTAATTTATTCTTTTAAAAATTCCACAGAAAAATGTCACACACTATTGAAATTAAAAGAAATAAGTCCAGATTATCTTCCCATGGAAACTTTCCAACACGTTATAATCCTACACAACCACCCACTTAGAACATGATACACTCGGTATCTTTAAATAATCAAGCAATGCTTTTTAATTTCATTTGTTTAAACGAGGCGGTAAAAGTTAAACAAAAAAAATTCAAAAAAAAAAGTACTATTGTAATTTAGTATATTAGTATATATATATTATTACTATTGTAATAAAGTATATTATATACATTTTATTCATTAATGCTATATAATCTGATAATCTGATGAGGATGTTTTCAACACCTCATACTACATTAGTAGTGCAAAGTGTTTTTGCTTAAACATAGTACCCAGTATGCAGGACGTAAGGCAGAAACACGGCGACTTTAAGTACTATAGTCGAACCGTCACCACCATGTTGGTCTGGAAGGTGACAGGAACATGCCCACTGTTTGTCAAATTTAGCTGTGGCTACCAGCTCCTTCAGCGGATCCAAACGGCTGCAGAGCTGCTGGGGGACAATCACAGCGGAAAAATCCCATTTCAGATATTATTTCTGTGGGGAAAACTAAAAATCACTGCTGCATCTATCTGACGCATGGTTAATATAAACTGTCAATTACATACTATGAAGCAGCTGTTGGCTAAGCTGACTGTCATTCAATCATATTAGAAGTTTATGTATTGTTATATAAATTCCCCTGGCAGGTTACAAAAAAAAAAAAAAAAAAAAGCCTCCACCTCCAAGTTGTCATATGGATGCGAAATGAAACACTGAAGACCAGCCAGCCTCGAGCAACCAGTTGGTGAACTACAATGAATCTTAGTCAGACGCAACCCAGAAGTTAGAAGGCGCTTGGAAATAACCCGATGGTTTTCTACTTCTGGGAACAAAATCCCAGCAGGCAACTGACCAATTTCCCTCCAATACAGCATCCCATAATGCAATGCATCGCTACAGCAGTCACATGACTAGCTTCTAGGACCACACAATGTATAAAAGAATGTCAGTGCAGCACCAGCATGTGTAAGATCAGCACTGAAAAAAACCCAAAAAACATTGTCACAATAAATTATTTTTCTAATGGCAGACTTTCACACGCCGAGGACATATATTACCAATCAGATCACTCACATCCAATCAGATACCAAGTTGTGATGCTAACCTACATAAGCGTGACATTTAAAATTGTATCATGGCTGCTGTTGGTGATATTTTATATTTATTTCAAAAAAAATATTTTGAATGTTAGATGAGTTAAAAGAAAAGTATCCCCCACCGAGGTGCCTGCAGAGGCTACTTGCTATGAGGGGTCAACTTTAGCTGCGAAGCAGAAAGACATTAAGACTGTACACTAAAGAATTAGTTATATAGTACAAAACATGGACATAAAGTTCAACTATGACAACAGGTATTGCTTGGTGTGCTCCCTAATAGTTCAGTGTAATGAGCCACACTACCCCACTAACTGCTCTTTTTTAAGTTTTTTTTTCCAACATCTGCAAAACTATAATGAAACTAGTTGCTCTTTAACACTGTTTGTGAGGTTATTTTTGGATATTAACACGTACAAGAAGGTTTTACATGCATGATACACAGAAATTGCTTTGTCATGACCCACCATTCCAATTACGATGCCTGAACAGCACAAACTTGGACTAATAGAGGGCTAAACTGAGCCCTCTTGTAACCAAACACGGGCTGAGTGGCTATCAGACCCTCTAAAACATGAATAATAGATGTAAGTGGGACCCAGGGGAGACGTAACTCCTAATCCATCCTCTCTAAAATCACCACCATATGCTCTGCTTTTACTGTATTCTGTCCTTCTTTGACACAGACGAGCTGATGTTCGTGCGAGGCTGAAATAACATTTAAAAAGAAAAATGACTAAATAAGAGCATTAAAACTGACAAACAATCAAGGCAACGCTGCTGTGCTCCGGAGGCTCCAAGTGTAGTGCACAGTAATCACCGAGATCATGAATATTTAATTTTTCATTGAGTGGGGGAGGCTTGCGGCAAAGAAAAGGAATTCTCTCATTTGCATATAAAAACTGTGGAGGAGGCGTTTGGTGGAGGTTGTCACCTGATGAGGCTGCTGGTTCGATAGCACGCAGAGAAGGAGAGGTCATGCATTGTCGGATCACGGAGGCAGAAGATTATCAAAACCATACATTAGTGATGACTTGTGTTTTTATTTCAATTTAAAAGGACTGATATTCAGCCAATACTGGATAGGTCACAGCACTGCTTTATTCTCCATTACTATGAGAGCAGCTTCCTGAATAGGCTGAAGGACAGAGGACAATCAAAACCAGCCCGGCCTCTTAAAGAAAGAGGGATTTACGTCATATCTTCAGATCTTTAAGTCTGTGTATCATATGTCCACTAAGACGAGATGAGCCAGTTCAGAGTCACACATGCAAAAACCAGACCACTGGGTTTTAAATTACATACGTTAGATTATATACAGGAACATTTGTCTCATGTTTTGCTGGTCTTTGATATTTCAACCTTTATTTTCTTAAAAATATATATTTACATGTCTACATTGTGGTATGTATAAACAGCCTTTTGACTGATTAGCAACTGACAAACTTTAGTACTAAATAAACATTAATGATGCATTTTAAAATGCATTTTATCCGTGATCAGCCCTCAAGATCATTGAAAACAATGCTCTTCAAAGAAAGATTGGACGGCAATTGCATCTTTCTCCTTGCATGGGGCTTAAATATTACATTATTTGTTGATTATGTATCTGGGGAACTTACAAGAAGAATGCAGCGTTCGTGTTCTTTTAGCAGTTGCAGTCTTTATTACAAATGGCATCAGGAATTTATTTATTTCCTTGTGCTGAAAATGTTGGTGGTTATAAAAAAAAGTTTAATTTCCAACCAACAAAGTGAGCATATAGCTTTCCATCTGTATAAAAATGATTCGTTGAATGAAGTTACTTGTTACCTGAATCCAGCGAGGAAATCATGACGTACCGCCAGTGCGTGGAGGCCACATCCACATTCAAGTGGATCAACAACCACATTCAAGTACCATAATTGCACAATTGTGTTTACAGTACGTTTTGTGCAATCAAAATATGAACTCGTGTTTACCTTCTATTATTAACCGCGCAGCTGAAACTCGCCCGTTTGTTGGCACTTTGTCCAATTTGTTTCACGCTCATCTGTACTGTCCAAGTTGTCCCAGTGACTTGGAGATTAAACACAATGGCCCAAACTGATCAATACCATTTCTTATTGCCTCAACATTTCCCAGCAGCTCAGCTCTTGGTGATATTAAAGCTTTGTGACACCTCTAAATTTGGTTTTCTTTGGTTTACACTTGTTTGTGCGCCAGTACCAGTCGTTCAGCGACTCATGATTTAATCTATGGGAAGCGAACTTCTATGACGGTGACATCCATTCACATGAATCATGAGACAAATGCATTATACTAAAAACCTGATACAGCTGATAACCACTTAATAGTTTGCTCAACATTAAGGCAAACAATAAATGTAAGATATTTATTGAAATAATAATATTTAAGTGAAATCTATTAAATAAGAAGAGTGCTGAGCGGAGGCATGAGCCACAGAGAAACGACAAACAGATTGTTCATGCGTCCACAGCGTCATCTGAACAAAGAAACCGGTATCTTGGGTGTCAGTCCAGCCACAGTCACCAATCATAGCCCATTAGCACACAATCACAATCATTTAAATGGCATGTTGCCAAGGTGAGCACCAAGACCAAGTGTTGGAGAACTGGCAGGAGAAAAGGGAATAAAACATACTTATATTAGCGTGTCATGACAACATTAACTGAGGTGCGCTACCTCAAAACTCACACATACACAAACGCCCGGATGTAACTGTATTATACAGTAAAAAAGAAAAACAAAGTGTCACCTAATTGGAGCTCTAGTAAAAGCTCAGTTCAGAAGCTGCCTGTCACATGGTGCACAGGCCTTTTCCAGATCAGCGACTGTGTTTATTTAAGCCAAAAAGTCACTAATTACAAAGTGAAGGGTGTTGAGGTAAGAGGCAAAACAGGACAAAAGAGACCCTAAAGCAACAATGAATCAGATAAGATCAGACATTAACCGTCTCCGTGGTCTTTGGTGCCTCATTAAGGCGCGTGGCAGGCAGAGACATGTTGGAGTTACGATGAAACCATCTACAGAGGCCACACACACAAGGACAGACAAACGCACCATAAAGCCATGCTCTGCTCGTCACCCAGAGGGTAGCAGGCCGGCTGCAGTGACGATGGTGGGCTGATGAAGATAACACTCGGGAGATTGAGGATAAATCAGGCCAATAACAAGGCCTCCGACAGGTTTGCTGCCTTACTCTCGTGTTTGATAGCACCAGCTGATCATCGTGGAGCTGGCCTCAGCCCCCACCGGGACCCTGGATTCATGAGCTCAAAGCCAGGGATGTTTTCTTTTTTTGTTGCAGCAAAGTGGGACAGATTGCAGAGGTTTTGATTGTGAAATGAGCATGTAAAAGCATTCACAAATCATGTGCATTGGAGCAAGCAACAAGAGCTGGAAGGTTTCTGTTAACAGACAGGACACCTTTAATGGCAACTGAGTACCTTCAGGTATGTGCATTTGGACTCCTGCAGTAGTCGTAATTTCAGAAAAAAAACATCTGCATTGTTGTCACCTGCAGGGAAACAAAATGCTTGACTACGTACAGACATGTAAGACAGATAGGCTGCACTGCTGACACACCCAAATGCAACCTAATGCTGAAAGTCTGTGTTTTCAAGTCCTCTGGGAATAATTATCAGTTTTTCCACCGACATGCCTGATGCACATGTCTGAGCAGAGAGGCTGGAATCAAGAGTGTGCGGCAGAATCTGGAGTCTGCAGTGTGAACTGACCACAGGTTGTCAGGACGAGTCACCAGGCAGAGGTTCAGGTCAGCATTCATTATCATAAATCCATAACGTGCTCTAGAGTGGGAAAACACTCCCAACAAAACCTGCATCATGATACCGATATGGATTTCTCAATCCCGCTGATATTTTTAAACGTTCACCTCAGGGCTAATGCACTCAAATGTGCTGAGTTAATTCACCACGATCTCATTGAAAGATGCAGTAGTAGAGCACAATGAATGCTTTTGGATGCACAATTCATCAATTAGACTGGAGGAAATTTGCTCATCATTAGCACTAAAGGATTAAAAAAAAAAAAACATTTGTCAAACTTCCTTGATGGACACATAATAAAAATCAACTGACTAATTTACTGCGTCCACTGGAGAAACTGGAAAAACATTCAACGAGTCATCACATCACCAATACAGATTGTGTATGTGTGGTAATACAATTGTGCATGGAAACAACTGCCTTTTAAAATAATAAAATGTTCTGTTGATTATAATGAGCATTACAGAACATGGTGCCTACAGTGAAGACACTACGGTCAAGCAGGACAGCAGATTTAACAGAAGGGATTTTAACATGCACCATTTCTCTCTGCTCAGTCTCCATGTCACCACAAAGCATCATTCTGTCCAAGCGCAATTCTCCTGAGCTAAATCTTAATCTATTTCACCCTTATATGTTCTGAAAATAGTTTTTATTAATCTACTCGCAGAAACCCTATGAAAACTATGAAGGACTATGAATGAATGTTTGTACGTCCACGTATCTGAAAGGAAATGCTCTGTGTGTTATGTTTTTTGTTTCAATATTGAAAATCTGCAGCATAACAACAACTACTAATACGTTTTGCAGTGTCTGGACTTCCCTGCTTAGTCTGCTGTCCCCGTGAGCTGACCTTGGATAAGTGGAGGAAGATAGATGGATGAATGGACAAGTGCGTTTATCTTTATTGAAATAGTAATTTGACATTTGGTGTATATTCTCCATTTGTCTGCAGAAAACACCTAAAGGACACATCCCAAAACACACGAGCATGTGACATGACACCAAACTTCAGCCCTTTCAGTCAGTGGACGAGCTCCTCCACCCGCTCAGCCACGGCTGCTCCGATCTGCTTTGACTAGACAGGCCACTGTCACGTACCTCCCCGATAGCCGACATTACTACCTTTACTGTATGTGAAACGTTCTAGTATTATCTGAAGAATTGTTTATTTCAGTATCCTTGTAAAATGATGAATTTTCTGCAGGAATAGGATTTTTCTTCATTGCGTTTATAAAACATGAGGAATAAAAGAGGCATGACAGTCGGGGTGGGAGGGAGTGGGTGGGGGCTTACACCACCTTTATGACTTGGGATCCCAAAATTTACTTGATATCGTTTTTGAAGACAAAACTCTAAATGGACAACTTAAAATACTTTTCACACAAAACTGCTCCCTCGTTGCCGTTAAAAATCCCAGTACACAGGAGTACATAAATCTGCCAGACACGAGACATCTCACACTTTACTTCTACTTACCACTTTCTCACATGATACCTGTGTATAATAAATACTTAGATCCTGCAACCAAATTATTTCTGATATTAGAACTAATTTCATAGAAATGCCTTTAAAGCCAAATTTTCAGCAACACCTCTAGTGAATGTGAAACCTGCCTTCCAGGAGCAAACTGCACAGGAATACTTTAACAAAGGGGAGCTCGAACATTTACATGAAGACCAACAAACCTTCATTTATTGAAACTCATTATCACAGAGAGGATTTAGTGAGTGAAAAAAGGGACATGAGAATGACAGTGCGCCAAACATTGGTTGTCATTGTGACCATAGCAACTGCCTGTTGGAGCGTTTAAGCCCATCAGAGATAATGAGAGCTGTAGGAACATTATCGACAGCGATGGTGAAAGGGAACACCTAATTTGACAACCTTGAGTTAATCTGAAATTCGTCTTTGATAATCAGTTACGTAGTCACAATGAGATTAATACTCAACTGTGGTAATAAATGAAAGTGTAAAGGAAGATGGTGTTCTGTGTGGAAGTCCAGCAGCGTGATTCTGACTAAAAGATTAAAGCATCCTGCTTTCATCCACCACGATGTTCTCACCAGCGGAGTTTAAAGGTGTGATGCTTTGAACGACGACTAAAACCCTCTGCAGGTTCAGAAGTGATCAGAGACCTAGTGACCATATCTGCTGAGGTCCATCAGAGAGCAGATCAGTTCTAACAGTTGGGCAAATGCTGTCTGGATGCTCTGCAATGCTCTGCACTGAGTCGCCTACCGTTTATGAAAAGGCTACCCAGAGTTATCCACAAATTATATTTTCCATGTCAATCACATTTTCCTCAAACAAGTTTAAGGTTTTCAATTATTGCACTGCAAATAAAGACATAAAAAGGCATTATAGACATTTTCATTTAGCTCCTACACAAACAAACTCCCTCTGGCTTTGCCCTGAAAGCTGACGACCCAAGACAAAACACTCCGCGTCCGATAAACCTCCTGCTACACAGAGACCATGTAAAGCTTTGGAAAGCAATTAAAGCTGTGGCTGAGGATACAGGGGAGCAGCGGGGACGAGGGGGTCTCTTCTCACCATCATCCCTGCCCTGACAAGCGCCCGACAGTAACTGTGATGTGGATGGCTGGGCTTGTATTTATGAAATATTCATTTCTAACACACAGAAGGTGGGGGTGGGCCATGTTAAATTCATATCATCTGTATTTATGCTGGATTGTGTGCTTCTATTGCCTCTCTTTCAGCTGCCATTCCTTAAAGTGGGAATGATTGGATTTCTTTGAACAGTTTTCAGTGTTGTCAGTGTGAGACTGCACCGGGTAATATGTAGAAGGTTCATTTGTAATGGCTCCAACCTGCAATAAATTTCAAGCTGAGTAAAAAGAGCGGCGTCAGAGCAACAAGAGTCGAAAGATAAGGTGAGTGGAGAGACGACTGTTGGATGGAGGATTAAATGGAGCCGTGGGGAGCCTTTACCCCTCCTTCATTTCGTCTAGTTGCACCCCTGCTCAGAGGAGGAGAAATTATGGCAATTTAAAGGGATAAAACAAGAGCACAGCCTTATAGAGGTATAATGTTCCCCCAGTTTAGCCAGGCAGGGGGACCACAAGGCACCACTCAAGCTGGCTGCAGAGTCGCAGATTGTGTTTTTAGTTGTTTGCCAGGGCAAACTGAGAGGTATTATTATAAATCTGTGGGGCAAATAAAGGGAGCAGAAGTGTGTCTGAGCCTCGGTCATACACTGGCAGTCTTGGCATAGCGTTGCCGCCTGGCATAAGGCGGTATGGTGTGCCAGGTGCTGATAAGGGGATTGCTTGGCACAGCAGATCAGACTCCGGCTGGGATGGATGTTTGAGTAACAGCATGATGGATACAGGAGTCAATTCTGCTGTCACACCACTATTTGATTTTGTGTGTCACTGAATGCATATGGCATGTGTGAGCATGCACAAGAAGCACATACTGCATTTGTAGCTTTCATAGTGACAGAGGGCAGGATTAAGTATCGCTCCTCCAACAACTCAGCCATGCTGTGATGTTTGCTTTGCAGGAAAAAGCTGCAATTCCTCTGGGCTTCCCCTTCGTTATCAAAGCTGGCTTATCCTGCGAGATACAAGATGGGATATTCCTGAGAGAGGTGCAAGGAGCACCCGTCTGGCTTGGCTGAGAGTGCAGCCAGCAAAGGGTCATTCACATCAATACAAAAGGTCAACCGATCGATCCTCTACCACAGTTAATTTGACTTGGACAACCTTTCATGCCAGTATGAGGAAAATGCACCTTGAGAAAAGTGTAAATAAAACCAGCAGGGTGTGGAGGAATCTACCTTTAAGTAGCTCATGTAATAAAATCGGAGAAAATGTATAAATGCCAATCATGAGGCTCCCAAGAGTTGGATATCTCGAATCAGTAGATTTATGTGGACACACACACACACACACACACACACACACACACACACACACACACAATCACACACACACACACACACACACACACACACACACACACACACACACACACACACACACACACACACACACACACACACAGAGTTAATAAACTGACACCGTTGTTGCACAGCTGTCAGGCAAAGACGGGATATTTGCATAATATGTCCTTAATTTGATATCCAGACAGAGCCCGAGTGCAGACTTGCATCCAGTCTCCATATCCGTCTGAGGTTTAATCTGCATCCTCAGCCAACGCCTGTCAGTGAACGTATCATAATCACACAGACACTGGCTTCCTCGCAGGAACGACGTGTCATCAAATCACTGACGCATGAGAGAGCGAGCAGCTACACGGATCCGGAGACATGTAGCGATCAATATTCAACAAGATCGCTGCAAACGGGGAGCATGAATTTTAATTTTGGACAGAAGGACGTGTTAATGAATTCTGCTGTTCTAATGTTCTAAGGTGCGCAGAACATTATTGTGATTCATCTGACAGTATTGATAATTCATCTTCTCCCATCAACAGACTGAATTTTAAATCTATTGTTTCATAATAATACAAGAAGGATCAGAATTATTGATTTTCTTGCTTCATTGCAATCTTCCTGTTTAAAACGGTGTAGTTTGTGAATTAACTTGCATTTCTAGAACAGCAAGGCTGCAGAGTGCCTATATGTCCCACTGCAGCTGCATGACACATTTAACGAGTCACACAACATAACTAAATCAGAGTCACCTGTTTGATACACAGAGCAGATGCATTAGGAAGGTTGCTATTGGAAGTTTCCTTGAACAAAGTCTCTAAAATAACAAATTTAGAAGCTACTCGGGTAATAACTTTACAAGTGCTGTGTGGGAGGAAAAACTCAGAGATAGAAAGCAAGCAAGCAGAGAGGCACTCGGCCTTAGAGATTAAGAATAATGTTAATACCACAAGATAGTATCAGCTCCAAAAATATCTCAGAGCCTGTGCAACTCTGAGTAGGAGCTTTTCTAATCTCAAAGGGTTTTCACATGCAGGCTGAGTCATTTCAATGCAAACAAGACTTGGGCCTCGAAACCAGAGGAACTTGTTTCAAAGTCAGATCGTAATGTTTTTGAGAATCATACGTCTTTACACATTTGTACTGAGGAGTAGTTCATCATATCAAATACTACAAAAGGATATTTCAGTTATTTAGTCTGAGTTCGAGTAAGATTCAATAGTCCAATCGTAAACTTGCCAGGGCATCATGGTGTCAAGCATTCGTACTGGCATTAAAACGTCATGGATCATAACACGGCAGGATGTCATCGTACTCTTACCTTCTGAAGGAAGAGGACAATTCTCTGGACCATTTCAGCTCGCTGCTCCTCCAAACTGAAGAGAGTACGTGGCGTGCGAATGAAGACTTTCGTTTTGCCGTAGGCTACATCGTGGTCAAACCCACAGCCCTGCATGAGCTTCTTCACTGCATCTTTGTCTGATGGAAGGTCATGGTTTGGCCACGTGAACTCTGAGATCATCTTGTACCTGGAGGAGGAATAGAAGAGGCCATGAGAGGCAAGGCTGCACTGTGATGAACTGCAGGGGGGGTGGGGGGTAAAAAAAAAAAAAAAAAAAAAAAAAAAAAAAAAAAAAAAAAAAAGAGAAGTTATATTCAATCAAGAAAGACGACACCTGATTTTGACCGTGTGGTTGATATTATAGCGAGATCACCATTTTCTTTTCATCATCTGTAGGGAGTAGACAAGGCACTTAATCTAAATTATAAACCCCCACTGGGTGTACATCCAACATTCAACCAGGATCCCTGCATGGTGCCAGGGTGAAGAGGACAAGTCATCCCCAATGAATATCATTATAAAAAGGCAGCCAGATCCATGGTATGGTTCACTTTGATCTCATGCTAAACATTAAAAAAGAGCAGTGCGTGAAAAGCAGGCCGGAGCAGTAGTGGGTGAGGAGCCTGGTGGTATCCTAGATGAGTTTGTTAAAGAAACATCTTTGTAGATGTGCAAGCAACACACACGGCTGTTGGCAGAAGCTGCAGAAGGTCAAATGGCATGATTGGTAGACTACACAAACGTTGTAATCCTGTACTACTTTTTTATGGGTATAAATTTACACGTTTCACCTGCAGTACACATTTCTTTTTCACCGTTTCTCATGTTTAAGGATTTCTCACTTGCTTGAAAATATTGGTGACCTGCTTGAGAAATATCAGTGTTTTTATTTCCATTTTAAATTTGGGACGGTGGAGTGCTTTGGTCTGTGCTGCCTGAAACGACTGATAAGGAAATACAAACTTTCAAAACAATTTTTACTGTAAGTAAGAAAAAAAACTACATCACACCATTGTCAGATTTACTGCATGTTCAAGCTAATTCCCCGACTGGGGACTCCATGGATCTACTGGGGGACTTCAACACTCACGTGGGCAATGACAGCGTTACCTGGAGGGGGGTGATTGGGAGGAACCGCCTCCCTGATCTGAACCCGAGCGGTGCTTCGTTATTGGACTTCTGTGCTAGTCACACTCTGTCCAGAACGAACACCGTGTTCAAGCATAAGGGTGTCCATGAGTGCATGTGGCACCAGGACACCCCAGGCCGGAGGTTGATTAATGACGTTGCTGTCGTTTTATCTGATCTTTGTTCGTATGTCTTGGACACTCGGGTAAAGAGAGGGGCTGAGCTGTCAACTGATCACCATTGGTGGTGAGTTGGATACGCTGGTGGAGGAGGAAGCTGGACAGACCGGGAAGACCCAAACGTATTGTGAGGGTCTGTTGGGAATGTCTGGCTGAGCCCTCTGATAGAGAGGACTTAAACTCCCACCCCCAGGAGATCTTCTCCCAGATTCAGAGGGAGGCTTGGGACATTAAGCCTTAGTGGACCATGTTCTCTGCCTCCGCTGTCGACGCGGCAGCTCCAAGTTGTGAAAGCAAAGTCTCTGGTGCCTGTCGGGGCGGCAATCCCCGAACCCGGTGGTGGACACCCGAAGTAAGGGATGCGAATTAAGATGAAGAAGGAGTGCTATCTGGCCTTGTTGGCCTGTGGGACTCCTGACGCAGTTGATGGCCAAGCAAGTTGCAGCTCGGGCGGTCCTGGAGGCAAAAACCCAAGGTCTGGGAGGAGTTTGGAGGAGGACCATCGTTCAGCCTCGATGAAATTCTGGGTCTGGAGAGTGTGTTCCAACTATAGGGGGATTAAACTTCTGAGTCTTCCCAGAAAAGCCTACGCCAGGGTACTGGAGAGGAAAATTCAGCCAAACCTCTGAGATCTCTCATGCTAGTAAACCCTCCCTAACAATATCTGATGCTGTTTATTCATGGTAAACATCTGCGAGAGCTTCTTTTATTAAACACTTCAATGTCCAATACTGTTGGAAATAATGTCCATTACAAGCAGAAATGTTCCACCTCTAAAATAACACCCTGCCAAAAGGGCATCTGTCTTTCAGTGGGAGGCTCAGATTTGCAGAGCACTGTGAAATCGCAAACCCAGATCAGTAACATCATCCAAACACCCCATTTCTTCCTCCACTTGACCCGCCTGCATAGTTCTGAGGCAGGCAGCACAAATCTCTAACACCGATTTCAAAAGCTGCACATCCCGTTGAGAGGGGCGGAGTCAACCAACTGGCTGCTATGACTTGAGCTATAGAAATATAGTTGACATCGGGGCTGTTGTACCATATCTCCTTGGTATTTTTATAAAAAACTGGTAGAAATTTTATTTAGATCTCATGAAATGTAGCCAAGTTTGGAAAGAAGAGCAGAATCTACAACATCAATTACTTAGTTGTGAGATTATACCTTTTGTATTATCTATAGTTAAAATTATTGATTCGAGGTTCTTGCCACATTAATAAATAAGTAAAAGCAATTTCAGCCTGAAATATGATAAATACAAAGACAATATTTGAAATAACAAAAAAATATAAATAGATCGACTTAAACAAGCAGCCCACATGCTTCTACTAATGAGGAGTACCTCTGTAGGAAGCGCCGATACGTCTGTCTGTAGGCGAAGCCAGCACGACGCACTCTGACGTTCTCCAGCAACCCAAGGTACTCCACCTGATGAAGGCAGCGCTCCTGCTCAAACAGCAGAGGGGACTTGACATCGTTAGGCTTAATGCAGCGCACATAATAGGGTTCCTAGAGATGGAAAGAGAGAGTGGCTGTGGGTAAATAAGAGAACGCATAGATCAATCATGTATACAAACTGTGATGAAACATAACAGTGCCGTCTGTGAGCATGGGCATTATCTTTCTATGTGAGATGAAACTAATTTGGGTTGCTGGTCACCCTGATGCAAGCGTGTGCAAAAATGTGCAAAATGTGCAATGTCATCTCTGAGAAAAAGCTTACTGCATCATACATGTACATTTATTTGAAGATAGAAATGTATAGTAATATAATATTCTAGAGCATCATTCATTAACTCATACACTGCATACACTAGCATGTAATCTGAAACATGTTTTGTTGTTTTTTCAAGCGAGGATTAATGGAAGACTGAAAGCTAAATAAATTAGACTGGATTGAGTGGGATGGTAATTATGGACGCGTGAGACTGTGTCAATAGTGTACAAACAGAAACTGGGACTGTTTAAAGAGACAAAAGGAGACCTGGCGGACCCTCGGCTTTGTGAGGGAATCTGGATTTAAAAGGCAACTGTGCAACATGCAGCTTCTGGGAAGTGCTACAATAGCGTAAGATGACCGCTGAGCTTTGGCCTTGGTGCAGACAGATGTGCTGTCATCGACTGCGTTTATGCCTTTCTCTATGTTCAGGCGATTCTACGCCAGATTTCACAACAAACAGATGGATGCCTGTTTTTAAACTCACAACTTAAGTTACATTGTGATAGCTTGATGTTTGTTGCGGGGTTGCATGTCACTGGGTAACTCCTGTTTCTTAATCCCTATGTGAAGTGTTGAGGGACAAGGTTGAAGAGGAATGCAGGCTGCACATTTCTTAGTAAACTGAACAGTGTTGTGCAGCGTGTGCAGGGCACGCTTCAACGTCTTGCATCTGGCTCCAGTGCCGACTCAGCAAGTCTTTGCCCTTGCTACCATCCTCAACAACTCGTACTTCTGTAGCTGGGATCAAAGTCTTTGCACTGCCACAAGGAGATCCAAACCGTTTTAGGAAGGTGATTGACAGTTGAAACTGAGGATTTGCAGACCCCTCAATTTCTTGCATATTAGGAACAAAACACAGTCTTCAACTGCCAATAAACAGCAACATAATAATAAATACATAATCATATTTGTTCTTTAGAGTACCAGATATAAATTTATCCATCTCCTATTACACACCCCATTTACAGTTGCTTTCCCCATTTTAAATGCTGATCATTTGCAAGACCCGTCCTTCTACTAATGCAGAATTAAAGGCTTTGAGGTGGTTCATATCAGATATTGCACAACCGCCGATTCCATGTCAATTACCATAATTTCTACTCGCAAATCCTCCCACCACTTTCATAATTCATTTCCAAGAAAATCTATGTGCCTCATTTGTATGGCTTTAGGGTGGGGTTTAATCCGAAGGCTCAATATGGATATTGAGTATTAGAAATTGTGAATGGAATTATTTATTAATCCAGACTTCTCTCACCTTGGAAGCGAGGTTCTCCACCAGTGAGATCATGGAGTTTTTGAAGAGTGTTCCTGCTGTCAGCGGCCGCTTGGTCACCTCGGTTATGCTCAGTTTGCCCTCAGGCCACATGGCCTTAAGTACGGGGTTGGAACTGCAAATGTCAAATTTATACCGTCAAATAGATGAAACAACTGAACCGTATTGCTGCATTTTATTTAAATTATGTAGAACAACTTTCAGCTTTGTATTTTTAAGCTTTCACTTTTTTTTGTTTTGTTTAAAACTGATCAAAAGGTTTTGAAAATAAAACCATTCATGTAATCACAAAACACACGACACCCGCTCGCATCTGAATTTCTAAGCCCGAGTTTTGTTTAACAACGTGAAAGATTTTGTGAAGATGGGGATGTTGTAAGCTCACATGACTGCGACCAGATTCGTTTACAACGCTTCTCTATGCTGCTGATGCTAATTTTGTCATGGACTGACAGGATTTGCCTTAGATGGACCAAACACGTGTTGTAACTTTAAAAATGTTTGATTTTGCAGTAACACTGAGGTGTGATCACGACGGCTTCTGATCGCTCGTAAGATCATTGAGGGTAAAGTCAGTTTTACTTGAGAACAGTCACAAAACCATAAATCATGTTTCCAAATGGTTTGTATTAAAAAAATATATATATGTACATTTGCTTGTGACAGGAAAAAACATCAGAACACACAAGTGAGAAATGATTAGATCTCACATTCATATCGGGCTGAGGAAAAGGAAGCGATGGAACGTGACATTCACTAATCCTCTGCTGGTTGTGTCTTGTGCAGAAAGTAACACTTCAGAGCGTGTGGAAGTGATTTAAACTGCGTCTGTCACCTGTTGTACAACAGTCTCTTGAAATCCTGGAACAGAGTGTCTTTGTTCTTATCAATAAAACCCACGACAGAGTACCTGTGAAAAGAAGGAGGTGGGTTAATGCACGGGGCAGTCACATTACATGCACATTTATTTTTGTACACTGTGTTCTGCTGTGTCTTTTCCCAGTTACATCATTGCTATAATTACAGAAACTGTGGTTCACCTGAAAATAAATGGATCCTATTCAACTACAGAGCGACACTGTGCCTTGTAGCTGCAGGTTAAATTACTCTTTAGCATGATGCAACCCACTGGTGAAGAAGCTGCCATAAATATCAGAGTTGTTATGCTCCACGCTGGGAGACGTGAGGAGTCTCTGCCTCCTGGTGTCCAAGCGTGGCTCAGGGATCAATCAAACCTGCCAGCCAGGCCCTGCTTCTCTGCCCAAGTCCTCCCCTGGGTCACAGACACTTTGCCCTCACAAATGGGCTCAACAGTCCTCCATGAGAGCACTTAGAGGGTTTAGCGCATGTGATTTAATCATTTGAAATGCGTGCAGGTGCGATGGGGATTGGAAGTGGTCTTGTCATTTTTGCAGGTGCATCATGCGATTAAGATGTTGTTTACGTGCGGAAGTCTGGGCATTACTGTCCTTTCATAAATTACTTTAAAAACACGCCTTTATGTTTTTACATGAGAGTCTGTTGAAATGGACATTTTGTCAAATGATTTCTTAGTACATGGACTTAATAAAAACCTTACCAAAGAGATTAGTCGCCAGATTTCAGCCTTGATCAAGTTATTTCTCATGACTTTGAGTTCAAGCACGGTGGCCATTTTTACGGTATCAATATGCACAACACATATTCACAATGTGGGATTTATCCGAGACTATAACATTTTTTAATCGTAAAATATGTGGTCCAACTGTCCAGGCTGGAGCCCGTCTTGAACCAGTGGCACATAGGTTATGCTCAAGCCCACTGCCTGACCCTGGGCTATGTTAATGTATGAACGTTTAAATATTTTCACAGAAATGCTTAGTTACTTTATTTACAGTTTGCTCTGAACTTTAGAAAGAAGAAGCTGGAAGGGGAAGTTCTGCTTTCCCGTTTGTTACAGACTGCAGCAGAACTTGACGGAAGGATGGGAAGAATTTATAATCTGGCAAAATATTGAGGGAAAAGGGAATCACATAGGCAAGGTAATACAGTTTGAAACAACAATATTAACTATTAATTATATTACATTTTATTACTAAAGAAATCAATTAAAAACTCCAAGTGAGTGGCTTTTCCCCCTAAAGAACCTCCATCTGTTTCTGAAGTGGCCCCAAGTGCACAACTGTGGTGTTTGGCGTGAATATGTAAAACTGAAGAGAGGATGAATCACCTGTAGAAGCATTTCCTGAATAAATCAGACTTTAATATACTTACACCACAACCCCGGCATAGTGCCTGATGCGAAAGTCTCTGTCAAACTCCAAACTCTTGTCAGTTGGTGAGAGCTGCAGAGACACAGCGAGCAGGGAGTAAACAACAACACGAGGACGTGCATCTTGCAACTACGCTTTAAAAGGATAAAGTATTTAGGCAACAAAACAGACATTATACATTTACCTGAAAAAATAAAAAAGCCAAAAACAGCATCATATAGCCAACATCCAATAAAGTGGTGTCCCAACCTAGCCCAGCTTGCGTCTAACCTTTTTTTACCTTTATTTAATTTGGTAGTTTCAGTTAAATGCTGCCTACGTGTCTGGTTAAAGTTATTTGCACTACTACTCTGATTTAACATTCCTAAAGTTTCAGACATACTTGTGCTTTTGTCCTGATGAACTATCCGTCTAGACCGTTCAGTAGTCCTTTTGACTGAAAGTCTTTACACATCAACGCTGTAAAAAGGTTAAACGGAGTACTCAGGATGATTTGTAGACCTATTAGCACTACTGCAACAGTGAGCGCACTGGTTTAGAAAACACTAACACTGTCACATTTGATTAAGGCTCACAGGAATGAGACGCAGAGGGAAATGGGGAGCGAGGTGATGACCAACAAAAAGGAGGGGGGACAAAAAGAGACCACAAGCTAAAATAAAACAAAACAACAGGTGATATTGCGCAGTACCGATGCCTGTATGTGGGCCGGTTGGCAGCAGAGCAGGCAGAGACAGAAGCATAAATATAAATCCTGCAGGACCTTCTGGAGAGTTTGTGTTTTGCTGTGTTGGGTACAGATTGGTAGGAGCGAGCGATCCCCTGCAGTGTCAGAACGATCCCAGGGAGGGTGAATTGAAGCTGTGGGAAAGTGGCAAGGCCAATTTTATAAATAGTGAGGAAAACTCTGAAAACCCAGCGGGAAAGATGGTTTAACAACCGGGAGACCACCAGCCCAAACTCAGCAGAGCCGTTCTCTGCACGTTGATACGACTCCTTGTTCTAGTCACTCAGATCTGGCACTGCTTTGATAATTATTAGTCACAACCATTATGAAATGTTTTTAGTTAAAAAAATTTAAAGAAATAGTACTTTTTCCTGTTTCTAAAATGTGAAAATATGTTGCTTCTTTAAATGCAAGCCTTTAAAATTAAATCGGGGTTTCAGACTATAAGACAATCCAAATATATACTCCTATACACAACTGGTACTTTTTGTTTTGCTCAAAACTTTCCAAATACTATTAATTATCAGAGTGAAAAAATAAAAAGCCAGTGGAGGTAGTCAGTCAAGTGAGTTATTACTGCACTTGTTTTAGATAACTGAAACTTTTTCCTTGACCATTTAAAACACATTATAAAAAGAAGACGGCACACGTCTGCATCATCACCTCGCGCTCACCCTGATGCTGAAGATCCTCTCGCAGTTAGGTCACGCGTCATCTTTGTCTGCCCCCATTTGACTGCACCTGAGTGGACGTTCAGCTTTACTTACTGCCCATCTTAAGCTGCTTACTGTTGTAACAACTGACTAACAGCGTTTTGATGAGCCTCCACTGACACATGAGGTTTCACAGTTTCAGCAGATAAACTAGGAAGAGGAGCCATTATAAAGTACCAGTGCCATTAATCTATCAGAGCCTTCATAGCTCTGCCATTGTTGTCACATCATAGATTTTAGATGTCTGCAATATTTTGGTTTACAAAAGGCAAATATAAATGGAATAAATATTTGTTATATTTTTATGCCCAGTAAAAAAGTCATTCTCTTTTGTGGTGCACAATCACGTGAAAAGCAAAAGACAACTCATTGTTTTAAGGTTTTCTATGAGGTGATAAATCACCAGGCCTTAAAATGGGCTAAATACAACCACAGCTGAACAAAAGCATGACATTTTTCATGGTGTCGATATTTATGCAATAAAATTAAGCTAAACAGTAGCAGTGTGGGACAAGTATACACTATGATTTAGGAGCTTTAAACCCTCTGTTGGCAGGAACAACTCGGAGAACCGTTTTCTGTATGACATCATCGGCCCGTTACGTTGGCGTTTTCTCCTTCACAGCTTTACTTCAGTTCATTGACGTTTGCAGACTTTCGCTTATGCACCGCTCTCTTAAGAACATGCCACATTTGCAGCATAATAACATCCATCTAACAAGTGTAACTGGAGCACTAACCCATGCTTGTTGTTTAGATGAGTAAAGAAGTTGAATACCCCACTTCAGAGTGCTGATTTGAACGCCAATATACAAAACAAAGTTGCTGATTTGGCAGTTAAACACCAATGAAGCTGGAGTGCTCAACAATCACATAAAGGTGGGCAGCCTAGGATTTTTACCTTCCATGTGTGGGATGATTCACTCAGACCTGCATCACAACTGGGAAGAAAAGAACGCCAAGAAAGAAACTGACAGCCACGTTGCGGCTTCCATCTAGTTGCCATTTCTGTCAGGCCAGCCGATGTGGTATGATCCACTACTTTGAGAAACTGTTGGCTGACTCATCTGAGGTCTCAGTGCTCACAGACTCTGATGAACCCACACACTCAAACACTCTCAGACAGACAATGATGGAGGGACAAGTCCTGTACCAGAACAAACACTGCAAAGACAAAACCTTCAGATGCAGAGGGAGTCATGCCCGGCACTGAAGTACTGAACGGATCAGTCTCGACTCAGGCCCCAATAAAAACCAAAGAACCCATCGGTAAATGTTTGGCAGATGGAAGTACGTCTCCTCACAGAAATCAAAAGACTATTTACCTCCATGGCACTCAGGAAATATGCTCAAGCACCGACATGCTTGCAGTGATATTCTCAACAGTAATGTGCTTAGCATTCAAAGAAAAGAAGTGAGTGCGTTCACAGTGTAAGATGAGGTAGATGAAGAGAGGAGCTGTTGTTATGACAACAGAGATGAATTATTCTGAGGGTTGAATCTGTGTGGGTGCAGTTAGGTACACAATCATTTTAACAATTACGGTTACGGCACGGACATCCTTCAGTTGAGAAAAATTTTATAATCAAATTAATCAAAAGGAAATTGATGCAGTGTAAGAATAAAAGCATTTAAAAAGCATCAAATCACTTTAGGTAGTCAGTTTTAGGAAAACCCAGAGCAATATATTTTATTGGATTTCCAGTGGCAGGGAAATGCACACCATTTTTAATGGTCAATGCTTTTTAGAGTTAATTTCTTATTTAAACAAAAATTAATTGTTGATTATAGATCGAAGTAACAATACTGAAATTGACCATAAAAATCAAAGAAAAAAGTAAATTATAAATTGGAGAAGGGTAAAAATACTATCAATGCCCACTAGTAGTGCTGCTATTACATCTTTAAATTTGTCCTTTAAGATCGAACAAGACATTATTACAATCAACAATTGTTTACTACTAAAAACCCATCATGACAGAAATGTGTGATATTTTCATTGAGACTCCAATCATTATTTTGTCCTTCTTCCTGATAGAAGGACAAAATAAATAGTCAAGAACACTGAGAAATATCAGTTTTAACCATTAATGACTGTCCACATCATGACTAAGTCCTAAGAGTTATGACTGGAAACTCAAAAGGTGGCAACACCCACCCATCCACCCACCCACAGAGCAGACAGACAAACAGATGCTCTACCAGACAGACAGCCTGCATCTGCTGGAAGCCCCGCTTCTCCTCGTGCATCACTATCAGCCACACTCCAGCATACACACAAACATGCACTATGCATGCACACTCACACCAGAAACAAACTTGGCATCTTTATAGTTGGCGCTTCCCCTGTTTGGATTCAGCTTAATATCAAAACTGAGGTGGTCGGTGTCAGCGGCGCTGGTGTTTGTGTGGATGCTGAGAGGAAGGATAAGCAAACCAAAATACATCTGCAGAGAAGTGCACTCGAGTCCTTGGTGTTCAAATCAAATTGATGAGGATCCTTACTTAAGCAGTAAAAACAGTAATTATGCTGAGAAGCTTTATGTCTGCCCAGACTGGATATTACAGATGGCCACGGTCACCGGTATCAAAACTGAAGCCGGTGTAGAAACAACCACATACAAGCCCACCCGGCCCGCTAACACAGTTCTCCCATTTATGAATGTTTTAATCTAGTTTTCACTTGATCTCCAATGAATTGTACTATTGTTGTAATTGTACAACAGATGACTGCAGATGTGATTGCTCCCCACAACAGACTTATTGGAAATATTCAACATATTGCTGCAAACAATGAAGGACCTCAGCTTCCTCAACAAGTCTGCTCTGTCCTTTCTTAAAAACAGAATGAGTGTTGTCTGTGCAGTCCAGTCTGCTGTCCAGATGAACACCGTGGTATCTGTACTCCTCCATCACCTCTACGATGGAAAAACTATTTGACTTAATCCTGGTTCTCTTAAAATCCACAATCATCTCCTTTGTCTTGTTCACATTCAAGAGGAGATAATTGCTCCCACACCACAGTCCACCGGTTCTCTGTACTCGGATGACTCTGCAGATGTGGGATGTGTGAGTGATGGACAAGAGACTGAGTATTTCTGCAGTTGACAAAACTCAGACTTGGTGTACAGGGTGAAGAAGAATGGTGAGAGTACAGTCCCATGTGGTGCTCCTGTGCAGCTGGACACCTGCTCAGACACACAACTACCCAGCTTTACGAGCAGACCACAGGCCTGTTCGTCAGGTATTCAGTAACCCAGGTGATTTTAAAAAGGGATCCACCTATGTCTTGAGAAGTGAAACATTTGACTCAATCTTGCCATCAATCAGGGTCAAACTGCTGAACTGTTTCTGTGACTTGTTTAGGAGTGAAAACATTTAGATGTCATGCTTAAAGATGACTTGTATGCCCATGTTTTGGAACAGGTTGTAATTACAAGATCCATAATCGATTATGTCACCACTGCTACAAGATGTTAAATGAATCTCTTTGGGTGTGCTGGGTTACCAGCCAACAGAATAGTTCAACAGTTTAAAGACATCATAGTCGTCGTTATACCCTCCAGCTTCATTCGGCCAGACCATCAGAGAGTGAAGCAACTATTTCAATTAGCAAGCTGGAAAAGCAAAACCCTGAACAGCAAGTACGAGGTGCAAGGTTGCACGTAAGAACCAAAATGAGCTCTTTTCCATTTCAACAAACAAAGTAGAACAGAACAGAAGAATGGAGTGAAGAATATATTATTTAGAGATAGCTGCAGGAAAACTGTGAACGGAGGGGTGGCAGAGGTGAGAAGGTGCGAGACAGACGGCAAGAGAAAGCGACAAGAGCAGCCTCAAGAGCTCACAGTACCAGCAGTTGGTGATAAAACCCTCTCTTTTAGCTCCTCGCCACATGTATTATTCCTACAACCAGTTGACTACAGGAGTAGCAGACCCTGCCTCCCTCCCTGCCTCCCTGCCTCCCTGCCTCCCTCCCTCCCTCCCTGCCTCCCTCATATTCATGCATTTGCAGGGTTCAGGACACGAGACGATGGCAGCACTCAGCAGTGACCCAAGCACCACTTGAAAAACTCATCACTAGCCTGAGTGCTGTATAATAATATAAATGGACAGAATAGGAACTTTCCTCAAGAAGTTAAAGTTCTCTGGAGGAGTTGAGAAACTTGTAAAGTTCATTTCAGTTTGTATTAATTTTTTTCTTTTGGTCTTAAAAATCTGTATCTTTCAGCACAGCTTACATGTTATAAAAGACTCAAATGTCTCCGTTAGTATCTGGTCCCACACAGACGCCTTCTTAGAGAGGTTTTAGAGACGTGGCTCATCAAAATAAAACATAAATGTGTGTTTAATTTGACATAAACCACTCAAACATGTTTAGATGTGCAATAACATGCTACTTTCACAAAACCCCAGCTGGTTCAGTGCAGCCTCTCTGGGTTCCTTAGACTGCTTAATAATTATTTACTGGTATTATATGAACTATATTACAAATTAATTGGGATAAACAGTAATTAAAATGCATTTAACTTCCCTGTAAACTGCCTTGAGAGTCTTTATATTGTGTATGAATGTGACAAAAACGGAAAAGTAAATTGTTTTGATCTTTTTTGGAATAAATCCTACAAAAAAAACTGTAAATTCAGCAGAAAACTGTTCTTCTATAAGAATACAAGGGGTGACACACGTTAAGTCACAGATTCCAGCCGTGTTGATCACCATACGTCTCACTCTGCCTCCATCTATGTGCTGCTTTTATTGAAACCAAACTTTTAACTAACTAAAACTAATTTATTCTAAAATACAACATGAATGTTGCAACATGCAACAGAGATCTCAGCGTTAACGTGCGTCCACAGATCTCCTCCCAGCTCCTCGCCCTCCAGCTCCTCCTGTAATTACTTTTCCAGCCGAACTCTTTGCCACCTGTTCTCCTGCTCTTTTAACCCTGGGAGGAAGAGAGACCTCTAGTTTTAAGATACACAAACTGTACAAGCCAGACCTCCTAATGGGGAGCATCTGATCGTCTCAAACCTTCACAGCAGGTAACTCGCCGTCTCCGATCCAGGGAGCAGATGAAGAGCTGAATTTTGTGTTTCAAGCCCAGTTCACTGAGTGGCAGCTGTCAGGGTATTGAAACACCTCATACGAAGCTGCAACGTCACTCTGAACAGATGGATGCGAGTATAAACCCTGACCTACGTATCAAACTGTCACAATGCGGGGCTGCTGGATATCGCGCCCTCATAGGCTCCTCCACGCGTTGCTGCTGCTACTACTGTTGACCTCGCTCCTCCCTGCTGCCGGCCACCGGCGTCTCAGTGATTAGCACCAAACATGGCCCGAAGACGCTCTACCACTTAACACAGCCCCTCGACATGCATTCATATGTGGCAGCAGGTGTAGCACACGTGCATGTGCGGCATGCTGGGATGCACTTAACAAAACACAAGAAAAGCAGTGAAGATGACAGAAGCTGAGGCAGGAATTGTTAAGGACACGAAAAGTCTGTTTCATACATGAAAGAAATACAAAGCATATGGACATGTCATAAAAACAACGTACAGAGCGAGCATGAGAGCAGCACAGCTTGTTACTTTAATTAAAAGAATATAATAAATAAATGTTTTATGCTCAACACTAAACTAGTTTATTTTTAGAAAAACCAAAACTTTAGCACAACAACACATTTTAATGATATTCAGCTTCTCAACACTGGATGTTGTAAGCTGGCAAAATAGTAAATTGGAAGTTGAAATAAGCTTTGAAGAAATCCTGAGGGTTTTTAAGCAACTTGGACACCATTTTCCCTGTGTGTGGAAATAAATGGTTAATAAAAAAGGCGCCTGTATATTGTGAAAACAACCCAGCATGTACACTGCGTGCTTACGAAGGCTGTGCTTGTGGTCAAAAGTCAGTTTGTTTGGGACTACCAAGCTTTTCACAAATGCACGCGGAAACGCGTACATCTTGTTCTGAAAACAGTTCACCCACCAACTGGCTCTGTTCACACCCTCATTCACCACCATGCAGGCACAGAGTCGGCCATCACCTCTTGGATCGCCTTTGGCATAATCATGCAGAGGCTTAATAACGTCAGTAAACAAGTACAGTTCAACAGCAGGTCCATGAGTTTAAAGCCGTTATGGTGAAAGTGCAGCACGTAGCAGCCATGGCCTGATGCAAACAGCAGATGACAGCTGGACTGTTCTGCATCCAGGCGCAAGAGAGAAAAAAATCCTTTGTACATTAGATTCAAGTATTTCCCTCTACGTAAGAAACCTCTGTAAACAAGCCTGTAGCGTCCATATATTAAAACTGCTTGATTAATTCATCACAAGGCTGAGAACCCTGCAAGAAAACAAAAATAATTCCCTATCAGCAGACTGCGGGGCAACATGACACAGTAAGATGTTAAAGACTGCTTTAGAAGCTGCATCAGAGCGCATCGGTTATGGACTGAAACGTCGTCTCTCACTGGACGCCTTCCCCTCCCGGTCCCGGTGCTGTGTGAAAGAGCGCTCGCTGTACACCGACGGTTCAGTGTCACTACATGTGGGGTGTGCATTTACTGTTCACGTGTGTCATCTTGTGAGTGAATGAATGAATGAATGAATGAATGAATGAATGAATGAAGAGGGGCAGAGGGTTTGTAATCGTGCGTCACACCGTGTGCGACGTAGGCGACGACAGTAAGACTGCAGCACGATTCAGTGGTGAGCCAAACAGGACACACAGCAGCGATCATGTTACATGAGCATCTCCAGCAATCGAGCCGTGACTCAGTCTCTTCCTACAGTTTCTCCTTTCCCTTTCATCCGTACACGGCACCACACAGACGCTCACGGCCGGGATGCAAACAGAAATTCTGAGGAAACTAATGGTAACGCAAGCTCGTAAAAAAGTACGGCGGTAAATCACGCCTGATGCAGGTTCTTCCACTTCATGGAAAAAGCAAAGCAGGAAGTTGGGTAATTTTACTCCTTTACTTGCAACTGTGGGCATGAAAGCAGCACCTCCATTACATATACCTCACAAACTGCAGTAAAACTACAAAAAAGCAGCAATGGACAGACGATGACGTCCAGGCTTTGTTGAGCCTCTATGCAATAAAGTGGAACGTTGCTTTAAGTCATCTACAAACTACCAGCTTGGCTTTACATCCTTTAAGAGTGTTTTTACACTTGTAGTTTGATGTTAAAAGCCCAAACAATTTAGGATTTTCTATAAGCTCTCACACGCGTCCAGGTGAACCACACCAGCAGAGTGACCGCACCAGAGTTTGCTTTAATCACAGTCCAACGCTGCTCTCAGACCAAACACGATAACTTAAAACAGCGTTTCTGAGCAGTTTCGCACAGTAGGAGAGAGCACGTGGCCATTCAGACAGACCTGCAAGTACCATTGTGATAAACGTGACATTTTAGGACGTCAGCTAGTTGGATGCTCTTGTCACCTCGCTCTTCATTCCTGGTCCAATATCCAAAGAGCTCACAAGAGCTGCAGGACTTTCCTGACCAGTCATAACTGATGTGGATGTCCAACTGTCCTGCCTCCGAGTCTAGAGAGACAAAATTCACTCGATGCTTTCCTCCAATGATGACTGCTGATGGAAGACTGCAGCGCTGGCTGACTGACCCACTCCTCGGGTCCACGTCCACGGATCAGCGGCCCTGCCCGTGGACGCGCGGCCCTGCCCGTGGACGCGCGGCCCTGCCCGTGGACGCGCGGCCCTGCCCGTGGACGCGCGGCCCTGCCCGTGGACGCGCGGCCCTGCCCGTGGACGCGCGGCCCTGCCCCCAGCAGCCACAGGACTTACTTACAAGCTGTTGTCCAATATGACACCATCTTGTTCAGTGCTACTTAAGCAGAAAAGACCACTGGCGTCATTTTTATTAATCACTTGTGATTTGGTTCTCTGGACGCCTCCTTCGCAGCGCGTTTCAACAGCTTTATTGTCGATGATTGCATCAGCGTCACTACTCAGCAGAAAAACGTCTCCCTCGGCACGGGAAGCCAGCAGTGTCTTGATTTTGTTGTCGTTCCAGTTTCCTGTCACGTCTTTTGTTGAGTTCCTGGATGAGTGTTTTGATCAACTGTGGTGATTGTGTGCGTCAGTGACACGTTAACACAGTGACTTATTATTCAAGTTAAACGCCGTCTGGTCACAGCAGAAACAGTTTTTAGTCGTCTTTCTGACTCAGATTTTACAAGATGACTGTGACCAAGACGCCAACTAGGCATGGCCCGCAACCACCTCAGTATGAAGAAACGCCCAGACCACCTGAGTGGGGTCTGCCGTCATTTCTGAAGGACATACAAAAATCCCATATGTAGTCCAGGATGGCATTTTCCTTCAGGGAGTCAAACCCTAGTCCAAACAGTCTGCTTTGGAAGTGGCAAAAGAAAAATCACAATATGGAATATTGTCTCCTTGGAAACGGGTGAACTTGACATAAAGGGGTCTATAGACAACCCAACACACACAACACAGTCAGAATCCTGAGATGATCACGGTTAGATAATTGTCATAAGAGCTGTGTGAAACTGGGGAAAAAAACAATCATATTTTCACTTTAAGGTTGGTGATGGGGTCATTGAGAAGCAATGTCAAATGTCATTAAATCTGGTTTTATATCGTCTTTCTACATCGCACAACCCCTTCTTTCACCTCTCCACGTGTACCTCTCTCTTCTCCTCACATTTAATTCAGAATTTCTCCCTCCGCCGCACTCCCCTCTTCCTCTCTCACACTTCTTTGTTTAACCTTCACACTTTTATCCTGGCAAACAAGCTTGAGAAGACGCGAGCTCTGGAGGCTGGAAAGCCACGGTGGGTTTGTTAAGTCTGCAGAGCACAGCTGCGCTTTAGACCCTCTAAACCTCAACGATTTCTGATCTTTCCTTAGACTCAATTCACACCGCGAGTGTTGGTTTAGACGTCTAATTTTAGGCACACTACAATACAGTTAAGAGTTAAGATATTCCCTAAAAATCCTAACTAAACTGAATTAAAAACAAACAAACAAAACCAACAGAAGCTCTTTTGTATTAACTAAAAAAAGATTAAGTAAGTTCTAGTGTAAATTGCATGACAGTGAAGACAGAGCCTTCGACTACAGTTGGTTTAAAAAGTTTTTAAAAAAAGTACAATCCCTCTCAAGATCCTTGTTTCCAACAATCTGTTTTATCGAACCAAGGAGTCGCCAATAATATGGTGAGAAAACAGAGTTGTAGTGAGGGAAAAGAAAAAGAAGAAGATTTTAAAGGCATTTGCAGCAGTATTAATGTGACGAAGATACCAACATTAAAAACATCCATCTATTGTGTAAAACTAGCAGTAACACCTCACTTTATGTACCTTCGCCATAACAACAATCTGGAATCTGCAAACAGGAAATTGAAGCATTAAAACCACTTTGAAATGAAAGTCTTGCTGCTTACAGCTCGACTGCAGATGATTACTCTGACCAGTAGATGGCACCATGATTAGAGACGTCACCATCACCTTCACAGCGTAATCATCCTCTGGGGGCATTTACCAACTACCCTAATCAGCACAAATGGAGCTAATTAAATTTAATACTAGTAAAACAAAGAGGGTAAGAGCAAAGTGAAGTTAGATTAAGATAAATACACACACATTTAAAAACAACCATAGGGCATATATGTTGTCAGAAAACAAAAACGATGCATTCAAGAAAGTCTTGAAACCAAATTCAAGGGTGTTAATTACATCAGTCATGAATCATTTTATTAAAATGTTGAGGATGAAGAGGAGGCTACAGAATGGCAGAAGTAAGCTGTTGCAACAAGCTGCACACTCGATGTGAAAGTGGTGTAAATCATGATTTGCAGCTTATCCCCTCCACATCAAGCGTTATTGTGAAGACTCCCAACGCTTGCTGAAAGATTCAGTTTCTGAAGAGTTACCATAAAAGTGTAACAAAAGCATCATTGCACACTACTACTCACAAAAAAAAAAAAAAAAAAAAAAGGTTCATTATGTTAAGGTTGCTTGGAAACAGGACTCCAGAAAGCACAGGAAAAAAAATATTTCTGGCTGATATCGATTGGAGTCGATTCTGGTTCCAGGAAGTAACAGCTGGATGACTGTACATTCAAGGTATTTATGTCTTTCAAACAGAGAAGTCTGAAAGAAGCAGGTCAGGGAGCAGTTGAAGAGCGATGGCAGTGGCAGGGGTGGTATCGACTTCAGGAAATAGGGAAGCATCGTGAATCAATACAGCCTATAGCACACCCTTTACCTCAGCCTTGCATTCACAGCTTCCTTGTCTTTAAGATCTATATTCTTTCAACTATTATATGCAACAACAGCTGCAGCATTCACAACCTACTTGTTCTTTATCTTTGCATAAGAGCACGTTTTTGACACAGTGCCACACTTTCTGGTCTTTTGCCATGCATAAGCCAACCCACAGTCTTCCACAAATGCACATAGGTGTTTGGCTTCCACGTGTCCAAATTTATTCTCACTGCGTTGCCATCTCACACGCTCCCCTGTATTCCTGTCCTGATGGCTCTCCTCATAAATTTGTAAATACATATCCTCCAGTTTTCTCTAACACAGCAAAGCGCCAGCTTCACACACTCCTATTGGCTACGAGTGACATCACTGCTGCAAAGTGTTGAGTCAGAGTGGCACACGCTCGTTTCTTTGACTCTTGATGCCCCCTAGTGTTCAACCAGAAGACTGCAGTCCTTCCACAAGCAACACAGATTGAAACCCTACGTAACATTTACATGGTATTCATTGCATGAAAATCTGAAAACATCAGCTCAGATCAGCAATGATCAAAGATTGCCATCACATCCAAGCCACCTGCTTCCAAACTTAATGTTAATGCTGGAAAATTAAATTAACTTATGTCTCGTCTGAGCTGTCCATTGAAGTGAATCTGGCTGTAAGCCTTCCTGATTACTGACGCTAACAGGATCATTTTCAGTGTCTTCCTGCAGCACCACGTGCTACTTAATGCACGCTTTTCCCAGCCTGCTACAGTAACGCCACACATCAGTATAAGTCGATATATTGCCTCAGTCTTATACTGAGTATTGTCAAAAACATCCATATTTATAGAGGGCAATCTGTTGAAAATGAAATTTAAAATTATTTCCATTTAATGTGCTCTGCACTAAGATTACACCTTTTGAGCAGGAAAAGAAGTAGCATGGGGCGCAGGGTGGAAAAAGAAGAACTTTCAGTTTTTAACACACTAAACGTAGCAGACGAAGCAGGGCAGGTTTAGGATTTCAACTATTTAATGTGTGGAGCGATGCACTGTGCCAGTGGTATAAAAACGAAGAGAAACGTGGATTGGACGTTTCTTACCTTGCGGCTGGTGTAGTGGGCATGCTTGGCCAGCTTGCCGTTGAGTCCTTGGAGAAAAACCTCATCAGTGACTTTGCCCACATTCATGCAGGCCTCGTCCAGGACAGCGAAGATGCCCTTATGCTGCTGCTCCACCAAGTCGACTATGATCTGATTATTGAAGTAATCGATCTGAGAATGAGCAGAGAGGAAAGTGGCCACAAAAATGTTTAAGGAGTTAAAGGAAATGCTCCAGAAACCCTGAAAGGTGAGTTAGATGTTTTTGTCGAGATGATTAAGAGTACAAATACGGTTGAATGCATGCTGAATCATGTTGCAATACTCGTTTCGATCACAAGATGACCATAAGACTCCTGACCTCACCTCTAACTTTGACAAAAGCAGCCAGTTCACACCTGTTTTGATAAACTATGATAATTATGTGCAGTAATTCTACCGTTTTCTTCATCATACAATGAGAAAAAAAAAATTTTTTTGATCCTGAAGGAACACTGACAAACTCAAATATCACAAGCCGTTCAGTCATGGAGGTCTGTTTTACGTCTGAACTGCACCTGCTGTCACCAGGATACGTTTGTAGTTAAAACACAAATAAAGTATTTGTTTACAGTGAATGGAGGAACTTAACCTCAGCAGGATCAGGAGAATGGTTGGTTTTTCATCTTATTTTAAACAAGGCACCCAGACGTGACTCTCCACCCAGGTCTGTCAGATGTCAGACAAAGAAGCGGTTCCCGCTCTCGTGGGCAAAACGAGTATTTCAAAAAGCACCTGAACCGAACCCTGCAAATACTGTTGGTTTTATTTCTCATAAAGTTTCCCATGTTGTCCCACCACAAAAACAAAAAACAAAACAGTAGTAATAAATACAAACAATTCCAAGGAAAAATTGAAAAAAAAAAAAAAAACATGTTTACAATTCCTTTGACGGATAAACTTTTCTACAGACATAAGCACGAATGAAAACCTTTTAAACTAAACTACATCCAGAAACGTTGCCACCTCACTCCCCTTTCAAAGGCAACGCTTATTCAAAAGACAAAACTAGAACATTATGATTTGAGAGGTTTGGAAAGCTGCAGGAGCAGGAATACATTTTTTTGTTTTAACTCATACATGTTTCCAGGGGATGCCTTCTCTCTGATACTCTTCTTGTTCCTGCTTCAGCACCAGCTGGATGAAGAGCTGCTGCAGCTTCTCATTGCAGTAATTGATGCAGAACTGTTCAAAGCTGCAGCGTAAACAAAAGAAAAAAAAAAAAAAAAAAAAGATGGATTAGGTAGTGGATCAGATAAGATTCGAATCTAATAATGAGATCTGTGGATTGATACGTTTTTAAATCATCAAACAGATGCACACCTGTTATTCTGGAAAATCTCAAAGCCGTAGATGTCCAGCACCCCGATGACAGTGTTCTTCCCGTGGATTCGGGCATCATAGTTTTTCACCTCAATAATATCGTTGATGCGGCCCACGATCCAGCAGAACAAGCGCTCGTACATCGCCTGAGGATGACAGAAAGTTAAAAGTCTGGATGTGGGGGAAGTGAAAGGCTGCTTGCTTGTAACGTCAGGGAAACAGAGCAGGCCTGAGCACAAACACTTGCAGTTACGGATGACTAACGGAGTAAAATGTCAAGCTCTCACATTAGTGAGTCAGACTTTTGTTCGCAGCCCAACACTGTTGGTCTTGTAGCTGCCGACATTCATCGCATCCTCCACAGACTCCAGCCTCGATCTGGAGTCATAACATTGTGACTCAAGCTATGTGAACCACAGCGTGCAGGAGAAACGTTTTACCAAGCACTAAGTGAACAGGTCACAGCCCTGCATGCAGCGGTGAGCCTCTGCTAGTCGTCTCCTCTGTGCTGCTGCGGTACTCGCCAACATTTGCTTTGCCCAACAATAACCTTGGCTAGAGCGTCGCGCCCGTAGCTGGCCTCCTGGGTCGTGTGCTGCTTTTCAATGACATCTCGGCCTGTGGCAACCGTGCGGTAAAGCAGAGCCTTCTCCACGTTTTCCTCCTTGGTGGAAAGCAGATCCCGGATTACGGACACCAGCTTCTTGTTCTCTATCAGGGTGACGTCCCCGTCCACTCCAAACGTCAGGTTTCCCTGCAGGCCAGAGAGGACAGGTTCCCCTTTAGTGAACAGCTGATGCAGTCGTTGCTTCACACGCAGACAAATACAATAATCACTTTGTTGTAAGGTGATATGAGATGTGCAGTAAAACATGAAGCTTGAGCTGAAATCAAGTCAAAGTCAAACCGGAATCAGGATGCAAAAGGCCTGATGCTTTTCCAACAGTCACAACAACTACACTTTTCCCAATTTCAGTTCAATAACAGTCTGAATAATTAATCCCTAAAGGGAAATTACGTATTTTGCCAAAATGTTCTTTATGAATCACTGGGACTGGGAAAATTGGGCGATGAGTTCCTGCTTGTCCACATTTTAAACATCAACAGTTAAACTGGAGCCCCTCATTTTAATTTCACGAGTTTCAAAATGTGATAAATAAATTAACATGACACAGTCTGCAGTTAATCAAAACAGTTCTTTATTCCGTTACTGCCAAACCTTCACATTTACCAAAAGGCAAGCCCAAAAGTTAACCTTTAATAAATAATAAAAATAATGTTTCTAAGAATAAATGGCATCCCGTATGAACACTTGTAGCCGTGGTTTACTCCTGAATTACCTGAGTGGGATCCGGGTTCTTTACAATGTTCTCTTACACTAAAAAAGTTTTAATCAAAGCCGTTTCCCCTTATTGGGGTCAGGACAGTATATTTATAAATAACTCTTGATATTCAAATGTTATTATAGGTGAAAACTAGGAACTTAACTACCACCAGACACTGGGTAAAGTATGAACAAACCCTCCTTTTAATAAAGAAAACAAAATAATGTGAAACAAGGTGCAGGAGTTGGTTTTTCTCTCCAAATGTCAACAGAAATGTACAGAAACCACACACATCAGCCACAGATCACTTCTCAGTGAATCACAAATTGATTTAGTGATCAACAACTGGTCCTAACGCCAACATCTAAATACACCCTACGTAGCCTGAAACGATGCGTGTGAACGGCGTGACCGAAAACTCCGGGTCAGTTCACTCAGTGAGCAAAAAACCACAGGAAGGTGCTGCACGCCAACGCGTTAATCCCACCGGTCCGGTCTAGTCCTCGTCTCCTCCACCCGAACTAGATCTACTCACACTTCTACCAGACTGCTTTCAGGGATCCAAACTAGATCTACTCAACACTTCTACCAGACTGCGTTCAGGGATCCAAACTAGATCTCCTCAACACTTCTACCAGACTGCTTTCGGGGATCCAAACTAGATCTACTCACACTTCTACCAGACTGCTTTCAGGGATCCAAACTAGATCTCCTCAACACTTCTACCAGACTGCTTTCGGGGATCCAAACTAGATCTCCTCAACACTTCTACCAGACTGTTTTCGGGGATCCAAACTAGATCTCCTCACACTTCTACCAGACTGCTTTCAGGGATCCAAACTAGATCTCCTCACACTTCTACCAGACTGCTTTCGGGGATCCAAACTAGATCTCCTCACACTTCTACCAGACTGCTTTCAGGGATCCAAACTAGATCTCCTCACACTTCTACCAGACTGGTTTCAGGGATCCAAACTAGATCTCCTCACACTTCTACCAGACTGCGTTCGGGGATCCAAACTAGATCTACTCACACTTCTACCAGACTGCTTTCAGGGATCCAAACTAGATCTCCTCACACTTCTACCAGACTGCTTTCAGGGATCCAAACTAGATCTCCTCAACACTTCTACCAGACTGGTTTCAGGGATCCAAACTAGATCTCCTCACACTTCTACCAGACTGCGTTCGGGGATCCAAACTAGATCTCCTCTCTCGTCTTTTACATGAGAACTCATGTTGCCTTCACAGGCAATCGGAGAGGGAAACATCACGTACCATATTGTAAATAAAAAACATATTACCCATGTTTTACTTTTGTAAATATGTTTTTTTTTACCTTTATATAAATTATATTATAAATTAAATGAATGACATAAAATTAAATGAATTATCTTTATAACCTCTTGTATAACCAACATGTTTGATGAAACATACCTATGGTATAAACTGTGGCTTTATTATTTATTTAACCGGGTTACACACTGTTCGGTCGTCACTCTAGTTTGGCTTTGATTAAAATCAGTTCTCAAGAAACTTTGTCTCATCGTGAGACTCAGAGGAAACATCTTGTAAACATACAATGTGATCCATTTCTGTCATCTGTAAGTGTGAACAACGACCTTCCACACAGCAGGATTTGTAATTACTGGAGATTACCAGATGTATGATGGTGGCCAGGATCTTGTAAACGGTTTGAATCTCGTCCCCTGTGAATCCGATCACTTTCATGGCATCAGCTACGGCTTTGAAATCAGCATTATCGTTGATAGAAGACTGGAGGGAGAACAGAGATGAAAACCACTGAAAGGACGCATAAAAAACAAGTGTACAATTTTTGCACGTTTATGCTTCTCGGAAACAAAGATGTTATGCAGCATTTCCCATCCGTGTTTTGCTTCCTTCTCTTTTATTCAAACACAGGCAGAATATCAAGTTCACCAGCGAACTGAATTACAGTGTGGGCCAGAACTGGGACGTGTCACGATAAGCTCACGCGTTGCCTGGGAACAGATGTACAAGCTCCACCTCAGCGGTTTACTAGCATCGTCTTCCATGACATCACGCCAATTTGTCTCTCGAGTTGTTTTGTTCCTCAGCTTTTGTTCCAACTCATTAAACTCGTGCAAAAACAGCAACACACAATCAAGACAGACTCAGTAAATTAATGATTGCTGATGCTTATTGAGTTGCATGCAAAAATCAGCATCCCATCGTTTAATCCTGTGTGTTTAAAACAAAACAATAAACATCAGATCATGTCTTAGTCTTAGCATTTAGATAAAAAACCTCAGACAAAAAACTTAATTAATTAAATGAATTGAAGACAAGGAAACATAATGCGGGTAATACTAAGCAACCCCATGCTTCAGTAGCTTGTGGATCCACTTTAACAGCAATAACGTGAAGCAGTCCTCCGACTATCGGTCTCACGTGGTTGTAGGGACATCCTGACCCATTTTTCTTTCCTACTTTACTTCATTTCATTGAGGTTTTAGGGCATTCACTTATGCACAGCTTCCTGAGGTTCCCACCACATCATTTGAGTTGTTTGAGACTAGGACTTCGACTAGGTCATTTCCAAACCGAGATTCTGTAGATTTGCTGTCGAACAATCCCATTTCAGACCTTTAACTGCCAGATAAAGAGTCTCACATCCAACTTCACAGGAGTTCAATGACTTTAAAAAGGTGCCCAGGTCCAGTCTGCAAAACAGCTCCAAGTCATCACCCCTCTTCTATATTAGGATTTAGTGAATATTTAACATGCCAAGAGAGGATGTAGCTTTTGCCTTTCTTGTAATTGTCTGAGCATTTAACAGTCTGAGGTTTGAAGTTGCTGGAACATCAACTCCTGGGAAAACCGTCCTAAATGCTTTCCACTTCTAAAACAAATCCAATAAACTCCAGATGGCTTGGAAATGAAGAAAAGCCACTGTTGCTTCTCCAAGACCATTGCGTACATCCCTTTACTGGTATTGTGTTATGAAATCTACACACCAGCAGATGATCAGCTCATCAAGGGTGAGCTCATCAAGCAGCACCTGCTTACAACCAACCCTCTTAAATACAGAAACAGTAAGGTGGTTTTGCCCGTGTTTCTTTCTTTTTGGTTCCATTTTTGTTAAAACAATGCCACGCTGCAAAATATAAGTTTTGTTTAATCTGAGGTTGCATTTATTTAATAATAATAATAATAAAGACCGACTATGGTGAAATGATGTTTCCACACATGCACACAAAAAAGATGCCTGGCTGCATTCGTCCCTTTAGAGAAACTTCACGTCACGCTGGCGTTCATTCAAAGAGCTCATTCCCCAGAAAAATACCATCGAGCAAAGCTGCACAAGTACGGACGCAGAGGAATGGTTATGTGGCTAAACTGAATAAGAGCTGCAGGTTCATTTCATTCAGACTACCTTTATTAGCCCTCCAACTTTGATGTAATTGTAGGCCGTCGGGTCTTTCTGGATGTGAAGAGACCGTAACAGGGAGTCTGGAGCTCCTTTGAGCAACTAGTTGTGGGGAGAGAAAAAAAAAAAAACAAGACATTTTTGTTAAAACACTTTACAAAAGCACCTTTTTAGTTAAAATACTTCATAAGATAACAGTTTTCATTTCATTTTTTGAAATAATGAACTGAACAAACTGCAGCCTACAGCGATTAGTTTGCAACACTTCTTCGTCTTCGGATGCAACTCTAACACCCAAAAACAACAAACCACCTCATTTTTTATTTTATATACTCCTACTTGTACATACAAAAGGACCGTCGATGATGCAGAAATGCTGCAAGGATTCATAATCCAGCTGATGACTTCAGTGCTTTGCATACACAACTTCCTTTCTTTTTTAAATCATTTGCAAAGCTAATTTTTACGCTTATTTAAAGTAAAGGCAACAGCTGTGTTTGCCCTCTTTGCATTCTTTTTATTTTATAATCATGTTCTTTTTCACGCTGCATTTTGGAGCAGTGTAAAAGCACTAGCATTTCAGCGCTTTGTGCGTATGTACATGTGATAAGACAGTGTGACACACAGAAAAACACTTTTATGGCACTGCCATAGGAAACCATAAACAAACCAAACCAATGAATGCATGCAAATTCATACAGGCGCGCACACATATTTACCTGGTAGAATGAATGAAAGCTCCTCTCTCCTTCCTGCTGGAAAATTACCCTAGACTGTGGGGGAAATGAGGAAGGAAGCATCATGAAGGACGAGTATTAACAGGCACATACATTAAAATTGCATTAAAACTGTGTGAATGCACCAAACAGCGCTGTGTTGTGGGACTGTCTCGGGGTTTCCCACCTTACTTTTAGCTGTATGTTTGCATGTGTTGCACGTGTAGTGCAAGACATATGCAAACATGTCTACATCACCTTCTCCAGCAGGTAGTTGTTTATGTGCCCTCCGATGGGATCTCCCTTGAAGTCAAAGTTGATGTCCATGTATTTGCCGAAGCGGCTGGAGTTATCATTGCGGTTGGTCTTGGCATTCCCAAAGGCCTCCAAGACACAGTTGGATTTAAGCAGCATGTTTTTTACTCTGGAAGGATAGCAAGATAATAAAGAACAACAATAAGTTGGAAAAGGATGCTGTAGGTGCCGTCCAGCGATGGTGCATACGGATGCATTTAATAAACTGCCACCTTGCAGAGTTCCACCTCTGCACCACCTGGTCACAGAAACACTTTGGCCTTTTGTTTCTATTAATATTTTTCATATTCTAAGTTTTCATTAATATAAAAAACCATTTGCATTTCCTAATAAAATAATTTTGTATCTACAAAGACTCTATATCAGAATACAATTCAATTTATGCATAAAAGTTCACTGAGATTATTTTAATTTAATCTGAATTGAAGTTTGTGCCAGTTCTAAAAACTGCTTCTTATATGAAGGATTATATCAGAAGCAGAAAAGTAAGAGAGAATCAGATATTTTAAACAAATACTAAATTAACAATGAGCACTTGTGCTGCATCCACCTTTCCACTGCAGCTTCAATCCGTTATTTAAGACTCTATAAGTCCTTATATCCACAAAGAGTTATTTCACAACTGAGACTTTGTTTAAAAGGCTCCAGTTATGCCCAAGTAACCAACTTCACAGATCCATATTCATTTTATTCATCAGACCAAAGAAACAAGAGTAAATTTGAAAGGAAAGCAAACTCGAACTGAGATATAAAGACTGTCAACAGTTAGAGATTAATCGTGCCGCCTTTTTTGCCGAGACCCAAAATGACAATATTGTCTGGCTAAATTTGACCAACTGCAGATGCAGATATAGAGCACTGTGCATAGGTCCAAGTCCCCCTTAATATTGTTTTTATATCAGCATTTTAATGATGTCCACTTTCTTGTCTCTGCAAGATGCAAACAGAGGACACAGACTAAAGGAAAAAACTAAAGGAAAGATCAATATCACTGCTAATGTCTGGATGCGACAGTCTCCTCAAAAACAGACGATATGAGCTTCGTTCTGACGGAGGTCAAACCCACTTCTGCTTGCTCTGAACATTTTGTGGTTATTTCATGTATATCATCTACAGGCTCACTGAAATGGGGTTTTCTTTGTTTGATTTTATAGGAAAAAATAAAATGAATAAAAATCATTAATCAGCCATTGATGAACTAATTCACATTTATGTTTTTCTTTGGCTGATATGTTGGAGATATTTGACCGTTTACTTCTTCTAAACTTTATAAGATATAACAAATTACACACATATTAAAAACCTATTAAATAAACAGAAAATGAGATTCAGAAATAAAAGAATGGCAGCGTCACATGTTTAACTTTAAAGGTTGTCCACAGATACGACTGCACGATAGTCGGCTACACATGCACAGGCGCTGGTCAATGCCAGTTATTCATTTATTGGCTTATTTAAATTTTCAATAATCAAACTGATCAATCAATCGAGTGGTCAACCTCTGCTGATGGCAGGTCGACATCACTGTGCGGCCCTGAAATGTTCTTTCAAAGACAGACGACGCCTGTCTGTCGTCCTGCCATGACGACCTACACATTTATAAAACTACATTTGAAAATAAAACCTCATTAGATGTGTTTATATTTGCAGACAAGGAAATATACTTTGCACATTTGGCTTTTTTTGTTTCCCAATAGATTCTACAGATTCATATTTAATCACAACAATTTTTAATGCATTAGGTACACACTTTTCTGGAGTTAAATCTGACCCATATTCTACTTTTCTCACCTCCGGTTTCCTCCACTGCTTTACTGACTTTATTGAAGTTAGTTGCACACACTTAAATATAACAAATAGCGCTCTAATATGGTGCAGTAACATCTGTATTTAGCGCAGCAAACATCTACTCTGTTATCTGAGACAGTGACTACACCTTTAATCATATCTCACTGAGTCTTTTGTAGCCGTCGGTGATAATTCTGAGAATATGACAATGACCTGATAAAAAAAAAATAAAAAAAAGACGACATTGATACGGCCTGACACCATATTTGTTAATTCAGAATAAGCCCTCGAGTCACTGCAACCAGCATCTAAGCAGCTGAGCCGTCTGTGGTAATCTAATCCAACAGAAAACACGTCTCAACTATTTGGCATCAACCTTTCAGTATGTTTATGAGTAGATTTTGTACAACTGCAACACAACAAAACAAAAGGAAAATAAACTCTACTTATCTGATAAGGGTTGCTCTTTAGCCCCCAAACCCATGTGAACAGCGGCGACTCACCTTTCAACCTCGGCTCTCTGATTAGGATTGGTTATAGCAGCAATGTATTGCATTATGTACTTGCTGGCCTCAGTCTTCCCTGCTCCACTTTCCCCTGCAACAAAAACACAGGCTGCAATGAGGTGCGTTTCTTTTTTTTATTTTTTATTTTTTTTATGTTGACAATTATTCTGTGAATCCAATAATTTCCTAACAACATATTTGCTGCATGATGCGTTTGTGTTTTAAGCAACATTTTTTGTCTGAAGGACAGCAGGACGGTGGGATTTTGAGGACCTCAGTTCCCGTACTGACCACTGAGTGGCGCTGCAGGCCCTGCTTGTTTCTCAACGCTCCACACAAGATTATTGTGTGAAAAACGTTTTTACTGAATTGTATGACATTTTCAGATGGCCTCAGCAATTAAAAAAAAAAAAAAAAAAAAAAAAAATAAAAAGGTAAAAATGAGAGAGACTCTGTCAAGACAGGATTTTAAAATGTGTTAGACCAAGTAAAGCATGATTGTGTCTCTTTCTCTCTTTCCCCTGCCCTCTTCTCCATCGGGGGGCTTCCCGTGTTACCTGAGATGACAATACAAGTGTCTTTGTTCCTCCTCTTCATGGCTTTGTAAGCAGCATCAGCGATGGCAAACAGATGGGGGGGCCTCTCGTACAGCTCACGGCCCTTGTACTGCTCGATGGTGTCCCGGCCGTATATGTTCATGGCACGGTAAGGGTTGACGGAAACCACCACTTCTCCGATGTAGGTGTAGATCCTCCCTTTCTCGAACCTAAAAAGCCATCAACATGGAATTTAGATGTAATCGACATGTGATTGAACAACACACACCCAAAAATTTAAATACAAATACTATCACAACAAAATAAGTGTTGAAACAACCCGTTTACATCCTTCACAGAAAAGGATGGAAAAAAAATAAAAAAAAATTTTTGCAGGCAATGTGTGGATTTAATGGAAAATGGAGATGCAGTGCATCTGTCACTTAAAAACCAAAAACCTTTCATTTTTAGAAATGTACGATTGAGTTCAGGGTCTACTGCAAAGTGGACACAGATAATAGATGAATGCAAGCATTTGGTCTCAGGTAGTGATAAAAGAAGAATGTTATCACGGATACAACTAAAACTATTGAGTTCAGGGCTGTCCAACAACGACAACGAGAACAGAAAGTACCAAAGAAAACAAAATCACACATACGCTGATGACAGGGCCGGTCGGTGGTTTCGGCCTCCTGTTGAATAAACCCTCACCAACCACAGTACCAATCAAAAGTCTGCAGGTGTCCCTCACTGGCCTGATTCATTATTTTTTATTTGCAAGTTATTTAATCTTATTTAAAAAAAAGAAAAAGAAAAGCAATTCTCCAACAAAGAAGTTTGCCTACTTTTACTACGCTTGACTTGACTTTACAGCCAGCTAAACATTAACCAGCATGAATGTGGAGAGACATGACACCGACTTTCCCATCTGTCAACTGTTTGTTTTTTCATGTTACTGCTCTTCTGACGCACACGAGGTTTTTCTGCAGTCTTCCTCAGGGTTGCATCCTGATCTGCCCTCTTGAACGCACATTGAATAAAACTCTGGAGTTTCATGACTACAACTACGTACATGATCAAAGGCAGAAATGTGCAAACATCATTTGAATCACCAGGTTTTTATAAATCTGGTACAACTCTCACTCCCCACACAGATGCAGACACTCCTACTTAAAAAAAAAAATACTTGCACCACAACATAATTAGGCATGGCAACGAAGGCTGCAACAAGACAAACACAATTTCACCAATCACAAGACCATCATCGCTGAAGAAGTTCTGAACTGATGTTAAGTTCTCAGTTCTGACATAACTGACATAGTTCTGACATCTACACAACTCAAAACATACTGAATAAAAAGAACAGATTGTGACAGACTAAAAGCACCTACAGAAGAGTAGAAAAAGAAATTGGCATGATTATTAAATGGAAAAAAAAAAAAAAAAAGGAAAGCATCATCCCCACCTGGACATGGACCACATGACCATATGTGAAGCTGATCAACAGCCAATGAACTTGCACCACCATCTGATCGCCAGTCTCCAGTCTGAGCTACAGTCTTCAGAGATCCTTTTTGCTGGAAATGGTTTACAGATGCTTCTAATGAGCAGAGAACTTAAATAGCTTTTCTTATCAGCCAAATTACTAACTCCAGCTAGCCTTGCTTAAGTAAGTAATCTAAAGGTTTACTTACTTTTTCACGCAGCATGTGAACGCTTCATAGGTGTGTTTAAGTAAAGATGCAATGAAATGACTTTGGGGATTAGATTATATTTTTGGGGAAATTTATCAAGCAAACCTGGTGATTCCAAGAGTTTAATTACATTCAACACCAATCGGCCTTTTTAAAACTGCTGCCAGTTAAAAATAACACTGCTCATTTTGGAGCAACAACGTTCTGACCGGAAAACCTGCATCCTGGATGTCACTCTGATCCTTCGTGGTCCAACTCAGTCAGGTGACCTCAGTACTATCCGGCCTTTGGGAGGAACCACTGGAAAAACTCAAATATCAGCACATCTTTGCAGCCAGCTTGTTATAAAACATGTTATACTTCAGTTGTAGATGAAGTTCACAAACGTTCCATATACACCTGCTTCTCCGCCCGCCCGCCCGCCCGACTTCCTTCCTCTCCAAACACTACCAACCCTGTTTTTTTCTCCTCTAAAGAATGGTCTTTTTCTTCACAGCTGCCAAACCTCTGTTGCTGCCCTGCAAACACAGCCAAACACATATTTTTCTAAAACCCCCTAATAACTCTGGAAGGTTCTTGTGATTGTAGACTTAAATTATTAGCCAGATTAAGTCAACCAAGCATTCATTTGTCTGGAGACTCCCTCGATTTCAACATTATTTTTCAAAAACACCCTGACTCAGGCACTGAAAAAACAGCGATGTGGCCGTTCATGCTTTCCTGTTATTGCAGTGAGCTCATTTGTTATCCCACGCATCCCTGACCATCCGTCCAAACACCGTGGATGTTGCTGTTGACACGCGTCCGTGACGTGCTCGTATCTGTGTATGTCAGACAATGTACAAACTGCCACCAGCCCTGAGTGACACCGACATGTCCTGGAAAGGCAGGAGGGGATGGAGCTGTTCAGTTTACCACAACTTAATAAAAACAGCCAATAATAAAGATTACAGGATTCTCCATTCCTGAATGGCCACGGGTCCTGAATAAAATAAAAAAAAAACACTGAAAATGCATCAAACATGTGATCAGAAGATGCACAGGAAAGATCATCGGTATACTGGTATGGTAACATGGTAACTCTTCCTCCTTGATGCTGCAGAAAATGCAGAAAAAGACTCATTGTGTCTCTCCTGCCCTCGATCAGGAGGCTGATGTGTGCCCACATTGTTTATGTGTCAATCGGAGGTCTTTGTCTGGGACAGGCCCTTCGTCTCCCCGTGCATGTGCCAACACAGTGAGCCGCCCACTTAATTCATACGTACAATAGCTTGTGGTGCACTGCCGGCAATTCTTTACATGATACCGGGGCAGATCTGAGACCCCAGCTGTGAATGTATGGCACTTAGAGGTGATGGGATTTCCCATCCGTCATGAGAAGGCGTGCAACAGAAAATGGTAATTTGACACTACATCCACACTGGTGCAGTCTTATTTTAAAACGTGAAACCTTTGTTACAGTTACATCGATTCTACTCTTTTGGGGGGATGTTTAACCCTCAAAAATGGAAACCATTTCATTAACTTAGCATCTCTTTTTCAGTTTGTTGACCCTGGGTTGAAATCCAGTGTGGACATACAAAATCCAAAGACATCCAAAGTGTCAATGCAGTTGCACCGCGATTTACTCTTATGACTCATTATATATATAGTCGAGCCTGTATTGTGTAACATTTACCAGACGATAACAGACACACAACTTAAAAACAGCATAAACATGAAGACGGAGCAGCACGAGCTGCTGACTTTGTTGAAAGTGGACACAAAACTGTCCCTCCAGGACGTATAAAAGCCTTCAAATCCTCCACAGAAGTATAAAAGTGAAAAATTGTGATAAAAAAAATTAAAAAATTAAGATCAGCTCTGATGGTGATGCACTGTGAACTAGAGGTGACAACTGAAAACTGGTTGTTCTTCAAAACCAGTTTCAAATTTCATTAAGAACCAGAACCACGGGCCTCCAAACTTATCCATGTCATTATAAATGCAAAAGTTCCCAGCATTCACACTGACAAGCAACGATTAGAGCTGTAGTTACATGGAGATACTGCTGTAACTGCAGAGGCGCTGCAGCAAACACCTTTTGGCCGTGCTCTTTCTGGATTTTGCGGCAGTTGAAAGTGTTGTGTTGAGGCGATGAACCCGTGTATGAGTACGTGTTCCTTCACTGAAACGCAATCTGGAAACCAATAAAGAGTCCGATTGTTAAGCACCACTGGTGTTGATAAAATCTTGTTAATTCGCATGTGGACATTGTCCTGTACGGAGGACAATGTGGTCTAGCTGATTGTTTTATGGATGGTTTGTTTTAGGGCTTGACTAGATGCTTGTATTTACATCGTAGACCAACCATTAGACACCTGGCCATAATAATAAAAATAAAAAAAATGTTCAAAAAGACCAACAATAATGAGAATAAAGCCTTATATGAATTTCCATTATCGGTGGAAAATATTGATTAGAGCAATAAAGAGCTGAGCTCCAAGACTGTGAGCTTACATGCACTCAAAGAAATTATAATGAACACTTTGAACCGTCGAACTCGGAGCAAAAGTCCACAAATGTGAATTAGATTTAAAAGTGATGCACAGTGCAGGCAGAATAGACACTTCATTCAAGTAAATATCGAGGGAATATTTGAACAAATATCATCACTATCGGGAGTGTCGGTCTGTCATTGTGGTTTTCATCATTTCACCCATAAGCAAAACATGACACATGACAAACAAACCACAATCAAATCATTCAACATCGCTGCAGCTCTGAAGGAGCCCAGCTAAGAGGACAGAGCGAGTTTGGACCAGCGAACGACCCACAGGAGCCGCCGTTCCCCCACATCTGAGATTATAAAAGGCATCTTGTGAATAATGTGTGCGTCTATCCTTTGTTCACATGAGATTGGTTTGTAACGGAAAAAAAGAGGAGGAAAAGAGAAACATAATTTTTTTTTTTTTTTTTTTTTTTTTTTTTTTTTTTAAATCAGTGGGAGTGTGCGGACCGTAACAGGGTTTGTGATCCATCTGCTCCAGTCTCATTTAGAAGGATTTAAATGACACACAGAGCAGAGATTAGAGAACTTCATCTGCCATAATAGTCCCAGAGGTGCTATTTATAGGTGCATGGAAATCAAATCAGAGATCAAGCTGGTGACACCGTCAGTCTGTCTTTTTGAGCATTCAGACAGTGAACGTTTATACAGGAAGCTGAAACGCATTTAATTTTGACTGCACATAAATCTGCCAGTGTAATAATGCTCCTAATTTTACATCAACATGCATTGCCCCTTTCATCTTCCCATCTCTCCAGCTGTGAGGGGAAGTGTGTCTAAACTGCTCTGACCTGAAGCTGTGTGATCTCCTTCCAAATCACTGCCAGCGAAAAAGGAGAGAGTCAGACCTCACAAAAGGAGGAGGAGAAGGAGAAAGGCCCAAAGAGATGAAAGGAGCAAGGAAGATCAGGCATACGAGCAGGAGTCAAACACGCACATCTCCACTGATTAATCAGGACTTTCACTTGACTCTGAAGACTATAATCACTGTGACCAGAATATCACAGGGGAATGCCTTTCACACCATGGTAACAACCACATTTTCCAGCAAAATGAGCACCATGAGCAACTACTTCAGTTCCCTTCAGACATTCATGTCCTTAAGTGCTTTTGTGTTGTTCATTTACGAGTCTACCCTTCCTTTCCAAAGATCAAAAAAGAAAAGAAAAGAAAAACAGCCGACTACAGGTGGGTAGGTAGATACGCACCATGTATTTGCAGAGAAGCTATGTGAGACAAAGATCAACTAGACGGCCTCACTTTCCCTCCACACCTTCAAAACATCGGGGTGAAACAAAGGTCCTTCCATCATCTACATTTATCAAAACATGATTTTAAAAATCTGGAGCAACGTGTGTTTAAGGGCGATTTTCATGCCAGTTCTTTGCTCTATTCTGAATTAGTTGGTAAGTTCTTACACTGGTAACATTTTGTCCTTTTTTCAACCAATCAAAAACACACGCATATCTGGATGTGTCCCAGTAAACCACACAAGAACATTTACAAGCACAGGAAGACCATACCGCCCAACGACTACACCAGTGTAATGTTTGTTTGCAGACGTGGGCTGTTCATTTATCAGAGTAATTCAGTTTTAATCTTTCTCTTCGTTGTGATGCACCCGGAGCTCCTCATGCTCATGAAGTTGCGGGATTCTTGCCGTTTGGTCCTGTCCATCAGTCTCACCGGGAGGACAGAACCAGACCGTTCTAAAGAAGATTTTTGGGGTCTATGTCCGAATGGTTTGGTCCACACTTGAGTGCAACTAAGCAGGAAATTAAACTTGAATTTGTTTAAAACATATGAACTCTTGCAGGTGTAAAAGGGGTCAAGACAGAAAATGCATCCTGAACAACATTAGATCCCCGGGCCTTTGCTGCTTTACAAACTACCGTAGAAGCAACTTTGTGCCTGAACTGCATTATGATGGACTGAGGGAAAGAGGGAAACCTTCATTTGAAAACTTTACATATACATGTATGGAACACTGGGAAGTTCAGGTCACTGTAACCAGTATTAATGGGAACATCAAATACTCCCAGCAAAATGTCTTTTTCCAGGGAACGCCTTACTTATTACAGCAATACCATGCCAGATAACATTCAACTTATTTTGTAGCAGAATGGCTCCTCAGTGGAAGGGTCTGCATGAACACAACATCTGGCACACACTGAAAACATTGTCAATTTTAAATAAATGTAAAGCTTTTGAAACCCAAATACTCAAACTAGTTGCAGGGTAGTAGATAAACGGGTCAGTTTAAGCATGGAAAGTCATGGCACAGCAGCAGAAACTCAACAGTTTTCCTTGAGTCTGTGACCACTTTGTCTATTTTTGAGTGGTTAAAAAAAAAAAAAAAAAAAAAAAAAAAAAGCAGTTCCCAGGAAGAAAACCAAAACTGCTAGCAAACAGGATCTGTGCTGTGTCAAAAAGATTTTCCAGCACATTTATTTATTACATTTCACCACCCTGTGCAACAAAACCAGTAATCTGGCACTTCGTCACCTTATAGACACCCTACAAGCGTAAAAGTGAAGACTTGCACATAAAACCACAAAGGCCTGTGTTCTTATCAAATAACTCTGTCTGCTCTATAATACCAGAGGGAACCCCAATACCACACACACACACACACACACATGCACACACACGCACACACGCTCCTCAGAAGTGAATTACAGAGCATAACCGCTGTCTCCAATCTTGTTTGGGTGGGTCTAGTTTATGGTTAACTCAGGGAGGAGCACAAGGAAATTATGACATTTTCCAACTAACTAACATACCCCGCCTCTTCTACCCAGGACAAAAAAAAGAAAAAAAGAAAGACCAAGATGGTGAAGATTTTGCAACTTCAAAAGGGGGGGGGGGTCATAATGGTTCATAAATATATTTTTTTTATTTATTTCATATTTTAATTTTAATCCATGATCCACATTAGTTTAAGTTGAATTAGCAACTCACCCACCCATTGAGTGAGTGAGTGAGTGAGTGAGTGAGTGAGTGAGTGAGTGAGTGAGTGAGTGAACATGAGGGTCACTGCAGGAATTATGAAGGGCAGGGAGATAATCTGTGTCTGTTCCACTTTTATTGCCGAGTTCATTACCATCACCGCTCTTGTTTGGAGTTGCAGCAGAATTCTTTAGAGCTTATCTCTTTGACTGTGACGCTTTGACTTTCAAAAGCTATTTTTTTGTAAGCAGCTACTGGCATAATGCCTTTATTCATCGCATCTGCATGTCCACAGGCAGTTGTTTTTTCAAAGGCCATCACGCAAAGCTCACTGAAAATTAACTGCAGGGAACTCTGATATTTAAACGATTCTACACACACACACACACACACACACACACACACACACAGTAGAAAGGAAGCATATCAGTTACTACTCCCAGTTTCACCAATTTATTCTGGCCTCATCATTAAAGACATTCTACATGAAATAAGTAGAAGCTGAAAAGTAAAAGGTTTTAGTGGACAAACATTTAAGTTTTAGGTTTTCAAAACTGCTCTGGTTTTCTTCCCGTATTTTGAGATAAAGAAGTCAGCTGGATCACTTTGCTGCTAGTTGGGCAGCTGCCACGGGAACACAGACTTCACGTCCACAGGAACATAAAGAGCTGAAACGGTATGAAATAAGGCTGCAAAAATCAAGGGTATGTCCATATTTCCAAATCCAACGGTGTAATTTGATCAGATCACTCACAGGTTTCTAGGATATATTCTCAGGTATTCTGACATATTGTTTTGTAATTTTTAAAAAAGTAAAAAAATTAATTCGTTTCAGAAAAGAATCCTCTAAAAAAGACAGACAGTCATTAAATTATGTTGTATTGTACTCATCTCAACAAAACCTAGAAACTGAAGTCTCAACGCTGCGTTCCTGTGCAGTCAGGTTACAGTTGACCACCAGGACTTTCCAGGCTTGATCTGTAACTGCTGGGACACAAAAGAGAGGTAAGAGCTATCGAGTTACATGTGGCCGTTTGTGGCAGATGTAATGAACTTTGTCATCTCTCAGAAACTCTGAGGAGACACAGACAACACAAATACATATCATCTCCAGCTCAGGCTGACGTGTGCACTGTGGCACAATGAGTAAATACACTGACAATGTGTTTGTGTGGGAACAGTGTTGACATCACTACATAATACAGAAGATTTCAAGCAGTGATTTAACTGCAAGGCATATGATAGGTGTAAGCTGATGTTGTGAAAACAAGTCTGAACTAAAGCGATGCCATCTTTAGATTTGGTTCAATTTACACATATTTTAAACACACACAGTGCAAATGCATGGCTGCTTGTGCATTTTTCACTGTGCCAGCTTTCAGCAACAGCGCATGCTCTTAATGGTAGAAACAGCAGGGGTAGTGGAATTGGTAGAGCAGGACCAGATTGTCTCAGACATGTCAGTTCGGTTTACATCCTGGAAACCCACCGACCCACCGAGTCGAGTCAGAAGTGTTGCTCGCTCCCCTTTTTCCTGCGACAGACATTCACGCTCTGCAGCCAGCAGACATCTGGGCTCTGTATCAGGGGATTTTTCACCGCTTTGTAAAGCCTGCTTAGTGCCAAACATCAGCTTCCTGACTGTCTTTAAGAGCGTCGTCCATTCAACACACAACACATCCACCCTCCCACAGGACAGCATTGATCAAAATCAGAAGGGGAAGGTGCTTCCAACCGCTGCAGCTTTCCAGCAGCAGCAGGACTGAAGCAGGGAAGCCTCTTATGCAAGAGTGTCATTAACTTCAAATTAAGATATAAAAACAACAAACAAAACATGTTATTACCACAGTTCCCGCCTCGATGACAGTTATCCATTATGTAATGCTTAATGGGTCCAGTTTGAACAAACAATACTGCTGTTTATTATCCTTAAATGATGCCATGACTGTCTGAGAATCACTAATATGTTATCGAGACAGAAAAATTTAAACAAGCAACTTGTTAAAACAACTACAAGCGAAAACATGAAGATATGCAGGATGGGATAAATCCACACTAAGACACAGACAGTGCTGCCTATGGTGTCATTTTACCCACAGTGTAACGGTACAGATGACGAATGTCTTTGACAGGCAGATTAAACAGCGTCCACTGACTGAGCACACACTCACACAAACTGACTAAAAAGGTAAGTGTCTGTCTTTATTATTATTTTGCAGATAAATTATTGTAGGAAGGCTAAAGCTGGATGCATAACTGCAATAATATCTTTATCTAATAATATTCTGATTTACGCAGAGAAACTGACTGACTTTCTCAAAAGATTTCTTTCACAGGATAACAAAGTTTGACAGCTACAAACTTTAAGCTTCAATCTTATCGAGTTCTAGTGCCCTAAAGCTAAAAAAAAAAAAAAAAAAAAAAAAAAAAAAAAGAGGTTATTTTTAACCATTTTAACCCACGCGTTCTACAATGAATTCAAATCACATAACGGATGCAGTGGCGATAGTCTTGCCAAACTCATTCACGTTGGACTGGATGACCTAGTTTAACATTAACACACAATTCATCAGCGTAAACAAGCTTTCCGTTACAGCGGTGACTCACTTGGCAACTTAGTACAATTAGTTTTGAGGATTGCCTCAAAACTAACAATGGCATTTGTTGAAATCTGCTTTATGCAACGTTAAGTAGCGTAAAAAAAACAAAAAAAAAAGAAAACAAAAAAGTGTTGCTTCAAAGATGATGCTGTAGGTTCTGAAAGTCCAGTATATGGGGAATTAAAAACCAAAGGATCTATGGAGGCCTGCACCTCAAGTCCTGTTTCTACCCAGTTGTCAGCCAAATTAAACGCTGACTCTTCATCAAAGACATGCATCGGGCCCGTTGCCACCAACTAGTTTTCAGCAGGTAATGTAGTTTACTTGAGGGGGGGGGGGGGGGGGGGGGGGGCAAAAGAAAAACAAAAAACACAATTACAGTCTTGTCAGGTAACAGCCAATTCATTTTAATATTATTATTATGGAGTAAAGATAAGTCTTTTTACAGTAAGAGTGCAATACCAGTACGTACACCTAAAGAAAAAGCTATACGCTCAGGTTTCTCAGTGCTTGGCAGAGTTCCCCCAAAATCCCAACCCAGCACGTTCCCATGAGTCTGGCAGGTCTGGATACTTGCGGTGGAAATGGGAGCCATGTGTAGATAGGCCGGCTGCAGATCAGGTGGCCGATTCTCCTGTTTTTTGTTGACAGCCTTCTACCAGACTCCCCGTGTACACGCAGACAGACACACCAAACCAAAATCAAGTTGGAAATGCAGCAGCCTGATTTCATTTCCAAATTTAGTGACAGACCTTTTGAAATCAGGAGAAATAAAGGGAGGAGTGGTGGTGGGCTTCCGGGCTTGGCGGGAGAACCGATTCAGAGCCTGTCTGCAGTTCAATACACAAGCCAGAAGCCGCTGATGTAAGGATGTAAGGACTGCGAGGTTGGCTACGAAAAGGATGACTGAGTGCATTTGAAGAAACAATGTTTTAAAGAAAAGGTAATCCAGTCCAAAAGAACCAGACATTACTCAACCAGATATTTCAGGAAAAGCGTAAGGACTTCTATCTGAGAGGACAGGAGGGAGGAGCACAAAACCAGACAGCTTCCCAGCAGTCCAAGACGAGGCAGAAAAGGAACACCGACATGGAACGCCGTTATTCATCACTCTGGAGCTAAAACAACTGAGAACTGAAATTAATCACTGCACTTATTACATCAACGCCACAACAAATCTTAGCATTTGACTTACACATGTCAGGATTTACTAATAATGACAATAAATAACAATATACAGAATCTACTTTGTTTATGGAAGAATGTTGTAAAATTCCTCTGTCATCCTGGGTTCAGTTAAAGTCAGCTGGATTTATAATTAGTCTGAATGATTGTTGCAAACTAACATTTTAGAGCAGCTGTTTGCTCTTTAAAATGTGGTGAGAATGTCAGTGTTTAAAGGCCTGTATGACATTATTTAACCCACATGGGCAGCTCAACCTGCACATTTGTTCACATTGGATGTGAACAAACTTGAGGGTGACTTTACGTGTAAAAGCAACCACAGTGCTGGTTCAAAGTCAGAAATATTGTTTTTTCTTCAACTCAAACAGAAACACAAAGAAGATGAACATTGAACATGACATTTCTAAAGACAAACCCCAAAGAACCTGAAGCATGTTGCCAATATTGATACTGATATTGGATTAATTGTATCGGGAGATCAGACTTTAGAGAAAAATCAGTATTACAATATTATAATTGTGAATGTTCAAAAAGAAGTATTTTAACATGTCACATTCTACCTGAAAATACCAGGGCATTTATTTTTTTGCTTCTGTCACCAATCACTAAGAGATTTTCAACCTCTCTTGGCACTCAAGGCGATTATAAAATTAAAAAAGTTAATTAGGTGATTTATCGGTGAAGCTCTAATCCAGGCTACATGTTTGATCCTTCGCACGGTCATCAGTGTGCCGTTTATATGGCGTCTACATGAGTTTGGATTGCTTAGTTGAACATTAGCTCCTTCAGTGGACATCAGGGAGTCCTTCCACATCCACCACCTACACTGAATAAAACAACAGTTTGTTTGTTTTGTTTCTGTTGCTTACATCCATGCTGTCACCCAAGTGGACCTGCATGAGGCTGAACAGGTATGAGTTAAAAAGGACACGGTCGGCAACTATAAACTTTTGTCAAGAGAAAAATAAATTCACTTCAGTCATTTGTTCTTAAAAGTTAATAATTGTTTTAAAAAGAAATGCATTTTCTCATAATGCATGATGGGGTAACGTCGGGAAAGCTTAAAAAGCAGCCTTTGAAAACTCAAACCTGCAGTCACACCCATTCTCCCTCACTCCGCCTTTTCAAACAATGTTTCTACTTTTCCACTTTGAGAATTAAAGTGAAATTATCCATGATAATGTTAAATAAAACTGGGAATTTAGGACATAGTGTGTGTGTGAGGAGTAAAAGTAAATCGATTCTGAGTCGTTGTCTCTTTAAGGCTGGAGGATGCAACCTGCTGGCTGTGAAAGAGAGTAAACTCCTCCACTGCTGCCGCAGCTCAGGGCAGAGCTCCAACAGGTGGAGCAGCGAACAATACAACACTGAAGGAAGTGGGGAATGACATCCCGGCAGCCTAGTACAGACAAACAGCAAACAATGAAAATGGCACAAAGGCTTCAAACCTTAAATCAGATTTAATGTGAGGCCATGTGAGTTACAAGCATCAGTGGGGATTCCCAAACACCAAGGCATCCAAGTGTTTTCCTGAGAAAGCGCATTCCTTCTGTGAATCATGCTCAGATAGTAGATAAGTGCCATGTGAATGCAGCGAATGCATCATGGTGTGTGTGGGTGTGGGTGGGCTTGTGATCAAGGCTAACAGGAAAGTTTTGTCTGGGTGTAATGTTGCAGACAGATGAAGCGGTTGCTTGGCAGATCATGAGTCAGACAGTTTACATGTGACGCATGATAACTTTCAACCGCGTGTGAATCCTTGGTGAAATAAATGAAAATGGACAAGTTTCTTCCTTTGCAGGATACAAAGAATTATACAAGACACCTTTAAGACAGATTTGTCATTTTTAACGACCGTTTGTCTATATTTACACGCCAAACCCCTCATCCCGCACAGTCTGGGACGGACTCCTTTCCCAATGCTCTTCCAGCATGAGTCACAGTTGACAGAAATAGTCCGTTTTGGTGCAGAACATAAACAAACCCTCAGCTATTTCTGTGTTCTTACTAGAAAATACAAACCTTTCCTTTACTCTGCCCTCCAAAAAGGCAAATAATACTCAGACCATCTCTACTTGATTTGTCAACTAGAAGTTGTTAGAAGTAATTTCCCAAACAGGGATATCGTCCCTCATCTATGATACTGCAGCATCCATGTATGGTAACCACTACCATGTTTATTGTACTGGAAGTGTGTTGTACTACGTCAGACTTTTAAGTATTTCCTTTAAACTTGGTATTTACCTGAGAAAGGTAAATATTTATAAAACTGTAATTAATGAAAACATTTTATGATTAAAAGCTCCACAGAAACTAACTCCAGAAATGACTGATCTGTGTTGTTGTACATGACAAGACTGCACGGCATTCCTGGTGACTGGGATCTACCACCTGGCTCTGACAGGTGGGGAAGACTCAGACATCATGCATTCAACAACAGGAATCCAGTATACAACACAAGCTTGTCTGAGATGTAGAGAAGTAAGCACCAAAATGTCCGGTCCAACACTAAAAACACAAACCCTTTACTGAACATGCCCAGTTCAGTCTAAGATGCTAAAAATGAAGCTTAAAAAAAAGGTACAGCCTGCACCCTTTGCCATATTTCACTGGTATTTACAACAACAACAAAAACCAGTAAAGCAATGAATACAAAAATTCCAAGAACTGGAAAATCCACCTGCCAGTCAGACAGTTGAGGATACAGGCTTTAGAAATTCCACCCGAGTTAAAAATGCACAATTCCAATTTTAAGATATTTGTCTGACAGTGAATTTGTTTCACAGCGCACACACACACACACACACACACACACACACACACACACACACACACACACACACACTTGTTGAAAGTGAATCCCAATGATGAGGGATGAGCTTTACAGCAGACATTTGTCCGTTTAGAAAACCAGGGACATAGTTTACATTATCACACATATCCAAATGACGGCGAGGAATTAGAGAAAACTGTGAGACGTAGCAGCCACATGTAATGGTAAGAACATGCAACGCAGGAACACTCAAACGGAGACTACAGTGTTCCTGAAAGCACTGAACGCCTGCTCCTGACGGCCTGCTCCTGACCCCGCCTGCCAACTCAGGCCGTCCACAAATGAGACGTCTCTGAGAGCTGGTGGACCTATTTTAGAGAGGAATAAAGCTACACAAGCACAGCCCCTGTTTATGTAGGGATGGTAATGTGTTTCAGATTACAGACGGTAGTATGGAAATTCTTGTGGCGAGACTGGACTTTTCACTGCTGGATTGCAGGGGAGCAGGCCCACGAGGCCTTTCTCAAAGAGCCCTCTATGAGTCTGTGAGCCAACGGGGAGACTTTCTTCACGATTAGCACAGACATCTCCCAGCCGGGCACTAGAGAAACAACTTAAATGAAGAGGTATCAAAATGTTCAACTTCTACAACATAAAAAGAAACATGTTAATGCCTCAATGTGCCTGCAATCTGCTTCACATCCCGCATCTTTGAATCCATGACTGTAACCGACTCCACTGCTGCTGGTCTTGGCAAGAGCCCCTGCACAAATCAGCAGGAAGTGAATAAGAGAACGGTCTATCTTTGCATTGATCTATAAATATTTCTCTTCCAGTTACTGACCGCTGTAAGTAGGAAAAAACTTTAATAAGTGGGTTGGGACCAAATATTCTTAGGAGGCCTCTGCTACACACCATTACCATTTCATCTTTGCTGCAGGCTACAAACGTGTGAGCCACTACTGGTGGTTTGCACATGACTGACTTAGGTTTTATTGTAAAAGAAGAAAAAGGAGAAAAAAAGAGGCTAAAAAAAGAAAAGGATAGACACTGGGCGCGATGTGTTTAAATGCTTTGTTACACAGTCTTACTTAGAGAGCATCGCCTCACATGAGCAGACCTTTAACCTCGGGTTTCCCTCCCTGGAACCCCATATGCTACAAGACTGGTTTATCTACTTTGAAGGATTATAATGAGTTTGAGTCGGGGTTTCTCTTTCTTCACCACACCTTTTACACTCTACCTGCAGCTGCAGCAGCAACATGCAAACCATTGTTCTTTTGACACCATGTTAGTTTGCCAAGTAACTCAGGTCACATACTGAAAATACAACCTTAACTTGGCTGGGCCAGGACCGTCACAAATTCTTTATTCTTAACTTTAAAAAAAAACAAACAAAAACGCTTCATCTGTGTTACCTGCGACTAAAACTTTTTCAAATTTACAAACTTACGTTAAAGTGCCCAACTGCACATACAAGTGGCAACCAAGATGGTAAAAGGCTGCAGGAAACAATGAAATGTGAGGAGCAAATGCAGGGGAAATGCCAGGTTTCCTGCTCCGCTGGCCTGCTCCACATTATTGGAGACTTCCTGTTCAAGTCCTCTTTAACTCCTCATAGACGGGTTCAAGGGTCAAATCACTCGGAGCAGTTCATACCATCAGCGAACAGGAGCCCCTAGATTTATCACCCAAGCATAGTTCACAATTGGCAAAAAGGTACAAATTCATTACTTAGATTACTTTTTTTTTTTTTTTTTTAGAAAGAGCCGTTTTGAACACCTCTAAGGAATGCAGTACCAATGAACTAGTTTAAAAGGAACAGCTACACCCTGTTTAACTGACGTCTTGCTTAACTTTAATTTATTAATGCAAAAATTAATGCACAGATAAAAACAAGCATGAATAAAACCTTCCCTGAATCATAATTACAACTGCATGGCAGCTAAATGCATTTCTGTCCCCCCTTCTGGATTCCAAGCAACAGACTAAACAACGCTGCCTGTTTTGGGATGGCTTCAACAGGTGCTATTTAACTTTCATTTAATTCTGTTTCTTTCGCAGCTTAATTATTGCCTGTAGTTGTTACACATTTGAAAAAGTCCTCAGGTTTAAACAGGTCTGATATTCAACCAAATGTTGCCTAAATAACTGGCCATGAAGCCTAATCTTCTCAGCTCAGTTCATGAATGATTTTTTTTTTCCTGTTTTGTTTTTTAAAACATAAATCAACAGCTCAGCATTTGCAAGGAAAACGTAGGTGAACCTCCGCCTTCAACTGCCACCTTATAGTGGAGGGGTGTGTGTGCCCCAGTGATCCTAGGAGCTATGTGTCGGGGGCATTACTGCCCTGGTAGGGTCTCCCTTGGCAAGCAGGTCCTAGGTGACGGGCCAGACTAAACACGTTCACAAGTCAATCGGGAATATAACAATAACAAGGACTATTACGTTGCCTGGATTGGCATCACTGGGGCCCCACCCTGGAGCCAAGCCTGGGGTTGGGGCTTGACATGGAATGTCGCCTCGCTGGGGGGGAGGAGCCAGAGCTGTGGGAGGTTGAGAGGTACTGGCTACAGATAGTCGGGCTCACCTCCATGCATAGTTTGGGCTCTGGAACCCAGCTCCCTGTGAGGGGCTGGACCGTCCACTGTTCTGGAGTTGCCCAGGGTGAGCAGGTGTGGTGTGTGCTTATAGCTCCCCAGCTCAACCGACACGCGTCGGCATTCACCCCGGTGAACGAGAGGGTTGCTTCGTTACGGCTTCGGTTTGGGGAAAGGTCTCTTACAGTTTGTGCCTATGGCCCGAACAGCAGCACAGAGTACCTGGGCTTCGTGGAGTCCCTGGGAGGTGGACTTGATAGTGCCCCGACTGAGGACTCCGTTGTTCTACTGGGGGATTTCTATGCCCACGTGGGCAATGACAGTGTTACCTGGACAGGCGTGATTGGGAGGAACGGCCTCCCCAATCTGAACCTGAGCGGTGCTCCGTTATTGGACTTCTGTGCTTGTCACAGTCCCTCACAATGTGGTTGGGTCTGCCCGAACCTCTGGCTGAGCCCTTTGTCAGCCCTCCCCTCCGGGAGACCTTCTCCCAGACTCAGAGGGAGGCTGGGGTCATTGAGTCTGAGAAGGCCATAGTTTCTGCCTCGATTGTCAACGCGGCAGCTCCAAGTTGTGAATGCATCGTCTTTGGTGCTCGTCATGGCAGCAATCCCCGAACCCAGTGGTGGACACCAGAAATAAGGGAGGCTGAAGATGGAGTCCTTTGGGACTTGTTGGCCTGTGGGACTCCAGACGCAGTTGATGGGTGCTGGCAAGCCAAGCAAGCCGCAACTCAGGGGGATCCTGAAGGCAAAAAGTCAGGACTGGAGGGAGTTCGGACTATTGGTCGCCTCCGCTTTGCCCGGTGTGGGAGGTCTGGGGATCTCTGCTCAGACTGCTGCCCCCTGCGACCCAGTCACAAATAAATGGATGTATGTGAGCCCCCTGGAATTAACTGGTTTTCAGCATTTATTTTCTACAAAATGTGCTATGATCTTTAAGGCACAACAACAGGCAAACATGATGTGCTTAAGCTGCAACTCACCCACATTTGTACTTTGCGTCCTTATTGAGCACTTTTAACTCCAACACTGGAGATATTCATTAGGTGTATGTTTATATATCAGTGTAATATCAGCATAAACTTGTGTTTGGCTAATAATGTGACTTGGATGGAGATCAGAGCATATTTGATGGTAAATTTATACAGTATTTATGCAATAATGCTTCAAAGAGGTTGGACATTTTTGTGTTTAAAGTGGACATGGGCTGCATTTTTCCATGTTTTTGGACTTGTCTAAAGTTTTACAACAATTAATCATAATCATCATAATCAAAAAACATAATTTAAAACATAAACACATCTTTTAATTTAAAAAAAAAAAAAAAAAAAAACTTCCTTTTTTCCATTCATCAATCCATCCGTCTCTGCTTATTCCAATTTAGGGTCCCAGATCTCTTTGAGCAAAAGACATGAAACATTTTCATAAAAATATCAGAATTCTTGTACATAAATATAGTATTTAATCTGCTGACAAAATCCCCCCAAAACCCCACAGAGATTGGACGTGAACGTTTGTCCAACCAACTCTCCTCAAAAAGACTGGGCATCTGCTGAGCTCTATTTTGAGAATGGGAGGCTTTCTGGAAAAAGGCCACATAGTTCAGCTTCAAGTCAAAGTACATATCAACTTGAACAACCTTGTCTAGTCACAAGCAATCTTTTCCAAACTGTACTTTACATGTTTCCACATGTAAAGTGGATGTGGATGTGGATGTGACAAGTAACCCAGAAAGGCAGAAATCCCCAGCATAGCTGTGTAATTCAGCTGACTGTTCATCAAAGGGGGTCACTGAATAAAGGCTGGCACACCCTAAAATGTTGACACAATTTCAGTAAAATTAGACTGTTCTGAAAAAGTGAACAGTGTTGCGTATTTGTTAAAGAGCACATTAGTCTTCCAGCACTGGAAAACCTTTTTCAAATGCATCATTAACATTGTTAAGTGAGCTGAACTTGGATGTGCAGCAGTAAATCTTGTAAATCTCACTTCCATAATGCACCATGAAATACAGCAAACAGATGTGCTCCAGCCCCACTTGTTTTGGACAGCTCACCAGGACAAATGCAGACCGTCAGATGCCCTCTGCATCCATCCCTGAAGCGGTCCACACACACACACACACACACACACACACACACACACACACACACACACACACACACACCACACACACACACACACACACACACACACACACACACACACACACACACACACACACACACACACACACACCACACACACACACAAAAAGGAAACCCTCCTGGACAGTCACACCCTCTACAAATAACAATCTGCACACGCCATCTCCGGACCAAGCTGTCTCGCTGGAAGGAAAACAAACCAGAAAATAGGAGGGAGTGGGAAAAAAGTGGCCTGGTACTGTCTGGTTGATCTCAACCCCCCCCCCCCCCCCCCCCCCACACACACAACACACACACACACACACACACACACACACACACACACACACACACCAGAGCTACCGTTTATGCTACTGCAGCTGATTTAAATTTAAAAATAATGGCTATTGAAAAGGACGGCTCCAAGCGGCTACGCCCTCTATAAAACACCTTTACTTTTACAACTGGAAGCCCCTACTCTGACTAGTTGGGAGTCGGACAGCGGATTTGGGATTCACACATGAAAAACAATTTTCCTGCTTCCCAGACTGGAAGGAGCAGAATGAAAGTGAGGCTGCTGAAGTGACAGTAGTAGCTGGAAGAAGATAAGGGATGCAAAACTTTACATTTTAAACTTTCCATGAGAACTATTAGGAATATATACGAATTACCTGTAACATGGGATTTAGTACTATTACACTGGAAATTTGCAAATATCAAGTTTCCAATGTCTCTTCTCATACAGTTACATTTGTTCAGTGTCGTTTCTCAAGGAAGCTCCATGGTATCTTTGCTTTGCTTCTGTCTGTAAAGAACGCTAAATTCAATCATCAACCCCGTTTGATGTGCGTTTGGTTTGGCTATGCATGTGTCAGACCTTTTCGCCCACTTTGATTCTCTTTGTACTGCAGTGTTCATTCAATAAAAACAAAGTCCTGACACACATGAAACTCTGCCAACCTAGCAGACGATAGTCAAGCCTGGATTTATTAGCTGCTGATCACTTCAGTAAGAGGAAACAGCCAATAAAAGCAAGATGCAAATGCTAATATAAGTTAAACAGAGCCAGTTTTCTTTTTCTCCCAATTCTGAAAAACCGAGTGGATGGATGTTGAGACTTCACTCTTGAGTTACACACACACAATCAATGTATAGCCAAAAGTGCCGCCACGCGTTCATTTAGTGGGTTCTGAACTTTTCCACATTGGCAGCGGTTTCTTTTATTTCTTTATTTATATTATACTGGTTTGGAGTTAGGGGGAAGCAACATTTTCTAGTGGCTCAACTCTTTGAAAGTTGAAGAAGACATGGTTTGCTTAAATTTTCTGAACACAAGTTTAGCCCAACCACTGACAAGCTGGTACACAATCCAGCAACACGTGACCCGAAACAGGACGAATAAATAACAGCAATAACAACTATAATAACACTTGACTGAACATTGGCAGCCCATAAACTACCAGGAAGAACAAGGATTTCCAGCCTCCATTACTTAAAATCTTCCAATAGTAACTGGCACCATAAACAATTCAAATAAACAGAAATAAAAATATAGTTAGTCCAGTGTGAATTCAATAGGAAGAAAAAAAAACACTCCATCTCCATCTCACCTTCTACGTCAAAACTTGTAAAACAAACCACGATGTCGTCGTTGGGTACACAAACACAATAACATGTAGCTAATAAAACCAACGCAATAAACATTTAACATCTCTGTCAATAAAACGCCCGAAATTATGCAAAGTGGCAATGAAGCCTGTCACGAAGGAAAGATGCGCCGCTGATCGTTGATTGCTGCTGCCGAGTAGAAACCCCAGAACTCCGTGACTGACCGCTGGGATCAGTTTGCATGTCCATCACAGATGGCAGAGGTGAGACGGGACGACACCTGGGAAGCGATTCCAAGCCCAGCCCACCTGAGGCGTAACGTTACCCCACGCGTCTCCGTTCATTCACAAGGCGCGTTTGACGCCCAGACTCCGACACGGCGCGGCTGACAGAAACCTCGCAGCAGGGAGAGCGCGGCGCACCTTGGGCGGGGACGCAAACACCTCCTTCCCCCTTCATGGAAACCGGCTCCCGGTTTGATCAGAAGGAATGCGCCGTCTCGCCAAACCTGGACACAACTGGCTCATTGTTCTTGCACGTGCCACAGCGCACACGAGGATGACCAAAGACAAACACAGGTGAGGAGGACGCCAGCAGTCGCTTCAGAAAACCACCTGTTGAATAACGACTAGTCCTTTCTGGCTAAGATGTCATTAAGCAGTAACATCCTACCTCCGCGTAAGTGCTCATTAAACACCTCAGCGGTTTTACAAAGGTGAATGACCGAGGAAGCTCAACGGTTGGCTTACCTGAGTTTTAGGTTGGCCATGAATTCGTCCAGTGACACGTTGTCCAAAAGCACAAAATCTGCCTTCCCAAACTCCAGGCTCTCGTGTTCTGCCATGCTGTTACCTTGTTACTTTATTTCACCGAAGCTCGTGTAAAAAAAAAAAAAGGAAATAAAATATTTCAAGAAATTGCTTTTAAGTGCCGACACATTTGCGGGCGTCACTGAGCACCTCTTCCCTTCAAAGAGCAACGGCGAGCATTTTGATTTTTCAGTCAGCTCAATTTGTAATTTTAGTCATGATTAATTAAGGTCGAAATATTTTTTTCCCAAGTAAAACAAGCCGTGTGCGTATTTTACGATCCCTTAACAGCTACGAATTTTCGTTTCAAAAAAACAAATTATCCCGAAATATCCTCATGTCCATAAAAGTTTCTTCTCTACGACCGAAGTGTGTCCTTGTCCCGTTACACTGGCAGCGGGTTGTGGGCGAGCTCAGCCGCTTTTCCTGCAGTTTCTCTTCAGTCTCACGGACCGACCGTCCACCAATAGGATTGAAGTCTCCTCCTCTAGGCCACGCCCCCGCCAGCCAGAGAGGTGTTGGTCGGACCGTACTGTGTGTAAGTTGAAAAGCATTGCAAATATGTCTCAAGACCACTGCTCCACTAGTTTTTGATACATATTTCAGCGATGACGAGGCCACCATAAGTCCTAAAACACCCGAGGGGGAAAAAAATGTTTTGACTTATTAAGTTGCCCTCTGTTACCATAAAAGGAAAACCAAAGACTCAGAATTTTCTCAATGAGACATTTCACTGTACTGAAATACACTTGCTGCACACTTTGTGTTTAAAACCAAATCCAGATTTCACATACATTGAGCTATTTGTTACCACTTGAACTATCCTGCCTCAAAGCATATAACACTGGTTGATATCTCTAAATTGTAACTGAGTGGTGTTTCCTGTTTGAACGTTTGTGAATAAAAAAAAAGCAGACCTCCACCAGCTACCCACCAGACTTACATTTGATGTTAGTGCGCCATCTTCTGTATTAAAGATGCAAATACATTTTTAAACTAACACCTAATACAACACTTTTTAGATGGATGCAAAAGTAAGCGCATTAACAGTTGGGCAATACTAAGTACCCCCTAGATAGATAGACTCCTCCCTGTCTCCTCCCTCAAGTAAATCAATCTGTATATAATAATGAGTAAAAAATGTCCTTATAAAACCTTATAAAAACAAGAAAACAGCAACAGCAAGTTAAAAAAATGTCTAAAATGTGCTCGAGATGCTCATTGAGGACAGGAAAATAATGTATTTGGTGGCATTTCCTCTGATAGAAACACTCAAAGAAAACAATGTAGAGTGCTGTGGTTGTGCTGACCGCATTGCATTATGGGTGGTGTTGTTCCTGTGTGGCGTTCCTTAAAAGCTGTGGGTTTATTGTGTTCCTACAGGTTTGTGAGTGTTAATATTTAGCGCTAGTGTATCATTACACTTTTTTCATGTTTGACCTTTAAGAAACGACACTATAAGAGGAAGATCGCTCTCCTCATTATACGTTTTAGTGATATGTCAGTTTTGTTTCAAAAATACAACATTAGTTGAATGGCTAAGTTGATGGATATTTTAAGGATCTGGGTCTCATCCCATGCGGCCGGCACGGCAGTGCTCAGGGATGACTGACGGATGTCCGACCTATCAGCAGCTCCCGCTTAAGGGTTCATGTTGCTCGGAACCGGAGCGTCGCTGGGAGAGGTTCAGGGCAGCGATCTATAAGCACCGCCCTTTAATCAGCTGATGATCCAGTCCTCACCCTGGACCAGCAGACCAGCAGACCAGCGTGGTCCCTAAAGTCTCACTTCATCCAGCCTCTTCTATGTCTTCTAGTGGTGCCAAAGCTCCCACAGTTTGACTTTACACAGTCATTTAGATGGGAGATGTATATAATTGTCTAACCTTGTAATTTTATAACTAATCTCATTTGACTTGTTCTTAATTATTATGAGCATCAACACTTCTTCTCAGTGAGAATGAGACTTCGTCCTGTTTCATGTGTTGGACGTCTGAGATCCGCACATCCACTCATCAATCACTCATTGATGTGTCATCTTCAGGTGACATAAAAAGAGAAACCTATCAGTTTGCTTTGGATTTAGGTTTTAGCAGTCCCTTTAAGACATATATGAGGGAACATTAGGGTTGACGTGGTTTTCTGTCATTGTTCGGGTGGAATTCACAAGTGTTTAAACGTAAATATATTTTTTCAAACCCCGCTTGACTTCAGGAGATTTAGCGGCACATATTTTGGTGTATAAACGCTAGTTTCTCTACTTTATTGCTGGGCTGCGTACATGTACGCACATTATCACGCCAGGTCAGGAATGTCAGTGGCGGTACGCACAAGTCCATGCAAAGTAAATTTTTGAACATCCCGACGTCTGCGTGGACATGTACATGAGGCCTCTGGTCCAGCTTTGTACAGAAACACTTAAACATGTATCTGAAATAATTCAATAAATGGTACTATCTATCCACTATCACCAAACAAGAAGCAAGTCTCCCTGTCGGTTGAGTAAAGGAACGTTTTCACCAAACAGAACAAAAGTCCTATTCATGGCATGTGCGTGGGGATCAGAGGATCCTGGGTAAAGACTGCTTGTCAAGCTTTTTTGTGATTTTTGGGAGACCATCAACAACCACTTCTGAAGTCTTCTTCAGAAAGCGTCAGCATTTAAGGGAAGATGCGTGGTCCTCATTAGTTCCTAAACATACAACAGAAGAAAATGGGAAAATGTTTTATTTTGATGTAATTATGTTTTATTGTGAGTTGTTATGTAAATCTGTGAGAGAGGAAAATGGAAGCATTTAATGTCTGGTTTCCAGTTTGAAGGCAGAATTTAAAAAAGAAACAGTAATATTAGTAATAATTATCAGACTGTCTGCCTGAGTCTGCTGCTGTTGAACTTAATTGAGTAGTATTCTAATGTACTAATCACACCAAACTGAAAGTACCTCTGGACTTATAATAGATCTAAAATTACACCCCTACATCAATGTTTCTGTCAGCACATTTGCACTGTGTAAGTGAAGTATGACACTGGAGGCCTTGTGTTTCATCAAACAATTACCTTTCATTAAACATAAACGGGGTGCTTGGTGGTTAGCACTGTTGCCTCACAGCAAGAAGGTTCCCGGTTCGATTCCCGGCCCGGTGGGTCTTTCTGTGTGGAGTTTGCATGTTCTCCCCGTGCTTGCGTGGGTTCTCTCCGGGTACTCCGGTTTCCTCCCACAGTCCAAAAACATGCAGGGCAGGTTAATTGGTCTTTCTAAATTCTCCCTAGGTGTGAATGTGTGTGTGATTGGTTGTTTGTATGTGGCCCTGGATAGACTGGCGACCTGTCCAGGTGGACCCCTGCCTTTCGCCTGATATGCGTCGGGATAGGCTCCGACAGACCCCCGTGACCCGGAAACGGATACAGCGGGTACAGATAATGGATGGATGGATGGATAAACATAAACGTTGAATGTTGACTCAAAAACGTCTGATCATGAACTCACTAATTACTGAGATGTGCCTTCCCACAGGATTGAAATGACCTCTTGACCTCGTTGTTGGCTGAAATAGAGTAGATGGTTTGTGGTGGAAGTTTTACTTCACGCGTCTGTCACATTCGCACTTGATTAAAGTCACAGACGTCCTTCGTTGACAATACTAATTACAACAGGTTCGCAGATAGTTTTAATAGTGTGACTTGGGCTACACTATGGAAACAAAACCTCCAAAGGTTAATGTCATTTTCTATTCTCTTTACAAGTTCAGTTTGAAAAAACTCCCCACAGTTCTGTCTGTGCAAAACAGCTTCTGTGAAAATGAAAATCTCTTGTTGCATAATGGATGATTTTCTGTTCCATCTGCCAGCTTCGTAACAGTAGTGAACAAAAGCTACGGTTCCCAGAATTTCCATTTCTTGGCGTCAAGATGCACAAGGTGACGACGTTACACAAGTGGCTATAATGAGGACAGCCATCTGCGGACACCAGCATGTTAATTATGTTAATATTGTTTCTAGTTTTTCTTGTGATGAACCTTGTTTCAAATGGTAATAATAGTAATTAATATTGAATTACCATTCTTAGTGACGTACTAGATGAATTTCATTCACAAGGAAGCAATAAAAGTGTAAGTGAGTTAAATTTATTGTGGAGAGAAAAAGAAAGAAAGAAAGAAAGAGAGAGAGTAGTTACCAACATTATCCAGTAGAGGGCCTCTGGGAGCTGGATCCGAACCCCGCTGATGTTCTGCAGGAAACAGACCGTCCTTCTAAAGGATCAACGCCATGACGGCGCTGGCTGAATGTCCTTATGCATCAATGTAACTGCATACCTCAAACCTTTAATTCAATAATTTATGGCATTACATAATTCATTGCTTACTGCATTATTTTTAAAGGTGACATATGATTAATGTTTTTTCTGTGACTTATGTGCTGTATTAGTGCGTAAAGTGGCAGCCAGCTTAAAAACTCTAACATAACACGGCCCTCTTATTTTGGGATCCCCTTAGTCGGAATCTCACTCAGATTTACAGAGTGCACTGCCTAAACTGCTCCAACTTCTTGAACTGCATTTGAATGTCGCCTTAGCTGCATTTATTTGAATGCTGACTTAATTGCACTTACTTTATGATTTATTATGTTACTGTGGCTTGATTGTATCCCCCTGTTGTAAAACTCTTTATATATAAGCGTCTGCTAAATGTACTATACTGTAACTGACTTTTGTGACTTGGACCCAGATCAATCAAGACTTCCTCTGTCAGTCGCATTTCCATTACTTCTAGATTTGCGCCAAACCCAAATATTGAAAAAGAAAACCTGTAATGGAAACGACTATGATTCCAAAAAACTCCCAAATATGGCAAAAACCCTTTTGTGCTTCCAAGAGGTGTTTTTTCAGGCGATGTGGTATAATGGAAACGCTTTTTTTCGCATTTCCAGATCTTTGGAAGCGCTGGATGTGACAGCAGTCAATCTGTAGTAATCAAAATGTAGTTTCCAGATGTTTTTTGCCTCAATAAATAAAAGAATGTAGTTTTGCTATAACACTACTTAATCATTATGCCTTACTGTCAGGATTAAACAACCTAACATTTATTAAACACACAATAAGGAAGAAAGACAAAGTCAGTAAGTTTTCATACATCATCACGGAGGACGGACAGAGAACCAGCCACATCTCAGCTGCTCTCGTCTCTGTCCGCGCCCCCCCTCTGATGGCCTCTTGAGGCTTTTATTGAAAATAAGGAGGTCACAGATGACATGAAGATAAGCAACTTGTACAAGATATATTCTCTGACATGTACAATTATCTTATAAGACAAGCAGTATACAGAGCGTAAAATAACAATGAGATTAAACAAAGAGTGTGTTAAAGTTTTAACCCTATCATTTCCCTCCTGCTTTAACACATCTTTGTTTATTTCACGTCGTCCAAGACCACTTCAGGTGGTCTTCAGTCATGGAGTCATTTTTCATGAGAACAAAGACATTTACGCTCAGAGGGGTTTCTATAAGACAAAAAGAAGAGATATCAATATCTTCATCAACAGAATCATTTTCATCATCATTATCAGAGTCAAGACCCAACAGCAGATACATTTGTGCCACACGGTCTTCCACGGGTGAGATGGCTGTGGTGATCAATCGGTTCAGCAGTGCACGCAGAAATCGGAATGAAACAACAACCACACAATGTCAGAAATGCTGAAAATACAGCGATGGATACTAGTACAGAAGATACTACGGTTCGGTACTTGCCACATGCATCCAGCCAGGAGTCCCACATGGAGGTGTCAAACACCGGAGTGCTCCTCAGCACTTTCACCATTCAGGGTCCACAGCCCTCGTATGGCCTTGGTAAGACTACCATCTGCAGCGGCGTTATCAAAAGTGCAACACTGTTTTCCAAACATGGCACACACACACACACACACCTCCCTTCTCCAGGACAATCCTGTTCTGGAAAGTCATAAGAGACGTGGCAGACAGCTGTCCAAATACAGCCTCGAACCCGTTCTGTGTCCAGCTTCCTAATTTCTGAACATTGTAGTGGATGCAGTCTACATTTCTGTCATTTTTGTTTAACGTGCACCAAACAGAGGACTCAAATCCTGCTTCTATCTGGTCTACAAATTTATACTCATCTGACACCTCGTGGAAATCTGATGACATCAATGTATGTGGGATCGTTGTCAGAGGTCCAAGTGGAGCTGCTGGATCTCTTGCTTCTCCGAAGGCTTCTTGATGTTACGGCAGACAGTCGTCAGTTCTTCAGCTGAGATATCAGGATTCACTGAAACAGGAAGCAACAGGGTGACTAAAACAACCAGCATCCTGCAGCATTTCTTACCCGTTTGGTGTCATTTCGATTGAATTATTATCTCCTCTACTTGGTCAGGTGTCTTAAAATGCTTCACTGACTTTCGGGTCTATTCAGACTCTAAATGTCTGAATCCACCCTATTATCAGACTTTGGCTCACCTTTCCTATCGGAGTCTTCAATCCAAATGACCTCTGACCCCTTCCCTCCTGTTGAGACATGATCATCATCATGGCTCACACAGCAGCCCATTTGTACAGATCTTTATTTTCTTCTTCTTCTTCCATCCAGAAATGTGAAACCAAACCAAGATCGGCTGTCTTTATGAATGGGGACAGAGAAAACAGTGTTCCTGATGTCCACCACTGTGAAGACAGATGAAGTGTTGAAACGTTGTTTTTTTCTGTCACCGAGTTCCTTCACTCTGCGTCGCAGCTGCATTTTATCTGGATCCAAAACATTACCATCATACTGGGGGTCCCAGTCACCTCCTACATGACGCCAGTCACTGCCCAGAGCAGTCATCCAAACCCATTGGACCTCCCCGTCATCAAGGTGGCAGGACCGTCCGAGGTCCTCCACGTCACAGACAGATCCCTCCACATCCTCCTCATGGGAGGACCGGCCTTCTTCAGCCTTTTTAACATCGTCAGTGTTAGGATTTGCAACTTCAATGAGAGGAACAGTGTCAGCGGCCGGCGGAGAAGTAGGTGTGTTTTTCAGGGTTAGTTCAAGGGTACACTCAGGTGGTGGGGGGGTAGGAGGAGGTAACAGTGGATAGATCGGGATACTGTGAGAAAGAATTCTGTTCTCGTCGTCCTCCTCGTCATTTTGTACAGGCCCCGTCTCATCTGCTCTGTAAAACATGACCTCGGGTTTTTTCTGTCTACAGTCCCCCCTCCCTTCTCCTTGTTCACGCCTCGTCGCCTCGTTCAACCATATCTGGCTTTCTCCGAATCCGCGCTTCCGCATCTTCTTGGTGTTCTGTTTCGTGTCAATTGTTATCTTATCCTGCATCTTATCCTTCATTTTATTTTGTCAGTAGGACAGCAATTAAATCACCAGAAGTGGCAATCCTCGCTTCTACTCGACTCTCGAGTGAAGGATTCTGGCCTCTGCTTCCACAACAGGTTGCTGTTTACATTCCTACTGGTTTTACATGAGACAAAATACCTTGTGGTTTTGTATCTCCAGTCCCACTCACAATCACTCAACACAGAAATGACGTCACTTTACCCACGGAATTTATCGGTTCTGCCGTCTATTTTTCTCTTTTACCGTCAGTATCTAGAATTCCACGGCCTTTAACACGGACTTTATCGGACTCCGGCGCCCTTCTTTTACCGTCAGTGTCTAGAATTCCACGGCCTTTAACACGGACTTTATCGGACTCCGTCGTCCCTCAACACCCTATTCTTTCAGGGTAACACAACAAGATTTCACTTACCGACTCTGTCTTCCTTCGGTTCTCCCGTCAACCTTGGAGTCCAGCCGGTGAGGCGGACGATCAGCCTTGAAATTTATAAACGTCCACAGTTACCTTGAAGTCCACCACAGCTGCTGGATTCCTTGGTTTGTTGGGATCCGGCTCGAAGGACCAATTAAATGTCCGGTTTAAACGACCTAACATTTATTAAACACACAATAAGGAAGGAAGACAAAGTCAGTAAGTTTTTCATTCATCATCACAGAGGACAGACAGAGAACTCAGCCTCATCTCAGCTGTTCTTTTCTCTGTCCGCGCCCCCCTTCTGATGGCCTTTTGAGGCTTTTATTTAAAATAAGGAGGTCACAGATGAAATGAAGATAAGCAACTTTTACAAGATATATTCTGACGTGTACAATTATCTTATAAGACGAGCAGTATACAGAGCGTAAAATAACAATGAGATTAAACAAAGAGTGTGTTAAAGTTTTAACCCTATCACTTACTTCATAATTTAAGGGCTTTGCCTCTGAATGATCATCAGCTGCCTTCATCATCTGACTATTTTGTCGACAGTGATACGGGCAATCACAGTCATTTGTCAAAGAATTGCAAACTCTGCAAACTCCACACAGAGGATGAACTCAGTCGTCATTTCAACCGCTGTTAAAACACCTAGTAAAACAATCTTCAACAGCATAACTACAAAAAGAACAAACCTCAGATGCAAGTTAAAAAGACTGCAAAAACAAAAAAAGAGGCACCACCAGGTTTGCAGCCAATACGGTCGCAGCAGCAAAGGCCGGCTGGTCTGGTTATATTACAAACTATTCTTTCAACACGCCTGGAACAACCAGGTAGAATTTTAACCTACATTTTCATTCTACACCAGAAAAAAAGTCAAAATCTTAGCTTTGACAGTGATCATAGGATCGTAACAAATGCATCTTAAACTACACAACCATCAGCCTGCTGCTCTGACAACAGCCTGCAAAAACAGCTCACCAGAGCAGGCTGTGGAGGAACTGAAAGAACAATAAATCATTAAAATGACTAAATATCTTAAACTGTTACACCAGCAAGTTTAAAATCAGGGGTTTTCAAAGTCTTAAGTGCATTCACTCCTATGTCTACATGAAAAAAAACAGCAACTCCTGCTTAAAAATAAATAGTGAAAACCCTTTATACTCATCAGCAGGTGACCCAGAAAAGTACAAACTAAAGAGAGATGACAGAATTTAGTTTAGCAGCATCTTTCCCACTCATGAAAGGCGTTATTTTCTGCAGACTGGCTGCAAACAAAGACATAAATAAGTGTAGTGTTAGCGGTTATTCCATTTATTTATTCAGCTGAGAGTGGCGAAACTGTAAGAGTGGCTGTTATTCTTTGCAGCTATTATTAATCCACAGACTGAAGTGCACAAAAGGATAATGGGAGCACTTATGAAAGGACAAATATGTTAAAATTACATGTATCAGCTCACCGACTGCATGCACAGGGCGAGTTTGACCTTTTTTTCTACATCAGCATTTTACTGCAGCATTATTAGAAGACCGTGTTTTAAAAAAACTAGAAATGTTTAATATTGTAGTAAAGCCTTGAAGCTCCACTATGGGTTTTTAATAAGTTTCTTTGGGAACTCTGAGATCAAAAGGCATGGTTTGGACAGAAGCAATGAGTGCTACGTCTGCCCTCTATTTTCCCACACATAGATCACCATCACATGTTGTGTACAGTGAACTCTGCACATTATGTTTACCTGTACCATGTTTCTGTCAAGCAGGCCATCACAGGGTAACACCGTCAAAATAAATAGTGATTTTAAAGGTCTGCTCAACGCCGTCACCAGAGCCAGCCACTTTGAGTTTGGTATTATAGCGTTACAGGATTCTTTTCTTAAGTACAGGAAAGGCAGCATGATGTGAAACTAGATGGAGATAAAGGTAGGGAATCTGAAAAACAAATCTATAATATCACAGGACCCTGAAGATCTGAATAGTTCACAGAACAAAGTTAGTTGAGTTTTCCCATGTGGGGCTTTTGGTAGCCACTCAGGACATCCAAAAATATATTCTCATACACAATATTTCCCTTCATAATATGTCTCTTTTAATTTGAGGTGAAACTGGAAACGGCATGCTTTTTATTTCAGTGTGACAGGAAAAGCTACTGAAATGACAGCACAAGTAAAGTGGAGCTTCATTTCAGACTCATGCATGCGTAACAATGACTGCTTTGCTGTGATCACAAACTGCTGTTTGTGAAGTACTTAGCAGTGTGGCCTCTGCTGACAGCTGAGGTGAAGCAGGCTTGGATGCTGACAGTTGAAAGGTTGTCATAGTGATAAGCGTGGCAGATATAAATCAAAGGTCAGTGAGGGTTGGACGGTGCAGAGACGGTTGTTTACCAGCTTACGTGTCTTCATTTATGGATGTTATTTAACTTATCTCATTTTGTTAAAGATTATATTGTTATTGTAACAAGACAGTTAAGTTGAAGACATTATTTGGGAAAATGTTCAATTTCATAGCGTATTTGAACCATTAATCCACTCATATGACTGCTTTCATCCATTGTTGAAACACTGTTTATTCAATTGCGATTGAATTTTGAAAGACTATTTCAACCACTTAACTTTTACTTTCTGATATGTTCACCAGTAGCTGTCTGTCGTTTTCTTTCATCTGTATGCATCAGTCTATTTTGCATATACATGAATGTAATAGTTCAAAATCAAACATGCGTTTTTTGATATTTAAACAATTCTATACTGTTTTCACGTTCCGCGCAGCTTCTTCCTGCTTTGGAGTCACTGTTACACCACGTTGCGTATCTGAATGATTCAGCTCAGATGTTGCCTACAGCCTGTCTGTGCAAAACATCATGCATGAGACGACTTCCAGGATTCCAGTACTCATCAATATACACATGAGACACTGGACATGGTGTACTTTGGCAGTCTGTTGCTGCAGCGGGTTTATCAGAGCCTTTGTTTGCATGTGATAAGGAGGAGGAGTCTGGAGGATTCTTTCCACTCCTCGATGTACATAGCTGTGTTGGCCCATGTGATGGTAAACAAGCAGACTTCATGTTCATATTTAGATCAGCTGGGTTGGATCCCGATTACCCCGAGAGTGACTGTAAAATAAGCTGCATGACATCTGCTGCCCGCAGGACTGTTCATCAACAAAAACAGAGGCAGAAAAAGACACGGCAAATGAAACAAGGCTGTTTGATTTTATGTTAATTTTACTCATAGATGAGTTGTATATTATGCATCTTTAAAGAAAAAGAAGGGTATGAGTTGAGAGATTTATCTTCAACGGTTCTGAAGCAGTAAGGATAAGATTATTTTAGACATAAATGTTCTGTTCCACCTGCACTATTATATAATTTCCATTCTGTTAAAGTACATGACCTTAAACAGAACGTGTTCTGATTGCTCAGTGAAATCATGTTGTGCTTAATTAAATCAAAGACTAAAGACAGAAAAAAACACAAAGAAATTCAAAGCAAGGAGACAAAGTACTATGGATAATCAGCAGATTTACATGTAAGTACACAAGTTGTAAAAATGATTAATAATTCACAATATTGAAGAAGAATTTTTAGCGTTGCAGTTGTAATTGTTGTGTTGTATTTTGTGTACCGGATCATCACCTATTATGAAGCTGTAACACTGATGTCAAAAGATGCATGTCCTGAAGGAAAATGGGTGGAGTCATACGACTGACTCCACCCCCTAAAACTAGTTGATATGAACAGAGTTGTAACGATATGATTGAGAAGTGAGCTTTTGTACATTATCTTAGCGGTATTTTGACCAAAACATGATACAGATATCTTATTAAGGACTTGTGAAGTTGTGTCAGCTTTTGCAAAAGGGTTTTGTCTCCTGTAAAGGGAATAATGCAAAAGCACATCATCAGAGGGACGTGATTTGAACTTAACCACACAAGTTCAAGCAAAACTGTATTTCTTTATTTAAATTTCTTGTCTTAAGTTTTGAAGGAGGTGTTCATGCATGAAACAAATATTGAATTAGGTAGTTATGAGTGAAGATAAAGGTTATCCTAGATATTCCATGTTTTCTTCTGCTACTGCCCGTCTGCTTTGGTTGATGAATGAATGTTCCTGGAAGCGTCACATGTCAGGTAATTCTCGTTTTACAGTTCCAGTTTTGTACAAGCCAGCAGTGGATGACCTAAGCATGCTCATGACTCCAAGCTGTTTACCATCAACACGGGCCACGGCAGCTGCGTACACCGAGGAATGAGAAGAATACAAAAGTGCTGTTTTACTCAGCACATGAAGACAATATGTGACATTTATTTTGCTAGCGGACACACTCAGAGTGTTGCTCAAAATATACAAACAGAAATTGTGTCTTTATATATAAAATAATCATAATTTTTTTATCTTTGAAAACACGGGGTGAAGAAGATTATCCACATCTGTGCATGTCTGTGGTTAGGTCCAGCATGAAGGGCATCACAAAGACAAAAGATCTTGATGTCAAACTGGGAAAACCCCTTTGCAGTGGTTCTAAGCAGTAAAAGCACCGTGCGCCAAGATCCAGCATTTAACTCGATCAAATGCTGCATAACTTAGGATCAAACTCTTTTGTTATTTTCTTCATAACAACGTTGTTGGACAGACAGAAAGAAACGTTTCTCTGTGGGATCAATGATTAAAATGCATGATAAATAATTATACGCACAGCCAGAAAACAAAGCAAAATATAAAAAGTATTTCACAGTAACAAACACTAGAAAGCGGTCTGACTGAATCATTTTCTTTAGACTTTGAGGATCATATTAGTGATCTCTTAGGAGTTAAACAACCGCAGCTGATGTATTTCCCCAGTAACGAGCTTACAACAGAAGGATATGATAACAAATAAATTCACTTCGATAACTTCACCTCTACAATCAACAAAAGAAACGTATCACCACATTCTATGTTTAATCTGTGAAATGTTGCACTACAAGTAACTATAGCTGTTAAGTGCAAGCACAGTACATACTCTGTTCTGACTGATGAAATGACCATGAACCCAGAATAACTTGAAATAAACTGTTGGAGCAGCCAATTGCTGAAAAACTGTGTAACAAACTCAAGTACTGAGAGTTCTTGTTCTACTCAAAACTAACACTTATTTTCCTGTCTTTGCAGGAGTCATCCTTCTGTAAGGTTAACCTCTGCATGGCTTTGTTTAGGCTCATTACAATAAAAGCAACGATCCATTTTCACTACAGACTGTGCATCACGGCATTCTGCATATTGATTTGGCGTAAGATCCATGATGGACACCCTCTCCCATTTATCTGGGCTCAGAACTGGGGCCATAAGGCGGCAGAGATAAAAACAGGGCAATATGGGTTTAGTGTCCTGCTCTGAAACTGTTGTCATGTGACTGGGCTGAGGATTGATCTGGTGATCCCTTGGTTCAGAGATGCACTGACTCTAGCCACTACATCACAAACATCCCCAGCAAAGGAAAACAACACCAGGATCAATAACAATAAAGTTGTGACAATAACATGATATGAGCAATGACACAATCTGGAGAATGCAAGAAATACCAGGATGGTGTTCTTCTGCATCAGTGTCTGGTGTGCAACTGACCAGTCGATCCCACATGCTGCATCCCATAATGAAATCAAAAGTGTTGTAGTTTGAAAAAGAATTTTCTTTTTTTTCCACATCTATGGCACATATGGCTTTCTACTTTTGAAGGAACTGGGTCCAGTCAAAGGAGTTGTTGCCTCACAAAACCCAAAGGTTGTATGAGTCATCCCAAAGGCTTGAATGCACTGCTGCTGTGTGAAATCATGGACAAATTTTGAAATGATGGAATATTGTAAAATCGGATGATGACTTGAAAATTGTCTGATGGTAACGCAGGAGGTTCTAAGGTGGAGAAGTGCATTATTCTGCATTTAATCACGTCTTGAAACTAAATGCAGAAAGACCCACAACTTCAGGCAGCAACTGTCTACAAAGGACTTTTACCTTTGTTTAGGTCAACATAACGGACTGGTGACTAGGGGAGACGACGCCTTTTCAGTTGCAGCTCCGAAGCTCTTGAACGGTCTCCCTCTTTCTGTGAAGTCCGCCAGAACTCTCAATTATTTTAAATCTCTTTTAAAAACTCACCTTTTTACACTGGCTTTTAACGCCAGCAAACATAATCAGTATGCCAGTCCTTGCATTGCCTCTTGCCTTTAATCGTCATTGCTTTCTGCTTTCTGGTTTTATTTTGTTGTATTTTTATTCACCTGTGCAGCAGTTTGGTTGCCTTATGGCATGTTAAAGCGGTTTATAAATAATGTTTTTATTGATTGAACATAAAAAGAAAAAGGAGTTCTGCAAATTAAAAAAAAGCTCTTTTCACAAACATGAAAGCATATGTCCTCAAGTTGTAGCTGGGAGTTTGCACTGTCAGCCTTTATCCACAATAAAACTCTAAAAAAAATAAAAAATGTGCGAGTGTCAAAATGTTTCCAAACTGTAAGGAGAATTATTGTTAGTTGTCCTGGTCAGACCAAACATTGGTTATGTAAGATGTTTTTCTAATTGTTCGCTTATATCTGAGAAAAGTCTTGTTATTTCGTTAGTTCCTGAGAAAAGTCTTGTTATTTCTTTTGTGTGCCTGAGAGAAGTTTTTGTTATTTTGTGAGTAGAGCTGGGAAAAGTCTGTTGTTTTGATAGCATGTTCTGAGAACGGTTCCTGGTTTACAAAACATGTTTTGTGAACCAGGATCTGTTCCCAAGAGCAGGGTCTGTCTGTGGGGTGGGGTTGGCCCCCCCATCTCACACACGGCCCTTGTACGAGAGAATATAGCGATGGAAAGTCTCTGTCCGGGTCAGAGTCAGCTGCGGGTCACGTACGGACGCCCAGCAAGGTTGGAAGCTGCTTTTACCGGGACTGTTTGGCTCTCCAGTCCGTGTGTCAACGGTAAGGATGGAACGCTTCTCCTATGGTTGTTTGGAGCTATGCTCTGCAGGGGGTGGACGACACTTTCATCCTAGCATCATAGTAAATGAGAATAATGCCTGTTTGATAAACTGAAGCTTGTGTGAGTAATGCCTGTTTGATAAACTGAAGCTTGTGTGAGTAATGCCTGTTTGATAAACTGAAGCTTGTGATAAACTGAAGTTTGTGTGACTGACTTTGGCTGTGCGCTGCGGGGGACACAGGTTGGTCCTTGCATCACAGTAGATGTGGTTTGTGTATATATGAAAACCAAAGTGATTGATCCTGCTAGAATCACAGTGAGTGGGATTTTGTGTGTGAAATACCTGTATAATATTCTATATGCATGCTTCATTCATATAATCCAAGTTATATTCTTTGTGTGTGTTTTGCCTATATAACCAAATAGATTGCTTATGCTATGCTTTGCGTAAAATAAATATATATATATTGTTCATCAGAGTCTGTGTGTGCTTTCTGTGTGCCTACCTCCGACGAACCTTAAGAAAATTTCACAAAACACAAACCAATGTGCATTTGCTTGTGGGAATCAGCACAAAAAAAACAAAAAAAAAAACTTACAATATTTGATATTTATTATTATATATTTGCCTCTCTGTTTTCTTATGTGCGGAAAGACGTTGGCAGGGAAGTTCACCAGAAGTCAGTTATTATTAAAACCATCTTCAGGCTTTTAGCCTTCAGCTGCGTGAGCCTCACATGACCTGGATGTCAGACAGGCACAAGACGGCTCCTCGCCTGTTTACTGCCTGTAACCTCTGTCTTACTGGGCTCTAGGCCAAAAATGGCAGCAAAAACAGTGATTCAACGCTCCGTTTGCAGTTATCATAGTGGTTTAAACAGTTTGTTCTTCCAGGCAGAATAGTAACCGTGAAGCGGAAATTCAGACAGACACGGGAAAGGCAGTGTGAGGCTCTGCGCAGTACAAAGTTGATTTTTTTGTTTTTGTGCCTGAGGACCTGGTGATGGAATTGCTGCAGGGTAGTTGCTCAGCTTGAGCTCCTCACCCACTTTAGAGCAGATCCAGTGACAATGAACACGGAGCCCTGCGTGCTTTGTTTCTCAGTCTTTGCACCGCATCAACGGCTCCGAGCGGATAATCGGTGGACCCGACGTTCCCAATACACGGTGTGAAATAACACAACGAGAACGTCATGTATTCAGGTAGTTCTCTTTTTATTTACAACATTTACAATTATTTCAGTCACAAAAAGTGCAGCTACTGAATAAAAAAATAACCTTATACATACTGTATGGTTCAGATAAATACAAAATGAAAACTGTTCGTTCAGAACACATATGGACCCTGGGAATTTTTTTTTCCCATTTTGGCACAAAATACGAAAAGTTCTGAAACTGGCCTGACTGAAGCGTACATGGGCAGTGATCTGAAGCACGTCACCCTCTGCGGCTGAGCAAGGCGGGTCTATGATGAAACTCTCTACACCCAGACTGGCAAATACTGTCAGGGCTGGTAGTGATGCGACAGAGAACTTGGACCCATCAAGCTGTGGATTCTGCGATAAAGCACGAGTCGATATTACAAATAGCTGCATAGATCATGAAGGATTACATTCAGCCTGGTCCAGGAAGCTGATGTTAAGACAACAGTCAGCACGAACGTGTTTAAAAGCTGAACTATGAAACAAATATCCATCAAAACCACTCAAGATCCTCCATTTGTTCAAATCTTCAGACAACAGCAGTACAATACCGTAAAATTCAACAAGGTGCAAATTATAACGTTTTAATATTTCAAGTTTAAAAAAAAAAAAGAAAGCGTATCTATGTGAATTTCTGCTACTATAAGGCTGAAAAACAGGTTTTCCCTGTTAGGTGAATACCTCCTCTTACTGCTTTACATGTAACGCCTTTCAACGTTCTCCGTTACTCTTTATCAGTCCACCACTTCTCCAACTTTCTTTGTTTTTGTTTTTTTAATACCCAGAACATGCTGGGAGCTGTCTCCGTCTCCGTCTCTCCCCGCTTGCATGACTCCAAACTCTCCCCACGGATGCTGAGTCCGTTTCAGCAACACTTGGCCTACGTCACCAAATCTCACAGGTGATTTTATCAAGCATCCTGTGAATAACCGTTTGGCATTTGTCTATTTTTCAAAAAAACAACACAAAAAAATCCCATAAGGTGTAGCTGAAAGGGAGAAGCCGAAAACAAGATGCTACTTCTACACAAAGCCTGAAATCTGCTCTGGTCTTGGGAGGATTCTCCATCTTCAGTGAGGTCCAGTGCTCATCTGCAGAGGCAGATGATGTCAGTGGAATACAAAGGACATATTCTGGAGGCTTAATGGTATGTAGTCCTGAAGGCGTTCTCACTAAGCCACTTTGTACTTCCTCAGATCCAGGGGCTCTTTACTAGGTACACACCAGTCATCTGCCTCTTGGCTCATTTTATAGTTCTTCAGAGCAGTTTTATTGTACACCGGAAGCCTTTCGATGGAATCCGTGGACAGAGCCTGGAAGGACAGGACAAAAACACAGATATTACTACCTGCAAAAGCAGCACATGTCTGCAGAGCTGTGCATGTGACATGGCAGCTCAGACTCTTGGTTTCTTGTCACAGTTTCAGTCACCACGCCTGGCTCACCTTCAAGTAGATAACAGCGTCTGTGCCATAGCCCTCCATGGAGTAAAGCTGCAGGTCCCCTTGAAAGTACTTTGCATAAAGACGAGAGATGGGAAGACCGTAGCCGAAGCCAGCCTGCACAGAGACAGAAGGGGGATCAAGGGTTTCAAAAGCTCAGATCTCTGTCTCATTGCTATAAAAACTGTTTTGTCAAGTTTGCTTGGCGTTTTCCAAGGTTGCAAAGTTTTGGAAAATTCTTAAAGCTGGAAACCTTTCCACAGGAGTTAATAGGAGTTAATAGACTGGAACTATCGCATGCACAATGATTCCTACAATCCTGCACATGACACAAGGGCTGCTGCAAACCAGGTTTGAGCCCAAGGACTACAGCCAGGTGATGTACAAAAGCAATAATGTTCAATCTGTGTCTAAGAAATATAAGACGTGTTTATATATAGTGGCCATGAACAGTTAAAATGACTTTAAATCATTTCAGAATGTTTCATACATTTCAAATTTATGGAAAGTTTCCAGAAGTTCACAATAAAAAGTTTCCCACCACTTTGCAACTATAAGTGTATTATGGGCCAATCCCATCTTTGCTTACCAGTGGTGGGCGCGAGTGGTCTCCCATCTGAGGAGCAGGAGCTGTGGAGTACATGTAGCTGAAAAGGTTCTCGATCCTGCGGAACGGCACGCCGCCACCCATGTCGCTCACCTGCAGGTGAGCACAAGAAGGGAAAGATTAGCAGCAGTCTACAGCCCAGAAGCGAAGACACGGTGCAAACATCTGGCCTCAGGATTGTGGCGTGGACTCATCCACGGCCACTGCTTGTGGTGGTGACACAGAAGGGAAAGTGTGAAAAATATAAAAGACTTTAATCACAGTGGAAAAGTGCAGGACAGATTCATATAGGAAGGCCGGCTCTGTCAGGCGAGTCCCGTATGTGACTGACCTGGGAAACGTCAGCACTGACATGAGGTTTATGTGCTCTACGAATATAAAACACACGGCCTTTATAGATACACCTATCAGTGTTCGGGAGGTCGCCAGAAACCCTTAACCTGAAATAACGGCGGAGCTGCTGCATTACTGGTATGGAGAAAGATTCAAGAGACAGGAAAGAAAAAGAAAAATGGGAACGTTTTTGCTCTTACGTCAAGGGGATACCTCTTATTTTGTCCAATAAGACTCTAATCTATCTGCTATAAATATACAGTTTAAAGAGATTATGACCAAACCTACTGGAAACAACTTGCATAAAACAAAAACAGAAGAATAAAAGCCAAATCAACAGGATTGCTTTCTGTCCCGTATCATGCACAGGCTGTGTAAGGACTCAGAGACTAGTTATTTTTAGCCTCGTAAATACTGTTCTCTTAATTAAACGGCTTGTTTTATTCTTTAAAATCCCCTTATTCACCAAATTAACTACAGGACTATTTATCCATCGCCACCGGCTGAACTTGACGGTTCGTGTCTCACCTTGATTGACATGTCCTCGCAGCCAAGCGACACCATGACTTTAATGGGCGGGAGGTTGTTGCTGCTCTCGTGCGTTTCAATTGTAGCTCGCATAGCATTCTAGGACAAATATAAAGTGGAAAAACTCACTGTCAACTTGTTCTGAAACATTTTTCATTGGGCTTCAGTCATCTGCGCACCTCTTACCTTGAACAGCTCAAAGAGCATGTGATAAAGATGAGAGGGCACGTACACAATGCTTATGGCATTATTCTTCTTGTTGTCTGCAGAAACAAACAAAAAATTTTAATTAAACCGGGTTTCTAAACTCTAGCTGTGTTTTCAAACAAAAGTTTGGGATTTAAAGGTTTTAAAGGTATAGTATAACTGATCAAAGCTGGTTTAAACAGAGATGAATGGCTCGTTTAACAGATTGCAGTTGTTATGATCTTTTAATCTGCAAGGATTAAAAAAAAACAAAAAAAACCCCACAAAACAGGTAAACTTACGGTTCATCTCTTGTAGTAATAGATCAGGTGAGCAGAGGTAGTACTGGTCACACAACATCTTGGCACTGTGGAAAGCATCTGACAAAACAAAGTGAAATAATAGGGTAAGACGATACAAAACAAATAGAAAATTTATTATATTTGACAATAGGAAGAGTGCTTCCGTACCCTGGACTACATCTCCCACTTCGCAGTGGCGGTCAATGCATCCAATGGTGTTTGGGTGCACTGGGTTAGTAGTGCCATCAAAAATAAGAGCTGCAGGGTGAAAATTAAAGAACAAAAATGAGTTCACAATCTTCCATTAACAGAGCAACAATCTATTCAACTATTCAGTCAAGCACAGAAAACACGTCTTTTTTACATGACACGTCCCCTTTCAGTCTAACACTTGTAGTCTTTCCTGATAATAAACACAAGAAATTATGAAGTTACACCAGAAGTAGCTGGAAAAAAGGCCTGCTCGTGTGTAAGAGAGGCCTGTTAAGATTAAAGTTATATAACCCTTTAACGTTCCCCTTCACCAACGGCACTTTTAAACCATTACACTTTGGATGAGGGTGTGCTGCAGCACTCTGTCCCACATGCCTGGTGAGATACAGTCCACTCTCCGTGGCAAAACGGCTCTGAACAGCACAGCCCCCTACCACAGCAACGCAGCACTATTTTATCTTTAACTAAGGATAGTCTTCAACTTTTCTTTTGTCGCAAATATTTACTTCTGCTGCCGATTACCCAGAAAAGCTGCACAACAAGCACTGAGACATGGTGAGCCTCTTTCCAGTTCTGTTTTGGAGTTTAGAGCAAATAATGCACATAAAGGGCAAAAATATTTGTGATGCATGATGTTGGGCCCGACCTCATTTTACACAAGTCCAAACTGAACGTGGAAAGGTCTGCCGTTAGGTTTCTACTGGGAGAAGGAGCTGAGTCACGCCTTTGTAATCATCCGATGATGCATGGTTTAAAGGGGGATCAGTGCAGCGAGTGCCACATAAGAATAGCTAGTAACCTAAAATATATATATATTTTTTTTTTTACCAAAATCAACAACATTTACATACCGAATCCTGCTTAAAACACTTTGACGTGGGGAAAATAAGAGATTTGGAGGACTGTTTCTGTGTCAATAATAATAATAATAATAATAATAATAATAATAATAATAATAATAATAATAATAATAAGACTGTCCATTGTGACTTCACTTGACTAATCATGCCTGGATTTCTGTTCTTTTATTTATTTATATTTTCTCACTGGGAATTGCTTCTCAGTCAGTAGTTTAAAGGGCAACAGCTGCAGACTACAGACAGAAGTTAAAGTGAATAAAAACAGAGGCCCGTTGAATTTTAAAACTGACTCACTGTGCTGGTTGATGAGCATTCGAATGGAGATGCGGCTCATGTAGAAGCGATCCAGGAAGTACTGGATGTTCTGATTGGTGACCACATCTTGGGGGAAGGCCTCTTTGTATTCTAGGACACCCTGTGCCATGGTCGGCACGACTTCATTGTGTCTGTTTCTTATGGTAACCAAGGCGTCAACAAACCTGGTGGGGAAGGAGACACAAACATCCAGCAGTCAGAGACCTGCAGAACGGCTGTGAAACGGCTGTGCTGCCTGGTCAGGAAGACAGGCGTCGGTGCAAGTTTAAAAAAAACAAGCAAGACTGTTGATAACATCTCAAACTTACTCTGCAAGGACTTTGTGATCATCTGGATTCCTGTCTAAAAACTCAAGGATCTCCATCAGACTCTGGATATACCTGAAAAGACACAAGTAAACACATGCTCACACACTTGCACATATGTTGGGAAATAACGCAGAAAGCGCTGAGCTCAGTCAAAGTGTAGGAAAAGGAAGCGGGTCTCTTTTGACCCTTGTGAGCATGTTTTGGTCATAGTACACTGTTCACAAAAAAAACCCTTCAGCATGCCGAAAACAAGTCACATGGTCTGTGACGAGAAACTGGGGTAAAGTTCAGAGCTGACGGCCACTCCCCAAGCCCAGCCCTCGGAGCAACTGGAGGGAGTGCAACTTGGTCAAAGGTTGTTGTTGTAATTCTGAGCATTATGTAACAAGTGTGTGTGTGTGTGTGTGTGTGTGTGTGTGTGTGTGTGTGTGTGTGTGTGTGTGTGTGTGGGTGGGGGGCACTGCTGCAACTGTGATCAAATAAGGTCAAACAAAGTGGCACAAGAGGCTGAGAGGCACATATTTTCATATTTAGCTCTTTGTTCCAGTTAAAAGAAAAATAAATATCCAAACTGTATCTGAGCTATTACATAACATGTATCCTGAGAAAAAAACAGAAGTGAGGTCATACTTTTTCCAGTTTGACTTACCATCCCTGCACCATTTGCACTGACGGGGTTGTGAGCAGTTTGTCAGGCAGCAGGTTAATCTCCTTCATAATGTTTGAGAGTCTCACAGGGAGTTCCTGCCTCAAAAAGACAAAGGACGTCTTCTCACACGCATTGATGGAACCTGAATCAGCACAGAGACACCAACAATCTGGGCTTAATAAACCTTTTACATGAGCAAACTTGACATTTGAAACCAACTTAAATATTGCTTCCAGTTCTTAAAAATGTTCCAGTTCATTTTATGTTTGAGATGTGGAAAACAAGGAATATTAGGATGTCAGCAAGACTCAATGGCAAAAGTGTTGAACTGAATCATCAGACATTTCTAGTAAAATAAATATCCTCCAGACATCTAATGATAATTTCATAGATAAACATACATATATGCATCATCTATCCGTATTCCTCTTTAGCACAGGTGGTCACTTATTAGGACTGGTAAATAACTTAGACTGATGCATTCTGCTCCTTATGTGGGCCCAAACGCTGCAGCCCGAGCTTGCAGCTGACATGATGCAACACCGTCCACAGTGAAAACAGCACAGCGCCCAGACACATGAGCTGCAGAGCAGGTGTTCAGTCTTCCACGGTTCATCGTACAAAACGGAAAACAGAACTGGGATGCATTTATTTTCCGATTTAAGCTCGTAAAGCCGTCCACGCAGGGCCCGTTTATTTTGGAGGAGATCAATACTCACCGAAATCGATGAACTGCTTCATTGACAGCGGGGATGGAGAAAATTTGGAGAAATGCTCGATGTGTTTCGGCGCGCTGGCCAGAGCGGCGTTTTTCATTATAAACCTAACGAACTTCATTATTTCTGTTTAAAAGGAGGTCTCGGGCCTCTTTCTGTATCAAAACATCTGATTTTAGCCCACCTCGAGCTCAACTACCCCGTTATCAGAGCGTTGAGTTGCAACTCAGGGGGGGCAGGAGAGGGCTTCAGCCAATAGAAAGAGAGGAGCGGTTATATTTACGTTCCAGACAACCAATCGGATTACGTGGTGGGCGTGGTTAGTTGTTTTGTGCCGTCCCAGTCTGGAAACGCCTCCAGCTCACTTGAAGCAACAGTCCACATGATGTGGGGTCGTGTAGGATACATGTTTACTGCAGCCCCAACCCATCCAACCAGGACCTGCCCTTTACTAGACTTCTCTGTGGCGGTGGGGGACCCCCAACATTTAGACAGCCCCCTTAATACAGGATATGTGATCTAAGGAGTTTACAAAAGCTACATTCACATGTTTCCTATGGTTTCAGAGTTCATGGGAACTCTAACAGCACCGAGCGAACAGCAAGCATTTCTGACTTTGTTGCCATTTAAATCAGGTGTTATGGAGACTTTCCAACATACAGTTTAAACACTAGTATGGACGTGAATGTTTTTTGTTTTAAAAAGCCACTTTAAAAATTAAAATGTACTATTGTGGACATAGTCTCAGATAAAAAGCATATGGGTCTGAGCAAAGATATAGAATTGTAAAAGTGGTCACATCTTACACATTTAAATGTGTGTGTGTGTGTGTGTGTGTGTGTGTGTGTGTGTGTGTGTGTGTGTGTGTGTGTGTGTGTGTGTGTGTGGTGTATTGGCCCATGTGTAACTTTAAAAGTCACTGTGATTATTTTGTGTTACTCTGGGTCTGTGTATTTGTTCCACTTTGCCTTATCTGTGAACTAGTTTTCTCCTTCTGGGGCCCCGAGTCTGGGCATGCCAGCTCTGCTCAGTGATTCCTCCATAGTTGGATATGGTTAAAATCTGGGAACTGCTGCACAAAACTTAAATTAAGAAAATTGACATTTCAAAAATACATTATCTATCCCCGAATGACTTTATTTATTTATAAATTAGTATTTGCAGTAGTCATTTCAGTCTCTTCATGGATTCTTTGTATTGGGTTTTACCTGTGGACGGGAAGGATCTCCTGTTTTGTTCGTGTTGCAGCGGATCTGAAAAGCCTCTGACTGAAGACACACTGTTGCTGAATCCCTCTGCTGTGAAGAGGGTGCTCAGGGTTGTCCATGATCTTCTTCGTTATATGAAGTATCCTCCTTTGCACAGTCATCTCCAGAGAGTCCAGAACAGTCCCCACAACAGAGCCTGTCTTCTTTATCAGTTTGTTCAGTTTCTTTAAGTAATTTGCTCTGATGCTGCTCCCCAACAGATGACTGCAGTGATTGAACTCTCCACAGACTTATAGAAGATGTACAATATCTTGCTGCAAACGCTGAAGGACCAAAGCTGCTCTGTGCTTATAAACAGCATCAGTGCTGTACTGTATTTCCAGTCCAGTCTGCTGTCCAGGTGATCACCAAGGTATTTATACACCTCCACCACCTCCACTTCCTCGCCTATGATGGAAAATGTTAGGGTTATCAGAACCTCTCAATTTTAGGAATAAACCATGCAGAGACAGCAGTCTGTTCGTACCTTTGCAAAGGGGGGGAAAGGCCGACGCCAAAGGCGTATCACCCATGGCGGTTCCTGGCCATCCCCTGTCGTCCCCCCTTGCTGTGGTCTTTTTATTCACAGGAGGACAAAGCAGTCACATGACATGTTGTATGTAAATGTAATCAGGTGAGAAAACGGACACGCTGTAGGCCCATTTGGCTCTGACATCCTGTATATCTTAATCCTGGTAGCACAATCTTGTAAATACAGTGAGTGGATAATTACAACTGTAGGCAATCATGTAATAATATATATTTATATATGTTCATAACTTTGACAGAAAAAGTCCACAATCATCTCCTTTGTCTTGTACACATTCAAGATGACACGACTTTTCCCACATCATGGCACAAAACATATGCAATTTCTCATTTTGAATAAATTAACAACATATAGCATTTTGATATTTATAAGGTTCCATTTCTCTATTCCAAACAACATAAAGTTGTCTATCAAGGAGAAATTTGCAATTTATTATGATAAAAAGATGTCCACCCAAAAGAGTGTTGCTTGAGAATAAACCCAGAAAAGGCATAGTTAAGCATCTTCATTGGTTTTTTTTGTTTCTGGTTTGAATGACGTGGCCCACGGTGAGAATTTATATTGCAAGTTAGTTCGTTACACCTGGCTAGACAAGGCTAGGCTTTCTCATCCTGTCTTCTCCTTCCTGCAACAGAAAAACCTCAGCGGGATATGTCTAGCCTTTCTTTCTGAGACATCTGGATTTATTCATTCTGCTTTTGTGCAACACCTCCCCCGACTGAAATCCACTTGGATGTTGATTTTCATACATAAAACTGAGAGCCATTTCTTCATGGTTTAGTATCAAGGGAATGACGCCACCTACTGGCACAAACTGCAAATTGCATCCAAGGCTGCAGTCGCTCAGCTGTTTTCAAACATTCAGTTCGCCCCTCCTATTATACTGCAGTTGTATAGCGGCGTGACATCGTAAAGAGCCAATAAGGGCAACCTGCACTGTCTTCAGATGAAAATGTCTTGAAATTCTTTACTCAGTTATGTTGATGAAATTACATTTTCAAGCCAAGGTAGCATTCATGTTTTCCAAAAGTGGAACTAGAGTCTATGTTTACACCTTGATAAAACATAGAAGTCAGGCTGGTGTTCAGTATTTGTTATGACAGTTGTTTATGTGCATACATAATTGTTAAATCTAGCTGATATAAGGAATGTGCTGTTATGTTTAATTGTATTTTATTACTGAGACAGTGCTAGAAACCAGATCTACGAAAACTAACGTTTAAGAGAGCAAACTGAGCTCATAATTAACATTCAACCACTGAAGCAAGTATCTTAGACATTACAGTAGTGCCTTAAGGAAACCTCCTATACTGATGGTCCTTGGCACTAATATTCAGGAAGGATGTGATACAGCTCAACGTTTTTCATAAAAGAGAAGGATTCACTTCCACCTACTTTCTAATCTTAATGATAACAGAATCTGGCATTCTGCTCCTTGTTTATTTCCTCTTCTTCGGATAGACACTACTTCAGCCACTCTGAATGATTCCCTGGAAGTGTGCCACAAATAGTTTTGAATAGAAATGCCTTTGTCAGGGAACACAGTGTCCTGGTGAAATCTCCCATTACATAAGCAACGGCTGCGTCAGTACAAACGGGATTGTCCTTATAAAGCCTTATAAAGCCCTGGTACAAATCAAACATTACTTCACACATATTGTTATTTTAGAATAAATCATTAACAAAAAAGAAGAAGTGCATTTGTCTCATTTTGTCAGCTTACACTACAGAGTAAGCTGCTCCCCTCAGGATGATCAAAACAAATATGTCAGATTGTTTGAAGGTAACACACGGAGGAGAATAATGTTCAACCTGGTTCACCCTGTTCCACCTTGGCAGGTAGTAAAAGGGCATAACAGAGGTGACACAGGAGCTGCGTGACACATCAGTGCAAAAAACAAAAGAAAAACTTTGCAAGGAGGATGAAATCTGTCAGCACGTCACAGTGACAGTGGAGAAGGCCTGTTCTCTGGACGTCTTGCCAAAAAGCAAAGCATGGCTATGACAGAGAAAAAGCACCACCAGGTTATGCGACCACGGAGGTCAGAGAGGCTTAACTTAGCTGCGATGGTCTTAATTTGATAGGTGCGAGGAGATTAAAGCCTGAGGAGCCTGGAGGAACCTTTAGCTGAAACATTGCAACTTCCGGATCAATGGGAATGCAGAGCGTGGAGTTGGAATAAAGAGGGGATCGTCAGCGCATCTTTGAAACCATGAGCTCTGTGTGAAAGTAGACACTGGTCATTTTTCATGCAACAGATGAATACAAAAGAGCCAATCTGTGCTTATGTGCTGCTTATATCAGATTTTGTTTCGAAGGAATGTGTGTGACATGATCAAACTTCATTGATGGTAGTGCCTGCATCCAGCTTGTTAGGACTTGGCTATTTAGTTCATCTTTTAGGCCACATTTAAAAAAAGTAGATAAATCTGTGGTGTAACTGGCAGCACATTGTAATAACGGTGAACAATGAACTGCACAGACTTACATCATTTTAGATTTTGTATAATGTAATGTTTTTCTTCTTCTCCATATTGGGTTTCTTTTAGTACTTCCAAGTCAAACACTTAGGCTCTTAAACGTGAGGGTTTAAGAACTGTGCATCTGGTTGTACCAACAGATTCCACATGAAGATGATATTCTGGAGACAACTGGAATCCAGGCGTAGAAGTTTAGCTCTGCATTGATCATTAATAATGTCTTGCATGTTAGATTTTGAGGAGGAAATTGATACTGAAGAACATTTTGATCAATCATACCCTAGAGAGACTACCCAGTGCCAATGCAATGTACTGGCGAATATTGCATAGAGGGAACATCTGTGCCAATGTTCAATTTGGTCAAATTAAGGTCCATTCTTATCCGGGACGTGTCCGTGGCAGCAGTCTGAGCAGAGATACCCAGACCTCCGTCACCCCAGACACTTCCTCCAGCTCTTTCGAGGCATTCCCAGGTCAGCGGAGAGACATAGTCTGGGTCTCCTCCTGGTGGGATGTGTTTAATTCATTTGCTGGCTACCAACTGAAGCATATCATTTAAGGTGGTAAGCAAACAGAAAGTGTCACAAGTAAGATTTTCAAACTCCATGAAAAGCGATGAAGAAGGGACGTTTAAATGTATGTTAACAGCCATGTGAAATTAATTTTAGTCACTATTTTAATAACCATTTTGAACACTAGCAGGTCATATTTTTCTTTATCACACAACCACTCTAGACATTATACACATCACCAAAAACCACATTCAACATACAAAACAACGGGTAATGCACTCACAGTACATAAAAGATGTGCTTTTTAACACTAACAATGATTTGAGTGTCGATGCTCACCAGCAAGGACTTTTCCTGTGTCTAGGATACTTCCTCCTTCAGTTATGTACAATTTTATATCTTTTAAACTAAAAACAGAAACAAAAGCAAATAAATAAATCAATGCTAACATACGTTTTTATTTTTTTTCTCCTTTTGTTTATTTCTTAGAGGGTACACTTCCCGACCACTCTACCCTCAAAACCAATTTCCGAAGGAGGACCTGTGAAAGCTGCAGGGATGTTTCTGCAGTAAACATCCTTCTTCCAGGCATGTCGGAGTGAGACTCGGGTAGTGCTTTCAGCCTCTGACGTCTCTGGTAAGTGCAGCTCAAGGAAAGATTGTGGGAAGTGTCCTGCAAAGTTTAATTTACAAAACATTCTATCACATAAAACGATCCGATAAAACAATAAAGGAATGATACTTTAAATGTAATGATAGTTTATTGATTCTGTGTGGATGTAGTATTGCTGGGTTATACATAGCTCTTCCGTGACATAATGACCAGTGACAGGCACCGGGCGTGAACGCCGCTCGTCTCACTACAATGCAGTGTTTTGTTGGGGAATAACATGTTGGTACTTGCCACCGATGAAAAAACGTCCGCAGAGCAGTCCCATATGGGACCTGATGGCTTCTGTTGACGTTGGTCCCAATCTACAGAGATCAGCTCACGACCCATGAGACCCAAAAGATTTATTAGTAAGAGACCAAGACCACTCGTTCTTTGTCCAGATCTGGGAGCACAGTCACAGGAAGACGCGCTCAGAGTTAAAATGGTGGTGATAATATTATGACTGAACAGTGTGTATTGATGGTCAAAACAAAAAAGCAATATAAAATTAGAACAAGTATTCATTATAGTCATTAAGTGGGGTTATTCTTGAGGGCAGAAATAACCTGTAGCTGTCTGTGCCACAGGGAACCTGAAAAAATTCATTCAATTCAGCTTTATAGGTGAACTCATGTCAAATGTCATATCAAGGCACTTCAATAATACAAATGAACATTATAATTATAATTCATTCTAAATCAGTCCAATTAATACAAAGCCAAAAAATAACAATAATAATTGTTGCATCGTTAAGGAAACCAAAAGATCAAAACCTTTCTTCGACACAATCCCGCATCCTGAGCAGGCGGGTGACGGTGACAGGAAAACTCTGTTTTAAACATGAAGAAGACACTGATGTTTAGTCATTGTGTTTGTTGAGGATGTGCAGTGCTGTTCATAATGTCTTGTATTTAAACCAACATTCATCTTCGCCCAACCAGTCCCAGAAGCTCCAGAGCTGTTCCCAGCCGTCAGGTCTCTTTATCAGTTTGTTGATTTATCTGTTTGTATTTTTTTTTTTCATTTTTTCACCGTTGTAGAATTTGGCCATGGAGACTTCTTCCTTCTAGAGATAACCTTCACCTTAGTGGGAGAAATAGTGATCATGCATAGTTGCTTTTTCATTACACTTTGGCACAAAAGAAAATCACATTTCTAAAAGTTTGATAAAGGTAGCTTTGCGAGGGTCACTTTTCCATCGGTCGCTGTTTTTCAAATAAGTCTAATTCTCATAACCCTCAGCAGCATTGAAGAAAATAAACTTGAACATCTTAGTCTTTGACAAATTATTGCAATTGCTGCTACTGCTGTTGAGAAAGTAGCCAGATGATGAAGGCAGCTGATGGTCATTCAAATGATAATTCAGAGGCAAATCGCTGATGTAAGGGGTAAGGTTTACGTTGTGTTACAGGACAACCACATTGTGGTTTGAGGCTATAAACAGCTGGAAACTAGATTTTGATGACTTTAAATTGTCACATCGAGCGCTGCCAGAGAGACGTGTAAATTCAAAAGCTTCCATTACACTTATATACGAATACGTGGATTATTGAAGCGCCTTAAAAACCACCTCTTGCAAATCATTGTCTGCCCTGTCGCCCCGGGGCTGCGGAGCTGCCCCTGCTGGGGGTGGGGGCAGGGTGGCGGCTGCTGGGTCCCTTTTCCACCGTGACAGTAAAAAACAAAAACCCCTTGATTACAGATTAAAATGCATATATATATATATATATATATATATATATATATATATATATATATATATATATATATATATATATACCGGTATGTATATATATATACCGGTATGTATATGTATATGTATATGTATATGTATATGTATATGTATATCTTTTGGATCCTAGCAAAAATTGGGAGTTTTTTCGAATTAGTGCAGTTTCCATTACAGGATTTCTATTTTGATATTTTGTTTTGTGCAAATCTGCACTAAAGCTATTGACGGGCTCATTGATTGATCCCCCAGACAGGGTAGGAGTTATGGAGAAGACCTGGTTAAAGATATCTCTACTGTTCAAGTTATGCAGCGTCTTGTGATCACTGCTGTGATCAAACACTTATTATGACTGAAATCGTACTCTCAGAGAAAACACAGGAATAATCAGACAGGCCCACATCAGACACAGTAACCTTTGAAATGATCAAACCCTTCTCTGACAGAGGACAGACTTTAAAGTTCTGATGCAGGTCTATAAAGCTCTGAATGGTCCAGGACCAAAATACATCAGTGACTCAGCAGGACTCAGTATGAACCTTTGGGACCCCTCAGGTCATCGGACTCAGTTTTTTCCTCAGATCAGCTGAAAGACTCCGTTTATTTTAATCCAGGTTGAAGACTCACCTGTTCTCAGCTGCATTTGAATAAAGCTCCAAATCTGCAGTTATTTATAAGCTTGAGTTGCAAAACTTTATTACATTTTAACTACTGTCTTTATTTTTTGCATGTTTAAATTTTAAACCCTGCTTTTCTTCCAGCTATGTGATGATGTTCTAATGTCTCTGTTAAACACTTTGAATCACTTTGTTGTTGAACTTTGTTACACAAATCAACTGGCCTTGCCTATATGGATATAATGGTGTTTGTTGATTTAGCGTTTTACAACAGTCTTCATATATAAATCATTTTGGTGAACTTTAGTGGTGTCTGGGACAAGAAAACCACTGTTAGGAATCAATACCATCACCTCCAGGTATTGGAAATGTTGAATCACCACATCAATAAGAGTCTGGAGGGTTTTTGTTTTTTTTAAACTGTATGAAAACATATATGGTATTCTATTTTGGCCTGTATGTGCCAGCTGTCCCTGTTTGAAAGTGGTCGCAGAGACGCAAGAGGGGGCTGGGGCTGCCCCCCAGTACTTTTCCGCTCTCCATTAGACTACATTCCTGTCGGTAGGCAGCTCCTATTCCCTACTGTCAACAAACTGCCGGGCATGTCAGGCCTAAATGTTGGGGCATTCTGTCACTGCCACACTGACTGAAGGGTGAGCAACAGGACAACAACTCCAGTGGAAAATTCCCTCGCTGCAGGCCAGAGGGAGCTTTTCATGGTCCATTAGCGAGGGCTGGCTACAGTTAGAAACTGCATTCAAATGCAAACGATTTCCTTCCTCTTAAGAAAAGATTAAAGTTGATTATTTCTGCTTTAAAAAGAAAAAAATTCAATAATTAAATAAGCTCCATGCCTTTTTACAGTCTCTCTAAAGTGTAATGACTGCAACATTCATGCATTAGTCCTTGTTCATGTAACAGAGAACAGAGGACCTGCAGCCGATAACATGTCAGAGAAGATACCCTCTTCATGGAGGTCTTACGTGGTCATGATGCAGATAAAGAAGAGCTGGTGGTGGCAAAGAATGAAAAACATAGGGGACGGAAAATAAAAGTCAGAGAAATTAAGCAGAGGCCTGCAGGGACCAAGCTCTTTAAAGTTGAGTCTCTAAGATCATAGTTTCAGTAATTTCATTCACCAGTCAGACTTCTGGATACAGTAAATGGAGCGTCTGTGTCAGGATGTCTGAGCTCAACTGGACATGCAGTTTCTGCATAAAAGTAGTGTGTTTGAGGTGCCCAAACTGAACATTTAAAGCCATACAAAAGGTGTTTTGATGTTACTAACACTCTATTGTATATTTCTTTCACATCAAACATTTTTTGATGACAGACCTTAAAATGTATTATTCTTTTGCATTTACACCTTTAATGAAATACAAAGCAAAAACAAGTGGCCTGAAGTGATCCGTGTGCAACACTGCCCTCTAGTATTGAAAACAAATATAGGAGACCTTTTCCTTTTTAGTGTTCATACATGCACTCTGTTGCCAAAAGCACTCGTTCACCCATCCAAATAATCGTAATCAGGCGTTCCAGTCACTTCCAGGCCACAGGTGTGTAAAATCAAGCACCTGGACATGCAGACTGTTTTTACAACTATTTGTGGAAGAATGAGTCGCTCTCAGGAGCTCAGTGAAGTCCAGCATGGAACTGTGATAGGAGTCACCTGTGCAACAAGTTCAGTTGTGAAAGTTCTTCGCTCCTAAATATTCCACATCCTCAGCTGTATTATAAGAACATGGAAGTGTTTGGGAATGACAGCAACTCAGCCAGCAAGCAATAGACCACATAAACTGACTGAGCGGGGACAGCTGATGCTGAGGACTACCAGGTCAAACTATGTGCCCTACTAGACTATGCGTTGCCAACTTTCTGCAGAGTCAATCTCTACAGACCTCCAAAACCTCATGTGGCCTTCAGATTAGCTCAAGAACAGTTTGCGGAGAGCTTCTTGGAATGGGTTTCCATGGCCGAGCAGCTGGATCCAGGCCATACATCAACAGTTTGGAGCTGGTCCCTTCCTCCAACATGACTGTGCACCAGTGCACAAAGCAGGTCCATGAAGACCTGGATGACAGAGTCTGGTGTGGATGGACTTGACTGGTCTGCACAGAGTCCAGACCTCAACCTGATAGAAGTCCTTTGGGATGAATTAGAGAGAAGACTGAGAACCAGACCTTCTGGTCCAACATCAGTGTGACCTCACAAATGCTCTTCTGGAAGAACGGTCAAAAACTCCCATAAACACTCCTAAACCTTGTGGACAGCCTTCCCAGAAGAGTTGAAGCTGTTACAGCTGCAAAGGTGGAACAACGTCATATTGAACCCTCTGGATCAGGAATGGGAGGTCACTTCTTCTTTTTTACAATGATCCTTTTTAAAATCTGAAAAGAAACAAAGCATAAATACATTACTGAAAATCTTTGCTTATCATAAGATGCTTTCTTTTAAAGAGCTTTAATTTATGCAACTTTTGCACAAAAATAATCATTTAAAAAACTGCTGTGACCCATCTGGCCTTTGATCGTACAGCCATTGTAATAAACTACCAAACTGCCTCTGAAACAAAACTTCTACAATCATCTACTTCAGCTGCAGGAGAAAAATGCTTCCTACGAATCAAAACTGACAAAACACACAGCCAGCCTTCATCCATGAACAGAAATCTGAGGCAAAAGGCCACACACTCCAGAACTGGACAGCTGAAGGCTGAATAAGTGTAGCCTGGTCTGGTGCTGAGGCTGCAGATGGTGAGTCCGAATCAACAGCCTGGATCCTCGAGGCCAACCTGACTCTTATTAACAGTCCGTACTCCACTGCTGGTATAATGGAGTAAGAAATGTTTTCTTGGCACACTCACTAATCAATCACATCTAAATCCCAAAGCCTGTGTGAGTATTGTTCCTGACCATGTGCATCCCTCTGCAACCACATTTCAGCACATTTCCAGCTAGATAATGCCTCAAGTGACAAAGCAAGTATTTTCTCAAACTTTGAAATGCAGTCAGCGTGTGTCAAGATAAAGCAAGGTCTGTAACGGCTGAATGAATCCACGATGAACTGAAGCTGTTGTGGGAGGGAGAACCGTACCGTCAACTTTAAGCCTGACCAGCTACCCTCATTCTTCTTGTCCTCAGTACAAAAACATTTGCCTGGTTTCTCTGGAGCAGTGTCGATGGCTGCAGAAGAAACTGTCTCTGGATGTTGTTGGTTAGACATCCGTCCAATCAGGTGAATGAAACATGTGACGCAGCCATCTGGTTTGAATGGTGGCACTCCTCTTTGGAGAGAAGGGATTAGTATGGCAAGACTAGTCAAGTGTTTGTGTAGTGTTTAAAGTTACAAAAGCCAGCTTCACAAAGATAAAGTACCTCCATGGCTGATACCTGGTACATTTTGAACTGCATCATATTTGATAAATGAATTTCTGAGACCTCTGAAAGAGGAAAACTCCATAAACTGGAATCTTTGATTTCTGTGAGCACAAAGATTGGTCTGAGGTGTAACAACAGCAGGATTATTCTGATTTAGTGACACAACTATCACCATATAAGAGATAAACGACCCCCCCCCAAAGGTAACTGTCTGGAGACGAGTCCACTTTTCTTTACTGAAAACAAAAACACGAACAATGTTTGTGGCCAGTTGAGAGTCTGGGTTCGACCCTGGTCAGGTCCATCACACAGCCCAATGAAGTGTGTCCTAATTACAACCTACCAGTGTGAAAATGCCACAAACTCACAAATGATGCTGTGGGAGATGTTTTTTCTACTTACAGCGGTTACCAAAGCCGTGCGACACCTCTTTGTTTGCTCGGTTCTTTGGTGCTGCTCCCACGCTGGAAAGTATTGAAATCTCCCACCGTTCCACTAATGATCTCCATTCCTGCCGTGTTTACAGACGTGACATTACGACGCAGCAGTTCACCATTCTGACCAGCTTCAAAAGTGCACAATCTTTCAAGCGTGAATGTCTGTCACCTGGTCCACAATGCATTGCTTCACTGATGTCAGCAATCCTCTCCTCATTTGGTCATTTTTAAGAACTATGTCACTGAAAAATATTAGATTTAATAACGGTGACAACATAGTTTCATTTCATAATGTGACATAGATGAACTTGTTCAGATTATATCAAAAACTTATTTCATCAATATTTAGCCAAAAGTGAAAGAACATGTGAAAGTAGACGTGTCTGTCTGTCCAGAAGCAAAATGATAGTGTCAGTGACATCATCTAAAATCATCTCCTGTCAGACGTCTGTGTCAACCGCTCTGAGAACTACTGTGAGAAGATCAATAACAGACTCTGTGAGACTGAGAGCAGGCTGAGGTTTAACGCCGTCTGTTGGGGTTTGGATACGTTTGTTCAATAACAGTTTTAATTGATTTTGTTACAGGAAAAAACGACTGGAATATCAATAACAGCTTCTGTTGATTTTGTCACAGAAAGTAAAAAACATAAAAAAAAAAAAAAGAAAACAGTGACTGTAGTTTTTTTTGCCACCTCTACCTTCACCTTATGCTGCATTTCTCTGTCCTGTCTCCTCTCTTTTGCACCGTCAGTGTCTCCTGGTCTACCATCCTCCCAGATGACACACCAAGTCCCCTGGTCTACCATCCTCCCAGATGACACACCAAGTCCCCTGGTCTACCTTCCTCCCAGATGACACACCAAGTCCCCTGGTCTAGCTTTCTCCCAGATGACACACCAAGTCCCCTGGTCTAGCTTCCTCCCAGATGACACACCAAGTCCCCTGGTCTACCTTCCTCCCAGATGACACACCAAGTCCCCTGGTCTACCTTCCTCCCAGATGACACACCAAGTCCACTTGTCTTCCTCCCAGATGACACACCAAGTCCCCTGGTCTACCTTCCTCCCAGATGACACACCAACTCTCCTGGTCTACCTTCCTCCCAGATGACACACCAAGTCCCCTGGTCTACCATCCTCCCAGATGACACACCAAGTCTCCTGGTCTACCTTCCTCCCAGATGACACACCAAGTCCCCTGGTCTACCTTCCTCCCAGATGACACACCAAGTCCCCTGGTCTACCATCCTCCCAGATGACACACCAAGTCCCCTGGTCTAGCTTCCTCCCAGATGACACACCAAGTCCCCTGGTCTACCTTCCTCCCAGATGACACACCAAGTCCCCTGGTCTACCATCCTCCCAGATGACACACCAAGTCCCCTGGTCTAGCTTCCTCCCAGATGACACACCAAGTCCCCTGGTCTACCTTCCTCCCAGATGACACACCAAGTCCCCTGGTCTACCTTCCTCCCAGATGACACACCAAGTCCCCTGGTCTACCTTCCTCCCAGATGACACACCAAGTCCCCTGGTCTACCTTCCTCCCAGATGACACACCAAGTCCCCTGGTCCCCTTCCTCCCAGATGACACACCAAGTCCCCTGGTCTACCTTCCTCCCAGATGACACACCAAGTCCCCTTGTCTAGCTTCCTCCCAGATGACACACCAAGTCTCCTGGTCTAGCTTCCTCCCAGATGACACACCAAGTCCCCTGGTCTACCTTCCTCCCAGATGACACACCAAGTCCCCTGGTCTACCTTCCTCCCAGATGACACACCAAGTCCCCTTGTCTACCTTCCTCCCAGATGACACACCAAGTCACCTGGTCTACATCCTCCCAGATGACACACCAAGTCCCCTGGTCTAGCCTTCCTCCCAGATGACACACCAAGTCCCCTGGTCTACCTTCCTCCCAGATGACACACCAAGTCCCCTGGTCTACCTTCCTCCCAGATGACACACCAAGTCCCCTGGTCTACCTTCCTCCCAGATGACACACCAAGTCCCCTGGTCTACCTTCCTCCCAGATGACACACCAAGTCCCCTTGTCTACCTTCCTCCCATATGACACACCAAGTCCCCTGGTCTACCTCCTCCAGATGACACACCAGTCCCTGGTCTACCTTCCCCCAGATGACACACCAAGTCCCCTGGTCTACCTTCCTCCCAGATGACACACCAAGTCCCCTGGTCTACCTTCCTCCCAGATGACACACCAAGTCCCCTGGTCTAGCTTCCTCCCAGATGACACACCAAGTCCCCTGGTCTACCTTCCTCCCAGATGACACACCAAGTCCCCTGGTCTACCTTCCTCCCAGATGACACACCAAGTCCCCTGGTCTACCTTCCTCCCAGATGACACACCAAGTCCCCTGGTCTACCTTCCTCCCAGATGACACACCAAGTCCCCTGGTCTACCTTCCTCCCAGATGACACACCAAGTCCCCTGGTCTACCTTCCTCCCAGATGACACACCAAGTCCCCTGGTCTAGCTTCCTCCCAGATGACACACCAAGTCCCCTGGTCTTCCTCCCAGATGACACACCAAGTCCCCTGGTCTACCTTCCTCCCAGATGACACACCAAGTCCCCTGGTCTACCTTCCTCCCAGATGACACACCAAGTCCCCTGGTCTAACCTTCCTTCCTCCAGATGACAACACCAAGAGTCTCCTGGTCTACCTTCCTCCCAGATTACCACCAAGTCCCCTGGTCTAGCTTCTCCCGAATGACCTAACCCAAGTCCTCCTGGTCTACCTCCCCCGATGAAACACACCAAGTCCCCTGGTCTACCTTCCTCCCGATGACACACCAAGTCCCACTGGTCTAGCTTCCTCCCAGATGGACACCAAGTCCCCTTGTCTACCTTTCCCCGCAATGACACACCAATCCCCTGTGCTAGCTTTCCTTCCAGATGACACATCGACCAAGTCCCCTTGTCTAACCTTCCCTCCCAGATGACACACCAAGTCCCCCCTGTTCTACCTTCCTCCCATATGACACACCAGTCCTCCTGGTCTTAGTCTTATTCCCCTCCCAGATGACACACCAAGTCCCCTTGTCTATCTACCTTCCTCCCAGTGACACACAAGCACCAGTCCCCTGGTTCTACCTTCCTCCCAGATGACACACCAAGTCCCCTGGTCTAGACCTTCCTCCCAGATGATACACCAAGTCCACTGGTCTAGCTTCCTCCCAGATGACACACCAATGTCCCCCTGGTCTCGCTCCTCCAGATGACACACCAAGTCCCCTTGTCTACCTTCCTCCCAGATGACACACCAAGTCCCCTGGTCTACCTTCCTCCCAGATGACACACCAAGTCCACTTGTCTACCTTCCTCCCAGATGACACACCAAGTCCCCTTGTCTACCTTCCTCCCAGATGACACACCAAGTCCCCTGGTCTACCTTCCTCCCAGATGACACACCAAGTCTCCTGGTCTACCTTCCTCCCAGATGACACACCAAGTCCCCTGGTCTTCCATCCTCCCAGATGACACACCAAGTCCCCTGGTCTAGCTTCCTCCCAGATGACACACCAAGTCTCCTGGTCTACCTTCCTCCCAGATGACACACCAAGTCCCCTGGTCTTCCATCCTCCCAGATGACACACCAAGTCCCCTGGTCTAGCTTCCTCCCAGATGACACACCAAGTCCACTTGTCTACCTTCCTCCCAGATGACACACCAAGTCCCCTGGTCTACCTTCCTCCCAGATGACACACCAAGTCCTCTCCTGCACGTCTCCCTGATCACATTAGCTGCAGTTGTCCATCTGGAAGCACCTTCTATGCACCCAGAGCTTGTGTCAACTCTTCCCTGAAAGATACACAACACTTTTTCCTTTTTCCACTTCCACCACTTCGTCTTCTGCTCTAATTTTGTCCTCTTCATCTTCGTCACTACCAGGGTCATCCTACACATGACCATCCTATGACGTCTGGCTACACTCTCCCCTACTACTACTTTACAGTCACTAATCTCCATCAGACAATATTGTCTACATATGATGTAATCAAGTTGTGTGCTCCTGACTCTTCTGGAATAAAGTATTCACTACAGCCATCTCCCTCCTTTTTTCAAACTCTAGCACCATCTGTCCCTCTGCATTCCTGTCCTGGATACTAAACCCTCCCATCACTTCCCCATCACCTCTGTTGCCTGCACCGACATGTCCATTGAAGTCTGCTCCAGTCACCACTCTCTCACCTCTGGGGATGCTCTGCATCACTTCGTCTCAGATTCGTGACTTGCATCATTGTTTATTTGTCGTAGGTTTAACGCTGGATGACCTTCCTGGCAAAAGTCTGCATTTACACGGGCTTGGGACGTGTGTGTGTGTGTGTGTGTGTGTGTGTGTGTGTGTGTGTGTGTATGTGTGTGTGTGTGTGTGTGTGCGTGCGTGTGTGTGTGTGTGTGTGTGTGTGTAAATTTGAAAAAATAATCTGAACATAAAGGGACCTATAGGCAAAAAAAAAACAACACAGTTGAAAAACAACCCATAACTTTATTTATTTGTGTCATTAGCAAAAATATACCTGAAAAAAAACCAACAACAACAGTGTAACAACATGCAACAAAGTGCCCCTACATCCAGATTTAAGACAGAGCGATGCAGGCAGAGATGCTGATAAGAAAAACAGCCTTTGTTGAAATGGTCAATAACAGGAGCAGATGTTTTGGCAGTTTGCTGGTCTGGTGCATTCAAGTGTGTGTTAACACAATGACAAGTGAAAAAGACATATATGCAATTGTCGTAGATGAATTGCTGCATGTCAGTCTGCAAGGGGACTGTATATCTCAGGAAATCAAATTTACCCCAAATCAGACGTCTAGAAGACAAAAGGAGGGTCCAGTGTGAACGTGGTACTGGTGCTGGGCCGGTGCTGGAGCCACGTCAGAGCTGGTTGTCATTACCTCTGCTCCAAAGCTGGCCCTCGTTTTAGTCTACTCTGAATTTATGCAAAGATCCACAGTCAACACAGGACACAGATCAGCTTTTTCCAGCAACACCACTGTCTTAATTTTGGCAATCTGCCTTTGTAAAGTTTGCTGTAAACATCAGATGGTGTTTGTGAATGTCCATTGCTTTGTCAACCAGCAACTCAAAGAGCTGATCGGTGTTTATGAACGCCGCTACGAACAGGATTTATACCCACGGTTTATAGCAGGATCCATAAACACCACCAACAGGTGATATTTAAAGACGCAGCAGTGTCTATTAATGAAGATAAATTCAATTGAAAACAAGCACAGTAAATGCCACTGTCTGCAGCACTTCAGGCAACATCCACACACACTAACTGCTGATTCTAAAAGAAAATATTGTTTTTTTTACTGCAGTACAGAATTACAAAAGAATGGAATAATGTTACAGACATCAGTGCAAGAAATCTGTAGTAATCTGTAGTAGTGAAATAGTAGTGGAGAAAATGAATGAACAAATCCTGTTAAACTACACATATACAAAAAACTATTCACTGTCTCAAGAGAATATCAACAACAGCAAGATATTGAAACATAATAGTGCAGAAAATGCATGACAACAGACATAAAAAAAGTGAATGTCAAACCACAGAACATTAAGAAAGCACGCAATTCAAGAAAATAAAAAACAGCTCTTGTTATATTTTCATATCAAAGTCAATTCAAAGTCACGTTTATTGTCAATTCTGCCACATGTGAGATACATTCAGAGATGCGAAATTACGTTACTCTCAAACGCTCGGTGCTACACAATAAATACATTATTCTAAAATATATATGAAATATGAAAAATCAGATGAGTTGCAAATCCTGCAAACAGTGTTTGCTTTATTAAACAAAGTATCAAAGCGTTGTCTGAAACATTTATTTAAATATTTAATATTGAGGCTCCCATAGAAGGCATGCGACATGACAACAGTTTCTCATTATGGGCTTATTGCACCATATGTGCATCACATAAGTGGGACATCGACCCACATTATATCTATAAGGGCCGCGGCTGCAAAAAGACACGAGAATCAAATATGGGTTACAGATTTCGGATTGAAATTATTTCCTGATCCTGACACTTAGCATGGTGCCAACCCAAGCCACATTTCATCACAGTCTGAAAACAGAAGGTGTGAAAAATGCTCATGTATAGAGGATGTAGCCATTGGAGGAGGCATGTGGCTTTAAATGTAAACTGTTGAATTGCTTGTTAAAAGCATGTGCTATATATAGACGTTGGTCTGATTATGAGCTGCTTGTAGTTTCTCCCCTTTTCTGCACATGGACATTATAAGAAATGCAGTATTTCAAAGGTCTAAATGTTGCAAACACATTCATGTCCTCCTTAGTCAGCTGAGAGATTGGTTGTCTCGGGTCTCCCAGTGAAATGCGGGCTGACTCAGGCAGCAGACATAGATGTTCTCGCTAAATGGGACTAACGCTCCTATTCCCGCGACATCATCATCCCACACGAGTGGAGCTCCACGGTGAGCGCTGTGATGCTCAGTCCTGCTCAGTAGCATCTACAGGAGGCGTGCTCATCCCCGCCACAGGAGAGCAGGAGGAGGACCGGAGCAGCGGAACGGCGAGCTTCCACCTGGCTGGACACACTGCGAAAGAGAGCGCTTTCTGTATTTTTCGGGGCGGTGGGGGTGCCGTACCTCCACATCCCACCCTCCCGGGCGATGGCATCCACGCATCGGTCAGTTGGAGCGCGTGAGTTACATGTTATTTTCTCCACAAGCCATGAGATGTCTTTCATGCGTCGGACACAGTGTTTGCTGAAGGAAGCAGAACAAAGTGGATGTGGAGCAGCGCAGCGCACCACAGCCATGTTTTAGGCTCCAGCAGCGCGCAGCCTCGTTTAGAAATGGGCCACACGCGGGGATGTGACATTTAAAAAATAGAAGAAACAAACAAGAAAACAAAATATCGCCTTCGTTTGTTTGTCGTACGCACAATGCGTGCGGCTGGAATGGCTACATCTCCTTAAAGGAGACCCTTGTGGTCGCGGGTTTGCAACATCAGCAGCACAGATTGCCCTGGCCGTAGGCAACCTTCAACTTCAGCTCGGTGCTGACGGAAAGCGGTCAGCAAGAGTAGACATCTGCCAGCCAGTTGTTCCATGAGCCATTTTCCATTTAAATACTAGAAGTGAATAGTAGTGTCAAAGTGAAACGCAGAAAGAAAAACAGAACGATGTCAGCACAGCCTACTATAACCTGACTATTACTCCACTGGGAAACCAGTTGAAGTGCATCAGTCGTAGTCTCGTAAAATGAATATTGCATAGTCGGATAATATATAAATATAGATAGAAACTTTTCAGCCCTGCAAAAAAAACAACAAACAAAACAAAGAACCAAAACGGAATAGCCTGATCAGGAAGTTTAGTTTTTTCTTTCTTTTTTTATTTTATTATATTTTAATTTTAATGGACATTTTTTGAAAACAGCATGGAAGAAGGGTATGTGTGTTCCTCTCTGTGGGAATGTTAACTGGAGTTTTAAAAACGTGTTGCTAATGTTATTCATAGAAACACAGAACCCAGTACAATAGGCTGAAAAGGCCGAACAGGCTGCAATCAAAAGGCAGAGGTGGGGAAATGCAGAAAACACAACTTGGCCTTTTCTATTACAACAGGAAGGTGTGTACTGTCTTGAATACCTTGATGATGTTATTGAACTCTCACAAAACAACAGGCGATAAAAAAACCTTTCTGCTGAATTGTACAGCTCAGAGTTAAATTAAACTGTGATCATATGGAGCATTTAAAGTATGTGCTGATCTTGAGCTGTGCATCCCCAAATCAAGCTGGTTTCATCCTCTGCGGTCCATGAATGTGGCTGCATTTCTCTGATGTTTAGTAGCGGTCAACCAGTTTCTGTTTCCTGTCCTTGAACTACAGTAGGACTGGTGAATCCACGCCAGCCACCCAAATATCTGCTCCAAGCTCTTTTCAAGCTCTTCTGCTCTTTAAGCGGTAAAAGAAAATAAAACCCATGACACAGGATTTAGAAAGAGAAAAAAACAGATACTTTCTGACGCCACTGGTTTAAGATCCATGATCCAAATGTAGACTTCGCATGCTCAGACCGGTCCGATAATTAGCTCCATTCCCAAGTCTGTCAGTCATTCTCGTGTTTCGGCAGTGGTCTGTGGAAGAAGTCAATAGTTCATATTTAGAACCTCTAATTGTAAGCCTCCCGTCCATCTATGTAGCCTTGCTTCCACCTCTTCATTTAAACTGTTTAGCCCTGCCTTCATGTCAGTTCCCAGGGGTTCCCATCAGTAGGAGCTAATTTAAGGATGTTAATCATAACTTCACCTGCTAATCACCAAACACACTTCACTGCTGTACTGTCTCTGGTGGGTCCGGGGGCTTGTTTTGCTGTTTGCTGCCTCCTTAATCAGGTTTTTTTTTTTTTTTTAACCCGTTACATTTTTTAAATTGGCTCACAGCGAGCGCCGCTGTGCTCAGAGCTGTTGTATAATATACTTTGTGATGTGCTGATTAGTGCTGTTGATGCTGGTTTTTTTGGAACATGAAGTGAAAATGCCAGGGGCTTCACTCTCAGGAGGACATGGCCTCTCGGAGTCTGATTTTGTTTTGAAAGTCATTTCATTTCCAACAAAGACATGTTCGTTGTTTTCATTTGATAGTATTGAGACACCAATCAGGCGCAGCTTTGTCATTACTGGTGAATCCTTGACACAAACGCATTAACTTGTGAGGGTGATTTGAGAGTTTTTGAGGGCTGGGATGTGTACCAAACGGTCCTGGGGTCTATCTGCAGAGAATCTTTGTGTGCACTTGTGTATATGGGCGTGCTTTGGAGCAGTGGTCACTGATGCAATCACACGGAGAACCCTCGAATGAACAGAGGACGTGCTTTTTGATGCTGGATGGATTAACTTGCAGACGCAAATGAGAAGCAGATGCTGTTATGACAACCTGTGCTCGTTTCTTAATGATGACTATCTGAAAAATCACTTCCATGTGTTCAGATCTTATTATGAGAAAAAATTGCACCATAGATTTGTAAAAGTCATACATTATAAGGGCTAACTTGAAGCCTAATCATATGGGTGGTGGGGTGGGAGGTGGGGGCACTGCTGTCTTAAGCACTGAAAAGTCAAAAAGAGCAACATTCAGTGTTTTTCCAGATGTTATACTCTGCAACTTGCTAAAATAGATCTTTTGCAAACTGCATATGAAATCTGACAAGTGTATAAATATAAATCTATTTTCTGGTATTAATAGGAGAATGTGTGCCTCAAATAAGATGATGTTTATGAAGTTATGTAATCAATTTTTTTTCCTTTTCACCAATAAGCTAATGAAAACAGTCAGATGCGTGAGACGAAATGCAGCTCAGCCCCAACTACTTGTTTTGACTTGATTTTCATGACGTGCAGTGTTATGTTTATAGGCAGCTAAAGTGAACTTATGTTGGTGGCATTCAGGGGAGATACGGTTGTGCAGGTCTGGTCAGCCTTGCTGTATTTCTTCAACTCGTATTTGGCCTAATCATGGAGCTACTTAAGCCTTTATACAACATGTTTTTCACACATGAGACATAACTCTTCAAGACATGAGAGGAGACTTTGATGTGGAAAATCATGGCTTCCATAAAAGATGAGGGAATGATTTTAGAGATGCTTAAAAGGATGGGGGGGGGGGGGGGGGCACAAAACAAAACAGTGTTCTCCTGTGGTAAAGTCCTTCCCTCTTTTGGCCTCGTCCTTGATTCCTTTCCTTCCTTTTGTGTGCCCCCTATCTGAAATGCAAGTGGAGGAGGGAAAGACAAGCTGTATGTCTCACACGGGCTTTTAACGAAATGAAACGTCTGTCCTTTGTAGCTGTCACTTTAAACAGACATGACTTAGACTGCAAAATGCAGCGAAGGTGCATCATCGTTTCATTGCTTTGTTGCAGTGTACCACCGTATCAAATCTGTCAGATGAGCTTTAAAGCAGTTTTTGACAAGGTTAACAATTCCCTGTTTCAATTACATAGTTGTAATTGTCATCTAAATTCAGCTATGTTATCTAGAAATGTTATCAGACTAAGGACGGCCCATGGTTAGAAAGCTTAGAACCAGCAGTCATTTTCTTTCTGACATCCTCATGTGTACGTTTGGCCAACTCTGTTTTAGAGCGCTCTTTTATTCACTAACGTTTGCTGTTGATGCACACCTCTGTATTGGTCCCGCCGCGGCATTTCATTCAGGGCCGAACTTTGCCTGCACCATTGCAACACCTAGATTAGTCAGTTTCGACTAGTTGCAGATTAGCTGCTGTGTTTGGCATCTTTTCCTGAGAAGTCACTTCCATGTGTTCAGCTGGCCTCGTCTTTGACTCTGTGATTCATACAGAAGAGTTTATGGGCAGCTCGGTCAGTACAAGACGTCCAGCTACAGTGGCTGCAAGAGACCCGAATTATAGTTCCTCCCCCACTGTGCTTGAGAGTTTATATGAGTTGTTTATAACGGTCATGCTGTATGTATGTGTGCTGAATGCGGTGGTGGGTGTGAAGGACGGACGTCTCTACTTTGTCTTGTTCACTTTGTCTCGTCTTGTTTGTCCAAAGGAAGATTGCTCAGGTGTGTGTTTGCGCAGCTGTAACTTGGTCAACCTAAGCCACGCTGCCTCCTCCTTTTTAGTGAGAAGAGGTTTTCTCTCGACAGCCAATTCACGCAGGCCGAACTTATTCAGTCTCTTTGGTTATTTCTGACGTTCTGGGATATCCACTCCTAGGAAGACTGGACAGTATTTTGAAATGTTTTCCACTTGTGAATAATCAAGGAAACTGATAAAACATCTGCGTTTTTGGAGGTTCTCAGCGGCCTTGATTAGTGATGATTTAATTAGCAGCCCCTGGATGTTACTTACCTCCTAATTCTTATGGAAGTAATCAGGGTGTACTTTGTTGTTCAGACACGGCTTCTGCGTTTTGTTAAATACATAATGGACATGTAGAAATATGACGCATCTTGTTGTTAATCTGAGGTTGTATTTGTTAAAGATTAGGACCTGTATAGTTTGTAATGAGTGATAGTCCCACCAACTATATACGTCAGCTCTGTTGAGGGTTTATAACGGATGCAACCCCTCAAAGAGCTTCTCTCCTCAGAAATTTGATTTTTCTTATTACAGTTATATGACATTTCCTATAAAATTTCATATATGTTTCCCTTAGGGATAAATAAAGTATTATTGGATTGAATTGCCTTGAAGTGAGGTTGAATTATTTGACTTGAATTCAATTGTTTGCTATAGATCTCTGTTTTTACATCCAAACACAAGTCTTTCGGCATTTTAACAAATAATTTTCTCAGCTTTGTTATTGTTCTTCTTTTTAAAAGTTCAATCCCTCCTATTAGTGTTGTTTTCTTTTCCTGAACATGACCTGGACTGAAGCTGGGAATCAGTCATCCTCATCAGAAAGATGACATTTAGCAGCTGTGAACCAAGCGCTGTTTGATTTACTCAAAATATAACCGTCTATATTTTCTTTCGCCAACAGTCCATTTAGATGCAGTTCTGACACTTTTGCGAAAGCAAAAAATCCTCATTCTGACTCACTGAAGCAGAGAGAGGAAAGAACATAATAGCAACATCTCAGAGTGGGATGTTCTTTTAAAAAAGGTGAAAAAGATTCTGCCAAACAGAAATCAGCTGCGTTCTCCGTGTGACGTGAAACCTTGGCCCTTCCAGACTTTCAGCTGTGTGAGTAATGAGTTGTTTGTGTCCTGTGCTTATTATCAGACTGTGCGCTGATTTGCTCTCCCAGCAGATTCTTTATCGTGCGTCCGTTCGTCCGTTGCATCAGGACGGCACCAACAGTTTGTTTCCTTTGTCGTGATGGGTGTACAGCGGAGATCAGGTGTTCCAACAGCTTCATTGATGGTGTGAAGGACATTTATCATCTGAGTTGTCACATGAATGAACCTGTGATGATTAAGAACTGAATGAAGTGTTAAACTGAAAATGATAAATGGAAAATATTATTAATCTATAGAAGAAATTACGACAGCAGTTATACAAGCAGAGTCTCAGCTTTCTGTTTTTTTTATTTAGTTTTGTGAAAGCGATTTTGCTGAATGGATATCAGTATTTTTAAATTTCTGCAGTGACTTGATGAAACTTCATGTTGCATTTATCAGGTAGAAGTTGTGGAGTCGTTCTTCATTTGAATTTGTGGTTACAGAGGATATGGTGGTGAAAAAGGTTACGAAATTGGTTGGCGTGACAGAGGAAGAAGTTGCGGGACAAAGGATAAGATTGAAACAGAGGATTCACAGTGGTAAGCCCACATGGGAAAAGCCAAATAAAGAAGTAGAGTTTTGTTCTATTAGGAATGATGATCTCTTGGCTCATTCAGCCAGAGCCTCGGCTGAGCGCTGCGCCCTTCCACGCCATCCCAGGGTTGGTCTCAGCAGTCTGTTAGTCATATAGACAGCTCAGCAAGCCATATTATATCTATGATGAACGTTATTACGTTCTGTTTGGTCTTTATTTACAGGTCACGACAGGTTGTCTGAAATCCAGCCATTTGACATCCAAGCTGTCTTAAAAAAACGAACATAAAACAAACAACGAGAAAAGAACACCAATACTCCCAGTTACGCATGCACTTGTGATTTTGTATAATTTTACTTAATGTGGTGGCACCAAATCATTGTTATTAATAATGTTATTCTGAGTGATTTCATGAATGTAACAGTAATATTAACAGTAGTGATGTAGTGATGATGTAATAAGAAAAACACTCATACTGAATTTCTGCAGTTGACATCACTGATCAATAGGGATCATAAAAGTATTTGATAAAAAGATATGATTTTAATAGTTTTACGTATGAAGGATAGATATATTACATTTGCTTTACCCAGATTTTGTCATTTCTGTTGAATCATGTGGCTGCTTTCAGATCTGTGGTTAAAGAAGTGATATTTCTATGATTATATACCCTCCCTCAATGATAAAAGTATGATTTTTTGCACTAGTGAAGTGTGCTTTAGAGTGAATTTCACAATGATGCAAGTTGAAGTTGCGTTAAAACCACCATATGTTCACTCTCCTGTTTGATGATGCTGTAGTTTCCACTAACCACCTGAGAGTCGGCTCAACCATTAAAATAAGACGCCGTTTATCTTACTGTGCAGTATCATTATCAGTGGGCAGCACATGTCAGACACACACACGTGTGGTGAGGAAGCATCCTGCCTGAAGATGGTGCCGTCATAATTCACAGATAGATAATTTATGCAAAACCTAATTCATTCTCCTCCGATGTCTTTGCCAGCGCTCCTTGTTCATTTCCTATGTTTCTCGCACCTGGTATCTTGAATATATGCACCACGAGCGTGTCCATGCACATAAATGTGCACATTTATGTAAGCTTTTCACAGTCTGAATCACTAAATGAAGAGAGGGCAGAATCACTTCCCTTATGGAATATTCATGCATGGCTTCTGAGGGTCACAAGGGGTAAAACAAAGAGGAGACGGAGAAAAGTGGGGAAAAAAGAGAGAATGACGCATTTTGATGCTCTTGTGCTTTGAGTGAGGTATACATGCCATGGTCCCATTTGGGTTTATAGTCTTGAATAAGTCAAAGCACAGCAATACCAGACTGCACTGAGTGTTTTGTTTTATACGTTGCAGATTGAAGTGTGATGCAAACAAGCTTCAATATTAGGGCTCTCAAGTTTTGAAGTTTGTGTGGGGGTGGGGGTGGGGGCGGGGTACGTAGGGTACAGAGGAATATGTCATGGGGGGTGGTTTGTCTTACAGGGGATGGTCCCTCAGACCATAGTGTATATAACAATGGGCGGAGCGTTTAGTCACGTGACCCATCGGCTTCTGAAGACCGGTTTTGAAGCCCGTTTTCCTTCGTAGAGAGCGCAGCCATGTTGTCAATCAAAGTTAGCTTTGCTCCCAGCTCCTTCAGCTCAACCCTGATAAAATATCTGCGGAGCTGCTGGCAGACATTTACAGTGACATATATATTCTCATATGTCCACTCGACTGCGAAATCAAAAAAGGAACTCTCCTGGGGTGGTACAAAAAAATCCACCCCCCCCCCCCGTCATGGATGTAAAATCAAATGTGTGAGACCAAAATGTTGTTTTAAACCCGACTATAAATGTGTTTATTTCTGCTCTAAGGCTGGACATTTTAACATGGGGGTCAATGGAGATAGACTCGCTTTTGGAGCCAGCCTCTAGTGGTCAGTCGAGGAACTGCAACACATCTTAGTTCTGCATGAGCGTCAACGCGTGAGACTCTAGAGCACTGTTCAATAATGATAATGATGAGATAAGACCATTTCCAAAACAGAACTTCAGTTGTGAACAAGTGTTTATCATTTTTAATGAAGCAAATGCCAGAGTCTGAACAATCACCATCCTCAGATTCATCTGCTCATTTAAATACCTGATAAAAAGTGATTTGTTCCAGAGCAGGCAGTTTCTTTTTAACCTAAATTAAACCAAAGAGCAGCCACGTCCAGCTGGTGATACAATCAGCACCCCTGTGCATGAAGCTCATGTCCAGAAAGAGTTCACTGATCAGGTTTATGGTGGAGTTCAAAGTGCAGCCTGACCAGTTACACTTCAAGAGAATATTCTTCCACAGTATGACAATTAAAGTAAAAAAATGAGGAATCCACCTTGTTATCTTCAGGAGATGACAAGCTTCAACATGACCTGACTCACATGAGCTTTTTCACACATCTCAAATCATTTCTTTAACAAGCAACAGAGCGCTGAAAAGAGAGAATTTGTACTGTATGTCAGAGGTTGTTTTTCTTTTCAATAAAACCTGTCCCATGCATTTTATCAAGACCTCAGGAAGCTAAAAGTTCTTAAAAAAAGGACGCAATATGTTGTCTTTAGTGAGCACCATTTTAACTGTTTCATATGCAGTTGTGTTCATGACTATTGAAGGTTGAAGGTTGAATCATAGTTTAGGTTGAATAAACTACCTATGGAGTTGTTATATAGGAGGAAGACAGTATCCTGTGCTTTTCATCCATCCATTATCTATACCAGCTTACCCGGTCACGGGGGGTCTGTCGGAGCCTATTCCGACGCATAGTAGGCAAAAGGCGGGGGTCCACCTGGACAGGTCGCCAGTCCATCACAGGGCCACATACAAACCTATGGTTTGTAATGGGCAATTTAGAAGTATCAATGTTTTTGGACTGTGGGAGGAAGCCAGAGTACCGGGAGGGAACTTACGCAAGCACGGGGAGAACATGCAAACTCCACACAGGAATCGAACCAGGAACATTCTTGCTGTGAGGCAACAGTGCTAACCACTAAGCCACTGTGCTGCCCCTTTTCAGTTTCATTTAGCACAAATTCCTAAGCTGAGGCTTGAAGTCTTTGTGAAACTGCATGAAAACTTTGTAAAAACCCAAGTCCAGTGCACCCCAGTCTTTAACTTTATATTTCTTGGTTAAATCAGCACGGAGCCTTCAACTAAGAAGGCTTCTACTTAACCTAAACCAGCAATCAACATTATATTGAGCGTATTATTTTACCTAGTCTCCAGGCTCTCTGACCACACTTAATCATAAAAATAATAATACATCAAATTTATGTAGTGCTTTTCAAAACATTAAAAAGACACTTAACAATACAGCAAAAGAGATGAGAACATGTAAGGGTGAGTAAAACGAAGTACAATGTTTTGAGCAGTGATTTGAAGGCCTGTAGACAGTCTGAGTTTCTGATGTGTCGTGGAAGCGAGTTCCAGAGGACAGCGGCAGGAAGGCTTGTTCCCACAAGGTTCAGTGATTGGTCCTGGAGATAAGTGTAAGAAGGTAGAAAAGTCTCAAAATGTACTAAATCTGATGTGGCCCAAGCCCTGGACAAGCACCTGCTCCAAGCTGTGGGATATAGGCTGTGAAGCCTGCTGTCTCCTCTCATGTAGACCTCAAACTTAAGACAGATCAAGTGGGTCCTGAGAAAAAAGCAGTATTGACACTCTTGGATGAGAATGAGTTGCGAGTAGAGGTGCAACTATTGCAAATGTCTTGGCCATTTCCAATGTTCTAACAAAAGTCTGACCAGTCATTATTGATTTTGGCTAATTCCAGTATCCTATCTAAGACCTGTAATCTGCTGCATACAGTAACATCATCAATTAGTGAAAGATAGCAGATACTGTGGGCTGGGTTTTTTTAGAGCTTTGTTTTAGCTTCTTAGTCTTGGTTAAGTTGATAGTATTTGGCATGTTCAAGTGGTAATGTGAGTGTGGATTAAATTTGTTGTGTTAAGTGTTTCTATTGGGGTTATTTTTTGCTTACAGGTTGCACAGGCGACTGTCTTTGAGTATTCAGCATTCACAGTAAATATATGAACATAACGTTGGTGTAGTAACTTTTGGCTAAGGAAGTGACCACTGGCTCTGTTTTTTCTTTCCTTTCTGGAAACACCGCTGGCAGCCTACCAGCATCAACGCTCTCCTCTTCATCATCTTTGTCTTTAGATGAGTCACTTTTAAGGAAAGAAAGCCTTGCCTCTTCCCAAACCTTTCTTTGCGGTTCTTAGAGGCAACTAAGTCACACCTCCCACTGCACCGTCCTGGCTGCTTTCATTGTTCACCAGCAACCCTGCTGACTTCACCAAAAGTCTTTTCACAGTAGTAGAAAAGGGATTGCAAGTATGTGAAGTAAATGCCTATTTTGTCTGTTATGAAACCTTGAACATTCTGTGACAACAGGAGGGTGACGTAACTGGGCTGTGGTTGTGTTTCTCTTGTTGTTAGAGGACACCTGGTTGCTTAGGAAACTGAAAGAATGTGATGTAACGGCAGCGTAATTTGACCACTCACTCTCTCTGCCCACTCAAGACACTGTAGAGGCATAATGCAGTGCAATATACACATTATGTCCAATATGTGCAAGTGATGATGAGGATGTAAGGTGTAACAGAGATTCATAGTAGAAACAGAGAAAAACAGACACTAGAAAGGATCTTTTCTGCGAGGTGGGCAGGAAAATCCTGATTTGAGAAAGGTAGAAAGTCTGGAATCTTTAGGCTTGCTGGGGATTCCCTTCATTCTGGTTGTGCCTTAGGAAAACCAGGTTACCCACTTGCTTATTGCTTGTGACCATAGTGCATAAACTTCTACTTGTGCATGTAAAAATATCTACTCACACTCCAACCAGGGCCTCACCTGTGTTTCATAAGAATATGTTGTTGTCGTTGCAGTTCTAATGCTGCTGCTACTACAAATATTCCCTGTTATTTAATTAAATATACTCTCAAGAGAACTTTCTTGTTAATCCAGCGATATAACAGTACAGAGTAGTAATGATTTTATTTTTTTCTCTCTAGGGCCAATAAATGAACACAGTCCAAAGACTGCAGTCAAGGGCAGAGTTTGGCATAATGACAACATCTGTCAGAGCCAAGATGCCTTCTCCTGTCTGGAGTCAGAGCTCACTAACAACCCGTCACCAATCTGACTCAGAGGATGCAAAGAATAATCGCATCTGAGATAATCTATGTGTTTGCAGCAGGGCCAGACCCAATGCATAGATTACCAATAAATATGCAGGTGAAAAACAGCAGCCTTCAGACACACACCTTTAAGCAAAACTGAGGAATACGGGATGTGTATGTTTTGTGTGCTGCCTCACCAAATTTATAGAGGTTAATTCCTGCAGACCATCAGTCTCCTTCTGCAACCTTGGAGAGATTTATGTTTTAGTTTTTCTTTTTGAAAGGCAAACACAAGGAAAAAATAAAGACAAGATTTTACAGCTTGCAAGTCAAAATAACTTCAGTTCTTATCTCTTCTTGGAAGCTTTGTGTCCATCCAAGGATGAAGAACATTGGAAGGCCATGACAGTATTGTTGCAAGTGTGGGCTGCTGTCCATGGTACTGAAACAGTGAAGAAACAGTGCACAAAGGACATTTGTGGTTCCCAATGCTGTGTTGTTGGTCATATAGAGGGATCTTCATAGTCTTCTCATAATTTTCGCACAGCAGGACAGAATGCAATTTAGAGAAGATTATGGTTTAATAACCGATGATTATTTTTCAAGAATCATAAATGCAACAGATTATGTGCATATTTATAGAAACTAGATCTCACAGTGTTGCTGCTCACATACATCATTTTATGTCATTGTGTTGATGATGCTGCAGTCAGAGACCTGTTTTAAAAACATTATTTGGTGAATTTTTATTTATTTATGTGCAATGATTGAATCTAAAGAGCAATTACAATTATTACATAGATGAGAGACAAGCTGTTTGTGTTTTCTTTGAGGGGGGATGATTTTAATTGATTCGCAACTACATGAGTATTTTCTGCAGAATAATATGTAACTTACTACAATATACATGCCACGGTGGCAATAATGAGTTTGTGCTTGTGCTTTTGTCTAATAACTGGCTGTCACATTCAGCTCTGTCCTTCTCTTCGTCACAGAAAGCCAAGCCCATGCAGCTTGCAAACCTCCCGAGCACCCCTGCCTGTATTCATCTCTTGCCTGTCCCTGTTCCACCTGCTTTTACCCAGTCAACTGGTAACAGAGCTGCTCTGGTTTGTTTGCTTTTTCCTTTACAAATGTTGTGTATCCTTTATCTCCAACATGTTACCTGGTCTCAGATGAAATTTTCTGTGTTTGTCACTTGTGTCTTAGCTTCTCAGCACTCTGCAGACAGATGTCTGTAATTAGCAAAAAGAAATCATGGACTGGCTGCTTTTGTGACCCATTACTCATTTTAACCCTCCGAACATGCACAACAGTACACCCTGAGCAATACTTCTTAAACGTTATAGTGACAATCAAACAAACAAAAAACTGCACTGTCTTTCTTCTGAACAATATGTAACGAATATTCCTGCAAATTTTATATTAAAGTTTATTCATTAACACACTGCCTGCATTTATAAAATGGTCATTTAAATTGTTTTTTTTATTACAATTACAATTGTAATAATTATTATTACAATTATTATTATTTTGCTATACTATTTGATAATATAAAGATAACTTACATATTGACATGTGATACAAGTGACATTCTGAGGTGATTTACTCACTTTGCTTGTAATGAAGCTTCGCTCACATGCACGTGTGGAGGCGCCAACCAGTAAGACGCTTTAGCTGGCTGGTGACTGCACATAGAAAGCCTACATGGAGTACTCGTGAAATGAAAGTTGTTTTTTTTTTTGTTTTGTCTTTTTGCCATCATGGAAGAAATTGTGGTTACCTCACTGACTGCTTACTGGCATATGGTCTGGATCTGGGAAGAATATGTGGATTAAGAGTTGGATTTCCTCAAATCCCCTCTGGCCCTCTTTTATATTTGGAGACTGAATGATATCATTCTAAGATTTACTGTCTATGAAAATACAGGCACTGATGTTACCAGTGATCCAACTTTAAAACACATTTTCTTTTATTTACATAAAGCAAAAAAAGCATTGTCTAAGTCTGTTTTCTCTGCCTAAAAATGAAAATGTTTTATACCACATCCACATAAGAAAAAAGACAAACTGAAAGTGTCTTTTTTACTGATTTGTTACCTCCTAATTTAAAGATCAAACTATATCTGATGTTTTAACCTTTCTAGCCTGTGGTGTCATGTGTCTCTGGTCACTAGATTGATTGTGTCAGTTTTTTATGGTTGCATAGTTGCTTTTGCTTCATATACATCACAGGGATCGGACTCCGGTCCTCAGGGCCGCTGTCCTGCATGTTTTACATGTTTCCTTACATCAACACACCTGACTCTAATTAACAGTCGTCATCTATTTGTCATTATGGTCTGCAAATATCTGTCAATGACACAGTCACTTGTATCAGGGTGTGCCGAAGCAGGATATCAGCTAAAACATGCAGGATAGCGGCCCTCGAGGACTGGAGTCCGACACCCTGATATACATGAAGGTTAAGGGGAACGTCTCAGTGTATGAGTGTGTAGAATATGTACAGACATATTTGAACTTTTTACCCTTTTTAGCCAGAGATACAATAGTGACGCTCCGTTTTCAGCCACATTCTTAATGCTCTGATATTAACAGATGCTTTTTGGGAATGGAGCCAGATATTTGACGTGAGTCCATCTGTCTCCTCAGTGGACGGAGCATATTTAGATATCAATGTTACGGCTTTAAGCTATCCTCTTCTGAGGTACAGCAAAAGCAGCATGATCGGGTGGAGATAAAGTTTGTGAAGCCGGATGGTTCTGATCTGAGTTACAGTACGCTGCCACCCACCGAATGACAGCTAATGTATGTCAAACTTTTTTATTCGGTAATAAATTTGGGACAAAATATGTGATCTGAAACACAGAAAAGGTTTCTTTCATTTTTCCATAAAAAAAAATCTTAATTTTATTTACTAATTATATGGTCAAATTGTTCCTATTTAAAATTTGTAATTTATTAAAATAGACATTTTTGTGGACTTTGAATTTTAGAAAAATTCTGCAATCTGTGGGGAAATCAAGCGACATACAGTGTTAGAAATGTGAAACAATACCAGCATTGTTTGATGGTGCTCTTGTTCGATGTTTTCTCTGTCAGTCAGGCGTGATTGTATGTCTCTGCGTGTCTCAGTGGCTCTCAGAGTATGAGTAATGTCAGTAGTGTCAGCGTGGCATTCACAGAAACCCTAGCGTCTCACACACGGCTGCATTAACCTCCTCAGAACTGAATCTGTGTTGGCTCTTCTGACTTCCACTGGACATGCCCGCTTCATTATTTTCTTGGGCATGGGGAAACAAACCAGTGCTCAGCAGCTGAAATCATTAGCTGGGACCAAAATATTAAGCAATATGTTTGAATGGGTATGAATTTGAACAATAGATTATAATCAAAATCAAAGACTTTAATCATTAAATCACTGATAACATTACAGTTAGAATACATTTTCTATAAGTATTTTGCAGTCTGGTGTTAGATTCTGTACTATAAGTGCTAATAACTTGTATTTGAGATTGTAAAATTCTTCATAAGTCTTTTGATTAAATGAGACATATTATCCCCTTTAAAAGAAAATGTTAGTTTCCTCAGTTTCCTAACATTTTATGTCCATTACATGTTTTGGTTAAAATATCAGATCCTCAACAGCCCCCTTTTCAACCATTGCTGATTTTAGGGTTCAGTGTTAGGGTCTTAACCCCACTCCACCCACCTCGGTCACAGAGTATTCGTCTTTTCAAATCAGTTATACATTTACTGACTTTAGAACTACAGCAAATCTTGCAAAATCGGAAAATACATGAATCTAAAGATGGGGAGGCTGGATGATTTATGTCTGATCTGTGTGTGATGCCAAAGTGTCCTGCAAATCTGAACAGCTCCCTGAATGACAGCCCTCGCCATTCCTGGAAAAATGACAGATTTGACTTCAATTCAGGTAACGGCAGGTAAAAAGTCCCCTAGAGGGAGAAAAACCTTCAGCCAAAGAGTGGCAAGAAAAACTCCCCTTTCAGAGGGAAGAAACCTGGATCAGGACCTGGATTATAAGGGGGGACCCTCCTGGTGAAGGCCAGCCGGTTAGAGCAGGAAAAGGGAGATCAAACAAAAATAATGAAGAACAGAGAGAGGAGAGACACAGATCTATTGTCAAAGGTACAAAAGACAAGATATATTAGTATTTATTATCTGTTAACCGGAGAACTAAGAGTTTCATGTACATATGACTGATACCTGGGTAGTTGGTGGACTACAGAGACGACTGTATAAACAGGTGTAGACAGCAGACACTGAGGTGGTCAGAGGTGGGACTGCAGGTCAGGATGTCAGCAGGTCTCCAACAGACACGTCTACACAGACAGGTGGAGGTAAACACTGGGATGGTCAGAGGTGGGACTGCAGGTCAGAGGGTCAGCAGGTCTCCAACAGAGACGTACATACAGACAGGTGGAGGTAACACTGGGATGATCAGAGGTGGGACTGCAGGTCAGGATGCAGCTCCTGAGGTTCTGGTCCGCAGGACATGTACAGAAGAGAAAAAGAGGAGACGGACCAGCACAACAAACTACAAGAACAATGGACCACAATTATGCTTATGAGATACTTCTGATTAATAACTGAGGATTGAGCTGAAAAAGGAAAAGAGAAACAGAGGAGGTGAGGGGAACCAGTCAGTGGATCATGTTGGGGTCCCCCTGCAGCAGGTCTACAGCAGCAGATCCAGGATGAAGCTGTGTTGAAGACCAGCTGCTCTAGTCTGGTCCTGCAGCTGCAGCTGTGACTACTGGTCCTAACACACCAACTAGATGTTTTATTAAACAGAAATGTTTTAAGTTTAGTTTTAAAGGTGGAGGTGGTGTCAGCCTCCTTCACCCAAACTGGAAGTTGGTTCCAGAGTGATGGTTCCTGATAACAGAAGAACCGTCCTCCAAATCTACATTTCGATACTCTGGGAACTAAACTTCCAATCTGAGAACGGAGAACTCTATTAAGAACATAAGGTACTATCAGGTCTTGCAAATATTGGGGCCCTAGGCCATTTTGGACTTTATATACAAGTAATAAAATTTTTAATTAGATTCTAAGAATTTTATGGAGGGAATCTAAAACTGGAGAAATGTGGTCTCTCTTGTTGGTTCCTGTCAGCACTCGCGCTGCTGCATTTTGGATCATCTGGAGGATCTTCAGAGAATTACTTGGACATCCAGCCAACAACACGTTACAGTAATCTGGTCTAGAAGATACGAACGCATGAATTAGTTTTTCTGCATCACTCTGGGAGAGGATGCTCCTGATCTTTGTGACATTACGGAGGTGAAAAAACGCGGTTTTACAAACCTGATTAATATGCTGTTTAAATGTCAAATCCTGGTCAAAAATAACACCAAGGTTTCGCACAGTTTTACTGGAGGCCATCGCAAGACAATCTAATCCCTTCCTAAGCTGTTTGGGACCACAAACAACAACCTCTGTTTTATCAAAATGTAGTAGCAAAAGGTTTGTGGACATCCAGTCCTTGATGTCCTTAAGACACACCTGGAGTTTGTCTGATGGTTCTGTTTCATCTGGCTTCATAGACAGATACAGCTGCGTATCATCAGCATAACAATGAAAATTAATGCAGTGGTTCCGGATAAAACTTCCTAAGGGCTGCGTGTATAAGCATAACTATAACACGATTGATCCTGAGTTTGTCTTAGATGTTTTGGAGTTGACATTCACTTTATATACCCAAACATATGCAAGCAAACACAGACAGAATATTTCCTCTTTAAGTGGACTGTGAACTGCTGCTGAGCAAACGCAGACATGCTTGCTTCGGTCCTAAGGCTGTGAAACGTTTCAGTAATTATTAATTTTTAGATCAAATGTGGTGCGTAAATGTGAAGAGCTTTGGTAAGGATTGGGTGAAAAAGAAAAAAAAAACCTAAGTGCTGGCATCATAAGTTCTCTGTTTTGCAAAAGCATTAGCTTCAGACTGCATTCATGTTATTTCAAAACTCCTTACTGATACGTTCTCAGAAATAGAAGTACAAGGTGAACTTGATCCCAGCTGTTGGTATCTGTTAAAAGCATGCACTCATAGCTATATTGTGTATGTGTACAGATAATAACCTCTTAATTATTGTGCAGAGTACAAGCTGTCCATACTCCCTCCTTGAACCTTGATTCAGTTCACCACACACCTCCAGGGCGTTAGACATCAGTGCTTGTAAATTAAGGCAAGGCAAGTTTATTTGTACGGCACATGTCATTTACAAGACAATTCAAAGTGCTTTACATGAAAAGACTTAAAAATGCATTAAAGCAGAAATGAAAGACAGACAAAGCGTTGCTGTGCAGAGGCTGAATGAAGAAAAGTTAGACTTAGTCTAGAGTTACATTTTAGTATTGAGATTACATTGTTTAAATCTATATTCAGAATGATTTAAATAATTCAACGCCAGCTGTTAACAAATTAGTTTTCAACCCTGATTTAAAGGAACTGAGGGTTTCAGCATTCCCGCAGTTTTCAGGAAGTTTGTTCCAGATCTGTGGAGCATAAAAGCTGAATGCTGCGTCTCCATGTTTGGTTCTGATTCTGGAGACACGGATCAGACCTGAACCAGAAGACCTGAGCGGTCTGGATGGTTGACATGGCAACAACACGTCTCTGATGCATTTTTGGTCCTAAACCATTCAGTGATTTATAAACTAACAGAAGTCTATTCTCTGAGGGAGCCAGTGTAAGAACCTCAGAACCGGACCGATGTGGTCCACTTTCTTAGTTCTAGTGAGAACCCGGGCAGCTGCGTTCTAGATCAGCTGCAGCTGTCTGATTGACTTTTTAGGGAGACCTGTGAAGACGCTGTTGCAGTGATCAATTCGACTGAAGATAAACGCATGGATGAGTTTTTCAAGGTCCTGTAGACAAAATCACTATGTAGCAGTGTCCGTTGTGATTTTCGACGTTGCTCCTTGTTCACAGAGATTTTTCTTTTGATCATGTTATGTATTGTGAGTTCTAGATAGAGGTGCACTCTAGTTAAGAAAATATCTGATGAAATCATGATTGTTTATATTGTTTAGAGTCAAGTAGCATGAAGTAAATCTGGCCTATCAAGACTGTTTTGTCCTCTTGGGAAGCTGACTTCAGCGTCACTGAGTAAAATCCGTCCACTCAGACTTAAAAAGAGCTGTTTGAGTATATTCGCCATACTCCTCCCCACACCTCCCTCCCTTGATTACCCCTTGGTGCATACGAACTTGCTTATTATGCACATGAACCCCTCGCCCAAAGTGAAACACGGTCTCAAACTTATAACACAGCTGCTCTTCTGAGAGGATGAGCATGAGAGGGCAGACTTTAATGGGAGAGTTTAGTGTAGTTGTGTTTCCTTATTCTTGCATGACTGAATTGGGGGTGTAGACCTTTTGAGTACAGGGTTTTTTGGCACTTTCTCACAGTCTTATAAAGTTGTTTAGGGGTCACGGCTTTAAAGAACGACCTTAGAGGAAGGTTGGCTTTCAGCATTTAATTGTGATCTTTCAGGTTAGGGTGAAATGGATCACTGTTATGTCAGTACGTGTCTTCACGGAGACGGCCATATGTGCACATGTTTGTGTGTGACAACAGCTGAGCGGCTGTGTCCTTTGCCAAGGACGGTGGCTCCCATTAAAATAATGCACTAATGCCTCGACAAAGGGCACATGTGCTGCATGAGCTTGCACGCACGTTCAGATGCTCATGCACATTCGCCCTCGGTTCTGTCATTTATGTCACCTGAATAAGCAGAGGTCTGTTCACTGCTCCTGAATGATGTCACACAGTATGTCCATACAGTCTGCTCCCACATCACGCTGCTCATATTTATCATGTAGTCCTTGTGATCCAAGACTGTGCTCTCTTCTTCCTCACACATCATCTTGTCTCTGGACTCATCCAACATGAGCCAGAAGCACCATGCTCCATTACCAGGCTGTCATGTCACCCCTCAGACCCAACTAAACACTTGTTTTTACAGGTTTGCATAGGTCCTAGTTGTAAAACGATAGAGGCAGAGGAATAAGGTTAGTTTTTTGCAAACCGGTGCTGCAGCTTAGACATTTGTGGGTGGTATATGATTGAAATTATGTGATGGAGGTGCTTTGACTCTCCTGCAGTAAGGCTGCATCCATATAAAACCATGTTGCGTTATGTGCAGATATATCAGTTTTATATGCTTTTATATGCTTTTGTGGAGAAGTATTATGCTTCAAACCAGTAAGGCGCCCCGCTACCACTCCCAAACGCTGCTCCACGCTGCATATCCCGTCTTCCCAACAGCAAGTGCAGAATAAAGTACAATGATCCTGTTGTGTAGAAATCAGCATTATAATCCTAATGTAAATATTAGCAACAATAGTTTATCTAACTTACCAGTATGGAGAACATTTTTGCAATTTTTTTCATCACGTTTCATGCCTTTTTTTACTAAAGGTTATTTCCATTAGAGAAAAGCAACATCAATGTTAACCCTGATTTTGCTCCTTTGATTTTTAATTGCTCTTTATATTTGACTCCAGTTTTGATAACAACCTTGCAACCTGGTGTCTGATGGCTTTCATACAAGCCTGTCTTTGTTGCCTGATAACAGTGATGTTAAGACTACGCTGCAGGGCTGCACAAGTCTGTAAAGAAAAAGAAAAAAAGAATGACCATTTCTTCCTTAGGATTAAGATTGTGAATCTCTGGCATTATTATTTTGTTTAACAAATTGAAATGTTTTTTGTAATGTCACAATTCCAACCCTAATCCTTTATCTTTACTAAGTACAGTGCCATCGAATAATTATAACAATTACATTAATTAGAATTATATATTAATAATCTCCTGTTCTAAATGAAGTTCTGCTTGTATTTACTATCATGTATTTAATGTTATAGTGCTTCACTATGTCTATGTAACTCTTGACATTAAGAAACTCAATTGCATATTTATTTACTATTTCTTTTAATTATTTGTGATGTTTTAAGACCTGAAGACGAGGCTAAACTCATCACTAGAGAGGCCTGAAAATTCACTAAATATAGTGTCCAAGTTGCTCATTTGGGAACACTGCGACGGGATCGGCGTGTTGCCGGTACTGCTGGTACCGTCAATGAAACACGTGACGTAAAGGCGCCTTGTCATAGGTTAAGGGGGAAGGCAACTACAATGGGAGGAGCATTGGAGGAACTCCGATCACACTGGGAGGAAAAAAAGGGAGCGTTTCCTTTTGATGAACCTCCTGAAATGCTAAAGAATCACTGTCAGTTGCAAATGAAATTGAATGTAGGTGCGAACTAGGACAGTATTTTTTCTTTTTTTTTATGATTTATTGTGCAGGCCTGGAAGTCACTGTTTTGAAGCGGTTGCAATGTTCACGTGATTTATCCCAAACCAGTCTGGTGACTGACAATCAGACATAAAATCGTCGGCTGAGTTGTGAGTACAATATGTTCTCATCCAGCATAACTTCCTCTTCTCCTTTTGAACGTGCAGCGGTAGACTACATAAATGAAATGTTTATAGATTTTCTTCATAGATTTTCTTCATAGATTTTCATGCCTGTGACTAACAGTTGTGTATCACTGTGCTCTGCCTCCATTATTTTTGATTTTATGAATTTCCATCCAATATATGTGCGCCAGTCCCAGCAGTGTGTCTTTTAGTCAGGTCATAACAGCAGAGCTGAGACTCTGGAGGCGGCTGTAATGTTTTCTAAGATGCCGTAGCCTTTAGATGCTGGGAAACGAGATAAAAGTGTGAAGCAAGTCTGAGTGAGGGCCACTGGCACTGGAATGATGTGAAATCATCCAGCTGTCAAGGTCTCAGGCTGTCATTAATGTATGCTGTATACTTGTGAATGTGATGGAGTCTGACTGTTAGGCTCTCCACTTCAAAGTTGTCAAGTTAGAGTGAACTGCTGTACGAATTTCCTCACCACCTCATCCTGCCTCGCAGCAGGTTATGAAACAGGCTGACAAATACAGCACTACATCCACATCGGGCTATATATAATAATTTCAATCTGTTATTAAACAAGTCGTGAGATTCATCACATTCCACAGAGGAGGGGACACGGCACAGCCGGCTTCATGCGGTATCAAGAACCTTTCATACCCAACGAGAGAAGCACCATCTCAGTTTTCAAAATGAAGGCATACGTTCATCCATTTTCTATGTCAGCTTCGTCCTGGTCAGGGTGGGAAGGCTGGAGCCTTTCCCAGCTGCCATGAGATGAGAGTCCAGCAGGTTGGCAGTCCATCAGGCTGTGGTTCAACAACCTAAACGTAGGGAACAGGAAATAGAGTTTGAACTAAACAGACTTAAATGGAGCTTTCTAGGAAAAAGAAGATTCAGAGCAGTTTAAAAGAACCCTCAACGTCAATCCAGAAAGCAGCCAAGACGATTTTAAACTGGAAAAGCAAAACCGGTAGAAAATAAACCACCAAAGATTACAAAGATCCGGCAATGAATGAAGAACATCGGGCAGTGTGAACACTCACGTTTTTACTGAAACCTGCCGAGAAGCAATCAAGAAAATGCAGTTGGAGGTGTGGTTTCTCTCGTAACATAACATGGGAGAAAATGTCTGATGCTACTTGAATTTGCTGTATTTGCTATAGCATGGTGAAATGAACAGAAGGATTTAAATAGAATGTGTGTGTGTGTGTGTGTGTGTTACGAGTGGTTTTGGTCGAAATAGAAAGCTTTTACTTCGGAAAATCAGGTAAAAATTCTTTCCAGGTGGAGGCTACATGTAGGACAACCAAATAAAAACAAACAAATGTCTGTTTAAGTTAAGTTAAGTTAAAAGAGTTGCAGTTATTTAAAAGAAATCCTCAGTGGGTCGTTCCTCTGAACTGTACGTTTTATTTGTCACTTAATCATCTGGTCTATTGATAATACAGCAAAGAGCATCTAACAGTGCAGCTTAATTATCTCCATCTGACTTCCGGGCTCACCGGCTCTACGCCACACCGTCGCATTTTCTCTTCATCATATTGTGCATCTCAGATCTACACAGCAGCCATCTTTCACTCCCCGCCTGCTGGCTCGCCAAATGTGCACTGGAGAGAAAGCATCGCACTCTCTTAATGCCTTTTTTTACCAGCTGAGACCAAATTACAGACTTTGTTTCATTGAGCAACACACATGTGCCCATGACTCACCCAACTCACTCACCCTGTCAGCAAGTGTGCATGTTCTGCCAATATACCACATGTTTTCGTGACTGTGTGTGGCCACAGTTAATTGGGGAGGCAAAGTTAAGTTCATATAACGTGGGTGGACTTTTAATTTTAGACAGGCCGAAGAAAAAAAAGGCATTATTTCCTCCTCTTTCTGCTCTCGCTCTCTCTTCATTGCTTCTGGGCTGCAGCTTATCTCAAGTTTGACTCATTTTTCATAGCGAGGGGGATCCAAGTATTGGATTGGTTAGAGCAGTAATGAGGAGATTAATGTCCTTTGTGGGACAGTTCACATTTGAAATCAAGATGGAGTTTTTTTTTCTCCTCCCCTGTACAGGGGGGCTGTGATGGACTTGGCTGCTGAAGACTGTGATGGATGAATGTCAGAAGGAGAGATTGGAGTGAAAGACCTGGTGATGTTGGTTGAAGGAGATGAAGGCGATTAGCTGCAGCTTTAGTGGAAAGAAAGATGAGAGGCGCTACAGCGAAGGAGAGGAAAGAGAAATAGAGCTCACGGGAAACGGTGAATAGAGGAAAGAAAAAAAACCCAGCACCACAACTCATTGTCTCCATTTTGCCCCGGCCATTAATCTCCCAAATGGCAGCTGCTTAACACACACACGCACACACACACACACACACACACGGCGCTCGTTTTGCCTGTGTACACGGCTGATTCCCCGGTGATGAATCACGGCTCGGCGTGGCATTTGTTCGAGGTGCTGTTTTTCTCCTGCGTTGACAGGCTCTACAAGCACCTTGCATTGTGTTTGTGTGCCTATTCACTTACGAGTTTGTGTGTGTGAGTGTGTGAGTAGGTGAGCGTGCATATGGACACGGGCGTAGGCTGAGCTGTGCGAGCCGATGTGTACCCTACAGATGTGGTTCAGGACAACACAGAGCCACGAAGACGTGTAAAAACACCGCACAGGAACGGTGTGGTCACGGGCTGAGACGAGAGCGAGTCCTCAGCTAATGAAAGAGTCGTCGGTTCAGTTCCACACAGCAAACGGGTTCACGTTTGGTTTTTTAAACATTATGTGTTGTAACGTTTATTTTCTTTTTATCCAGAGTTATAAACTTTGTGACTGAAACCGTTTATCTAATTGTAATTCAACAACATTTCACAAACACAACATGAATTTTAGAAATGTTGTTGTAGAGGATGATGATTAAAGAAGAACCCATTAAATTCTCTTTATTCAAGAAAAAAACTAATTTATCTCAATAATTCATTTTCTGAAAATATAAGATTTGAATATATTATATATTATTATATATTATATTTTTTATTGCTTCATCTTTAAAAGGATTAAATTAAATAGCAAGTGACTCTAGTTCAGGGTCAGTTGGTACATGAAACGCTGTTGCCCATAAAGTTGAAACAAAAAAATACATATTAAAAAAATATTTTATGAAAAAACGTAAAAAAATATTTTTTTTGTCCCAACTTCATGGTTAACAGTGTTTTATAGACAGTATTTTCAGGATTATTTGGACTTTTAATAACACTAGAAATGTGCAAAATGCATAGAAATAATGCAAAAGAAAATGCATTTGCATCTTTTAAGCATATTTTCTTAACCAAAATTCCACACTCATAAAACAGCAACAACTAAAAAAACCTTTTATTAGTAGGACACCCTTATCGTCCTTTTAAACAAATATTTAGTTGTTGAACTTTTGGCATCTTGAATCTTGTGGCGCCTGACTTTTGGCCGTTTCTGACATTTTTGTCTGAATAGGTGCTTTATTTTATTTTATTTTTTTTTTCTTCCCTTTCTTGTCAGTGTGGACATTGTGTATGTATGTACGATGCACACCGAAATTAGTCTCTGCTTTTAACCCATCAACTAGTTTCACTAGTGAGCAGTGGGGCTGCTAGAACCAGCACTCGGGGAGCAATCGGGAGTTAAGGGCCTTGCTCAGGGGCCCCCAGTGATTTACCTTTGTGGGCAGCCCTGGGCTTGAACCTGGGTCCTCCACGCCCAAGCCCACCACTGTCTTGCTGGTCGTATAACTCACTATTACAATACTTCCTTTATTTGGCATCTGTGTTGGTTTGTGAAAAATAGAGAGAAAGATTTGAATTACACTAAAATGTCATGTTTATCTCCTGATTTAATTATTTTTCCAATATATTTATTATGTCGCCTGTAAAAACACTGACACTCTAAGTTGTGGTTTAATACCTCTCACCACAGAGCATTTTCCCACAAAGACTGCAGCTTATTTACAACAGTTTTGTAAACACTACTCTTCTATCAGTAGCGGAGTCCTTTTGGGTCTTTTCACTAAGATTCTTGTTTCAGTAAATTCTCCAAATTGCTTCTGGACAACCTGAAGCTTTCTGTCTGTGGGCTGTTTTTTTTTTTAAATATATATCTAAATTCACACGTGGAGTTTCCTCAGCACAAGATTCTAAGTGATTGACATTTGGCAGATTTATGCTTGTAAAATGTGACATAGCATTACAAACTGGATTTAAAAAAAAATCTTTTTTTTTTTTTTTTTTACATATAAATCAGTACCTTTGCTGCTCCGGCCTCCCTCTCCTGAAAATTGCTAAAATAGATATGATGAATCAAGTTTTATGATGTAAAGCCATCATTTATTGCTTAAACCTGTTGAACACCACATGAACACTGCTAATTCAGAAAAATGAGTTAAATCTTCCCCATTTCTTTTAGTAGTCATTTAAGCTTTGTATGTGTACACAGGTTTTATATATATATATATATATATATATATATATATATATATATATATATATATATATATATATATATATATATATATATATATATATATAACTTGGTAATGGTCCTTGTAGTGACCTCATGTCTTCTAATAATTGTGTGTATCTTGTTCATTTTTAATTTAATATGCATGTTTTTCTGAAGTTAAACTAATAATTTGGTGCTGACAATAATTCTGACCAGGACTTTGTGTGAATGACTTTTTTTGGGGTTAAAGTGAGTAGATCTCAGCATTTTCCCAAACTATTTATTGATTTCAGCCTGGATGCAAATGATCAACCCTCAGTTACATAAATCTGACTTGACAGGCCTCTGGAGGTGGTTCCACACATGCAGGCAGCCGAGAATGACAAATTCCTGAGGTACCTGACTCAGATGGTACTTTCTCATTTTTATGACATTAGATGAAACTGATTTGGAGGACCAGATGGTTGGATTTTATCACATCAGGTTGCAGTTAGTTAATGCATTTTTGTGTATGATCTAAGGTAATTTATATTTTCGTAACCTTTAATTGTTTGGAAACTTATAAATTAAGGTGAAAGACACACTGACACACTGTCAAAAGTAGAGTAATGTCTTTGTTTTTTTTCCTGTGCTTTCTATGTTTTATTACCCTCATCTCAAATACCTCCCTCTGGTGCCTGAAATAGGTCGAAACAGTTCCTGTGTTTACCATTTGTCTCAGGCTTGACAGCCATCACAAGGGTTCACCCTTACTTATCCAGAGGGGAATAGATGCAGCATTTGCTGCTGCTTGTTCAGCTTATTTCTTCAGGTGGACAAATGACAGCAACTGAGATGAGAATGTAAACATTTGCATCAACTTAGATCTTCTCTTAGATGGACTAACGTGGACTGACAGTCAGAGGAGTGTTCAGAGAAACTAGTAAAAAGATCAGCACTACTAAAACAGAAGGGTGATGTATTTCTGCTCCCTTGTAAGTTGTTAAATGTTATTGTGTGCTACTTGCAGCTGTTTAGGTTTTGTAACAAATATATATTCTAAAATAGGCTGACATATTTCTTGATGTAATAATCAAAATCACGGTGAAACAGAGAAAACGTGTTATTTATGTGTTTTTGTGCCATCACGTCCATCAATCTGGTAGATGTAGTTGTCTGTTTGGTCAACTATTTGAGTGACCAGATCATTCTGATATATGTCTTTGGAAATCCTTCTGGAATTTAATTTTAAATCACTACTGTATGTGGTTTAAATCACCTTTGCTTAGTCTTTATTTACAATATGGCAACCTATGGCATTCTCTCCCGATTCAGTTCAGTTCTTAACATAATTGTTGTCTTGTTTCACTATGAGCACATGGCATTGAAATTCCAGTGGAGCTGCATCAGCTGTCCCACATTCAGGCTGGTGACTTTAAAGGAGGTTTTAATGAGGTCATAGCGTAATGTACAGATCCAGTATATTAAAACGTGACTACGCGCTGACTCTCCTTGACCACACTAAAACAGATCACGGCTACACTGCTGAAGCTTCGTCCATGTGCTGACACACATGAAACACATATTTGCCCCAAGTCAATTAAAACATTCAGTGATATTGATGCATGAACACGCAAAACTACACAATGAAATCCTACCTGCTGGCATGTTTATAGTTTCTCAGTGTGCGCTATCCCATCCAGTCTTTTATTGTTCAGTTCAGGTGTGCTGGACTGAAGCTAGACATTATAGGACCATTTGGCAGACGAGTGTGGCGCGACAAAAGCACACCACTCTGTCATTTGCAAACATACCATCTGAATCAGAGGTGCCAAACATCCAGCCTACGGGGATCACAGGTTGATCTGGGGCTGGACGCTGCCAGACAGAAAGAAAGGAAAAAAAAAGAGGGTGAGATGAAAGGACAGAAAAGGCATAATTGAGCTTCAGAGATGCTGAGTAAAGTAGACTGAGAGTAAGTGAAATATGTTACCAGCTTAGGGAGAAGAAGAGGAGGAGATGGAAATGAAGAAAGATGGTTGCTTTTCCCACAAAAAAACAAAAACCCACAGCATTAAAAATCACTCTCTGTGGGGACTCACACCCCCACTTTCCTCTTTGATGCTGGTACTGTTATCGCTGCAAAACCCTGTCTTGACCAAGCTGGCATCGTTTTCTCAGTGCTCATATATTTATGCCCTCGGATACGGCAAAAACAACAAAACACAGACACAGCCTTGTATGTATTCATGAATAGGCTGGAGAAAAAAATTAGCCACTGAATATATAATGGGGACTTAGTTATTTATTTTAAAAAAAACCTTTTAAGCTAAATAGAAAGAATCAGAAAAACACAGAGAGGACCCTATGAAAAAAGAGGCACTGTTGGTCTAAAGCTGTGAAATGCAAGCTTTATGGACCTTGTTCTTTTCAACTGGTGTGCAAAAGTATTCTCTCACGTGCCTCGACTCACATATGAACTTAAGTGACCTCCCATTCCTGATCCAGAGGGTTCAATATGACGTTGGTCCTCCTTTGCAACTATAACAGCTTCAACTCTTCTGGGAAGTCTGTCCACAAGCTTTAGGAGTGCGTTTTTGCAAATTTCTGACCATTCTTTCTCACCATTTGTGAGGTCACACTGATGTTGGACCAGAAGTTCTGGCTCTAAGTCTCCACCCTAATTCAGGACTCTGTGCAGGCCAGTCAGGTTCATCCACACTAGACTCTGTCATCCAGGTCTTCATGGACCTGCTTTGTGCACTGGTGCACAGTCATGTTGGAAGAGGAAGGGTCCAGCTCCAAACTGTCCCACAAAGTTGGGAGCTGGAATTGTCCAAAAGTTCTTGGAATGCTGAAGCATTCAGAGTTCCTTTCACTGGAACTAAGGGGCCAAGTCCAGCTCCTGAAGAACAACCCCACACCATCATCCCCCCTCCACCAAACTTTACACTTGGCACAATGCAGTCAGACATTAAAGAAGCTCTCCGCTCACTGTTCTTGAATCAATCTGAAGGCCACATGAAGTTTGGAGGTCTGTAGAGATTGACTCTGCAGAAAGTTGACAATCTCTTCGCACTATGCACCTCAGCCTCTGTTGATCCCGCTCTGTCGGTTAATTGGCCTTCCACTTTGTTGCTGAGTTGCTGTTGTTCCCAAACACTTCTTATAATACACTTGTTCTTATATTACAGCTGACAGTTGACTGTGGAATATTTAGGAGCCAGGAAAGTTCATGACTGGATTTGTTGCACAGGTGACATCCGGTCACAGCTCCACCTGGACTTCACTGACATTCTGAGAGCGACCCGTTCTTTCACAAATAGTTGTTAAAACTGTCTGAATGCCGAGGTGCTTGATTTTATACACCTGTTTCCATGGAAGTGACTGGAACACCTGATTCAGATTAGTTAGATGGGTGAGAAAATACTTTTGGTTATATAGTGTTTCAGTGAGACCAACAGGATTATTTTTCTTCCTTTTTGCAAAAAGAATAAGCGCAAGAGGAGGTGGAGGCAGAATTTATGACATCACAAAAATAAGACTTTCACCTAAAAAATAAGTCGAGTCAGGTTTATTTCTATGGAACATTTTAAACAACCAAACAGAACCAAACACGAACAAGGATCGTTACGTCGCCTGGATTGCTGCCCATCCTGTGGCCTGGACTCCAAGGCGAGCTCCTGGCTCCTGGTTTGCCCAGTGAACCTGGCCTGGCTCAGCCCAAATCAGCAATGTGGGCCCATCTTCCAGTAGGCTCACCACTCGCAGGAAGGTTCATCAGGGGCCAACGCAATGTGGTTTGGGTAACGACCGTGGCAGGGTGCCTCGATGACCCAATCCCTGGACCAAAACTCTGACAGTTGGGACATGGAATGTCACCTTGCTGGGGGGGGCGGCAGACCTTGTGTGGAAAGATGAGAGGTATCGGCTAGAGCTAGTCGGGCTCACCTCCGCACATAGCTTGGGCTCTGTAACCCAACTCCATAGGAGGGACTGGACCCTCCACCACTCTGGAGTTGCCCAGGGTGAGCAATGGCGAGCTGGTGTAGGCTTGCTTATAGCTCCCCAGCTCAGCCCTTAAAAAGAGGTCAAATGAACAAAACAGCAAATCAAAACAGAAACAGAGTAATTTCAATCTAACAATGCAACAAAATGTATTTAAACAAAAACAAAGGGGACTTAAATACTGGCTGATCAGACCAGTGGTTCACACAAGGGGTAACGCCTACGAGACAAATACTACACATAAACAAAAGAAACAGAAACTGACAGTTAGTTCAACAGTTTCTCAAAAAATAACAAAATAACGAAGTCAACAAAATACTTAAATTAAAAGTAAATTATATGTAAATATTTAACACCTAATAAGCCTCCACACCCCCCTCTTGAGGAGCTGACACCTGAGCTCGCTTCTGCCCCCAAGGTCACACGGCTCCCAGCACCTGTAAAAAGAAAAGAACAATTTAACACAGTTAAAATACAATATTTAAATGTGCGTACCTACAAAAAAATAAAGCACTTCAACTAAGTTCAAACTAATGTGAACAAACTGTTGTTAAGTCATGAAAGAAAACGTAACAAAAAGGTGTAGGTGCATGGGTTACCGCCTTTTAATGTGTGGCTGTGGATACGGACGTCACAGTGGACCAACATGCTTTCCAGGCTAAAGCAAAGTAAAAATCCCCAAATCAACAATGAAATAGTCAAATATAATTAATAAAGCAAAATAAAAGCATGAAAATAAGTGTCCAGCAGCAAATGTCTGCTCTACTTTGCTAAAAAACACACCCAGTCTAGTAACGGGCAAATTAACCTCGGCGGTGCAACAGCATGCCATAATTTATTGAACAAAAATAAAAATTATACATACTTCTGAAACAATGTCCTATGGCCAGATGACGCCAATAGAGTTATTTGACCTGAGAGCCCAGCGGCATTGTTGGCAAAAAGCAAACGCATCATTTCAGCAGGAACACCTCATATTCCCCGTGAGGCATGGAAGTGAAGGGCTGATGATTTGGGGATGTTTTGCAGCCACAGGACCTGGGGACTTTGCAGTCATGAAGTCAAGCATGAACTTTGTAAAGCTGAGTGTTCTGGAGGCTATTCTGTGTGACTTCTGCGGACTGGTAGAAATTAGTTTAGGCAACAGGATAGTGGTTCAAAGCACACCAGCACATGGAAAAGAAAAGCAAAAATTCCTCCACAATAACATGAGAAACTCATAAACTGAGAAACTGATAAAGTCATAGAGAAAATGACTACTCCTAGTTACTGCGGTAAAGATGGATCTGCAAAGCACTGAATCATGGAAGTTCTCATTGTTGCCCTCTTGATTTGTCCTTTTTGGCTTTATTTTTGTTAAAGAAATACAAAGTGATGTGTTGTCATTCATATGAGATTGTATTGGCCTAATACTTAACGAAAAAAAAATCATTATTTCATAGTAAAAACACATCTTTTGTACATGTGTATACTTGTGTATGTATACATGTATATATTTTCTATACATGTTTTTGTCCTCGCTGTTCGGTTAACATTAATCGTGAAACGTTCGATCCTGGGTTCAGCTTGACGAGTGATGAAGCTCTTTTCTCATCTTCAGATGTTGTGAGGGTGACATCTCTTTTTCATATTTGTATTGTGTATATTAAAGAACCAAGCCATGTGGCACTTTGGGCTAACATCACTATTATGCATTTAGATGAGAGAATTTATCAATAATTACATTAGATGGAGAGATTTTCCTCATTATATTCACTGAAAACTATGATTAGTGGACTGGTGGACGCGGAGCGATTTCAAAGAACAATCACCGCTCTAAAGAGTCCAAAATATGATTTGCACTATTTATGCATGAAGACACTAGCTATGACTTATCATCGCTTTATGAATATTTGTAACTTAGGGAACGATTCCCTGCTGCAGCTGTGGAATTATTGTGCTATTGTGCTGCACATTAAGCAGAGGATCCATCATGTGTTTGCAATATTGCAGTTTTCTTTTTGGACTTATATATCATGTAATTTAATTCTCAGTTCTTCCAGAGAGCTGCACATTTTTCAAAGGATAATATTGTTATTGTTGATATCACAAATTCAGATTGGATGTCACCTCATGGTATTAAGACGTGTAATGCACCACATCTGAGAAAAAGAAAAAACAAAAAGTAATAATAGTCATATATGGAGAAAGGTAAGTATTTTCAGATGTTTCCCAGCTCCATCAGAGGAAAACTGTGAAGCTTGTAACTGAACTGCTTATCTCTATGGATTCATTAGTGACTGACATGAGAGGATGAAGGATGCTCTTCCTTGCTTTGTATATTTGCCTAATAGGTTTTCTCATTAATATTCTCACTTTTAATACAGAGCAGACTGCTGCCACCTGCTTCATACAAGATGAGAGTGTAGCTAATTAAACCGAGTGTGTATGGACATTAAAGTGGCCCTGCACAGTTAGGCAGATTTAAAGCAAAGAAGCCTTTATAAACAAACTAGAAGCTGCACTGGATGGAAGTCCAAAAGCATAAAACCAAGTGGAAGCAGTGCAGGTTGGGAGGAACAGAACTGGCAACGAGGTTGGATTCGACACCAACATTTCAGATCACTCATTTCATCTATTATTAAATCCCAAGGTGGGCCTGAGGCAGAGTTAAATGTTACGCCGTTCCCCGTTCGCCGTTCTGTTGTGTTGAACAAACTCGCCATGTGAATGGTGCTTGTGACAGAAATAAGCTCCTCCTCTTTGACATAGTGATGCATCATGTGTCAACATAATGGGCCGGAACCAGAAACCAAAAAAATAAAACAAAAGGACTAATATCAGTGATCTTTTTATCATTCTTTTTTTTTTTTGTACCCAAGTATCTTCATTAACTAAATCAAACCAAGTGTGTCTCCCTTGACCAATCCCCACTTCCGCAAAAAAAAGTAGAGATTTACAAATGTAATGTAAGCAAACCTTTGCTCCTTACAGACAGAGGGCAGAACCCACTAATGTAGCGCAACGCTGGTATATCTGGATATGTCCGAAGCACTAGTGGCGCAGCTTCAGATCAGCCAGCTCTCCTGCTACTAGTCTGAATCTGAACGTTTGGAGTCTGAATAACAGCAGACCTCACCACACTCACAGCTTGGATATGGCAGGTGGTAGACGGAGCCAGTCAGCTTCAGAACCAAGAGGAGTCCAGATGTTATTAAATATCTCCTTTAACTCAATGAGTCTAAATATGAGTTTAGTCTTAATTAAATAGTACACTCAGATCTTTCTGCGTGGTCACACTTCCTCATTCCATCTGTGTTGCATAAGTGTTAAATGAAAGCACTTTAAACTACTTTAAACACATTACAATGTTATCCACTTTTGTTGGCAGCTAAGTGAAAGGTGAAAAGTGTGGTATTTTCCTCAGTTTTAATCATTTCTAAAAACAAAACAGGCTCTTTCTAGCATGAGAGGGACCATCTGTGAGGTAGATGAGCAGTGATTAATAAAAACAATGGCGCTGTATGTTGTTTGGCCCAGATGACTTACTTGTACATGAATTGGCTGAATCTGAAGGTCTAACTCCAGAAAAATGTTTGAAATACAGACATTGTGACTGCCAAGCCCAGGGTTTGATCACTTCATATGGGCCAGAGGGATTATGATGCAGGTTTCACTGGTCTACCGCCCCCCAGGCTGTACCTCCATTCCACGTATTTGACAGGAGAAAAGGCCCGTGCAGGTGAACTGTCGCACAGGGAGCTTCCCGGTCCCGATAACCCTCAGAGAGGCCTATTAGAACTTTGTCTGAATGTGTTTCCTTTTTGTAAGTTGCTGGTGTTGCAACCATGACAGCATCTGATGCAGACTTGAGCCTTTGCTGGTAGAAAATGTCAGCAGCGACTTTGTCACACTATTACAGCTGTTGCAACAGACACCGTTGGGAAGTCATCCAGTTCGTGGCGCTTGTGACTTCCCAGGTCAACAGAACACAGTAGCAGTCTGTAGCTCTTTCAGTGCGATAGACAGAGGCACAGAGGGAGAGGCGCTTGAGTCATTGAATAGAAAGAAAATCAAAGGAGGAACTTGCAGAGAGAAAGTCTCAGAGGTACAGTGTGTACCCCATGGGGTCCAGGTAATGTCTGAGTCCTAGAGATAATCTCTGTAATGAAGCAGGGTGCTGGCTTTGGAAAAAGCATCCACCTTCATGCTTTACGCCCTGTGGGACCTGAGAGCTTCAGCAAATGAGCCCTGAGGTTCAGGAGATAGAGTGGATATGGGAGGCTGGTCTGGGGGGGAGACTGGATCAAGCTGGATGAGGGATATTTTAGGTAAAGTGGGAGAGAGCAAAGCTGTGCGACTGCGTATTTAGGACTGTGTGTGATAAATCACTTTCTGAGCTGCCAATTAGAAAAGCACAGACGACATGAATATTCGTGAGCCTCTGTCCTTTGTTAATTAAATGAAGCCCCACAGATCAGCCGAGACCGCTTTGTCTTTATCCGAAAGTGTGAAAAATCCGCAACAGATGGGTTCATTTTTTATTTCCAATGCAATTTATATCAGATACAAACTGCAAAACAAAAACGAAGGGTTACATTTTCTGTTTGGTGTTCAACAAATTTATTGTGTAATTATGTTGCAGTCCAAAATGTCCACATATTATAATTTTTCATTATTATTATTAATATTATTATTATTATTATTATAGCTCTGGCAAAGACAAATTATAGACAAAATGTACATTTTTGTGTGGTTATTTTTGGTTATGTGCTCTACTAGGTGAGGGTTTAGTTTATGTACATTATCTTATGCAATCATAAACAAGCAGTTGTTTGCAGTACATGCTGTTTAAGGAATTGAGAATAAAAATAATGCATTTTTGCCTTGTGCCTCTGAAATAGACCTCGTGGAAGACTTCCAGGCTGAAGAAAGCCATTATCTCCATTTACAGTGTAGAAGGAAAGATTTAAAACTGTGTAACACTGTTCAGTTGGGGAGAGATGTAAATATTTTGAAAATAAAGGGGCAAAACCTACATATATAAATATTTCCAATTATCACATGCTGACGCTTGGTTAAGAGCCCTTCATGTCAGTTACCAATACTTTAAGCACATCAGAATCTTTTTAATAGATGCATATTGCTAATTATCCTTTTGAGTTGGAGACAGATACACCAGCTGCACCAGCACTTTGTTACGGTTAGAAAAAAAATCACAGTTAGGCGTTAAAATTGCATAGAAATACACGATGGAATATATTTTATTCAGGAATGCTTCACCAGCATTTTCTACATTGCCATGGCAACACATCCAGCACTACTTGGCTAGAAACCATGCATGTTCAAAGGTAAAACATTGGTTGCATCACTCACATTGAGAGTGGACTTGGTGTGTTATTGATTAAGTGTTAACAGAACAATTTTATAATGTCTGTCTGTCTTCAGAAGATCCGTGTTGGAACAGTTGTTCTCAGGTGAGCGTATAGAGACCTATTGTGGGTGACTACACTGTTCATTTGACATGGTTTTGTTTTTGTTCTGCAATTTTAAGACCAAATGCAAAAATGGACAGTTATTAGGACAACTTCTCCACTCTGGTGGAGGGTTTCCCACAACAGTTGAACAAGCTTAAGTTGGATAAAGTCAGCATCCGATCGGAGAATGTGGACCTCATCCAAGTCCTCTAACATCAGCACACATGTCACAGCAGAGGACTCGATTATACAGCAGACTTTTCTGATTTAAAGCAGGATTTTTTTTAAAGTGCATGTACACCTCACATTGATATGGAAATGGTCTGGTCTTCAAAAAAAACAGAATTGGCACAGGTGATTTTTTGTTCTGCTGCAGGGTGTTGCATTTTGGGAAGCCTGTGGTGAGTGTTTTACACACTTTGTTATGAGAGGAGTTTTAAATTAAAGGTGGGAGGAGTTGTTTTTCAGCTGAAAGCCATTGTTTATAGCTTCTCAGTGTGAGCTAAAGTTGTTTTTTGTATCCTCCTCTTTAAGTGCAGTGGTGACACACTCAAACTGCCGGAAACGTTCTGCCAACCCACACTTAAGTTCGAAGAGTAATTTGTGCCCCTGCTTTAGTCTCCTTTATCTTTTTACACATGTTAATAATACATTTTCAAAAGGAGACAAATATAATGACACATAATGCAACAAAGAAGCCAGTAAATTCATTGTCAATTGTCACCTTTTTTTACTTTTAAGTCCTTACTCATTTATTTAAGCAAATCATTCCAAATATACATTTATACTATTGTATATAAGGTACATTTTTTATCTTGTTTTTGTTTGGGTTGCTCGTTTTCTTTGCAGATGTCTTTATCTCCTTTTCCCTCCTTTTTTCAGTGCTCCTAAAGCTTTTGCTCTGAGCCGGGTTTGCTTGTGCGTTCACCGCGTCCTCCTGATGAACTACATTCATTGAGGAGACATTTGCATTTGCTCTTTGACTTCCTGTTTGGTTAACAGAATATTTCTTTTGATTTGTGACTGTTCCTGACTAAACCCTCTTATGTGATGGATTATATGGAGAAAATCACAATTCATATGACATCCATGAACACTGGTCTGACATAATTCCCAGTATATAGTGCAGAGGGACGGGAATGGAGAACTGGATCTAAAGGAGGACCGGCTCTCAGCACTCGTTAAGCTGCCTGCCTAACGATCCTAGGTTCAACAATCATAGGTTCTGCTAACGTCTGAGGCATTTGCGTGATGACGTCATGCATTTTGGCTCAACATGTCTCCAACATGTCATGTGACCTATTGGTTTCCGAGCGGTGAACGATTTTTGAGCGCAGCCATGTTGCTCAGCAAGTCCTCGGGAACACGCCCACTGCATGTCAATCACAGCTAGCTGAACCCTGCTCTACAGAGGATAAACCGTTTAAACGTCTTCACTCGACGGTGAAAGAATATGACCATCGCGTCTACCCAACGCTGGGTTTGTACCAACGGATGGTTGCTATAACCGCTCCTGGCGTGGTTCAAACCCCCCCCCCCCCCCCCCCCCCCCCCCCCGCCCAGAGTTGTCATGGATGTGAAATCGCTTGGTTGCAACAAATGCAGAGCTCTGATCACATCAGAGGGGCTAAATACGTCCAACACGCTGAAACATTTTCTGCACAAAAACTGTTAATGTGCAAAAGTTGATCATTGCGATTCTATTTTACGTCACAATGTTTATTTGAAAAAGTTCCTGTTTTTCAGCTTAAGCCAGCTTTGATTTAGTTGAAATTGAGTGCAAAATGTTGGCGCATACTTGAAAGAGATGAAAAGATGTTTGTTGTGAAAGAAGCGCTGCGATGTCTTTGATCATAGCTCCAAATCAGCTGTGTTGTGTTGTACTATGTGAGCTATTGTAGGACAACTGTCTCCAAAGTCTCGTGATTGAAGATCGCCTGTGGTCATTTTCGGACGGTGTCAGAAATCCTGTTGCTTCATCTCCGGACCGGACAATGAAACTGTCACGTGACATAATGCACTCATTAATGGAACTTTACACTAGTCCAAAGAAATTAAAATATAGATGTAAAGCGTAATAGAAGTCGAGCTTTGTAAAGTTCACATTCTTCTACTTCATCACTTCTTTTTTAAAGCATTTTCAGCACATGTGTTGCAGCCTTGGACTGACACATACATTCAGTCAACACATGGCGTTGTTGATGTGTAATGTAATCGAGTAATCAAGTAAATCCCTTCTAACGACAGTCTTATCAGTGAGGCCAGAGTGAGCAGGAGAGGAGGAGGGTCGCGGTCTTATTTAATGAATCCTTTCATTGTAAGCAGTTATCTCCTGGAAGTTTCATTCTTTTGAACATGTGGCTTTACAGCTGAAAACCTCATCCAAACCTGGTTTTTAATATTTACAGGCCCCCAAATACTGTGCAGACTTTCTTGGTGACCTCAGTGAACTGCTGTCTGTGATCTGCGTTGATTTTGACCGCGTCATTATTGTTGGTGATTTTAACACCCATGTGGACGACCCTCAGGACAAAGGGACCAAAGACCTGAGTAACCCTCTAGACAACTTTGGGATGACTCAGCATGTAACAGAGGCCACGCACAATAGGGGATACACTCTAGACCATAGCATTTCAAAGGTTACTGTTTCGGATGTAGGCCTGTCGGATCATTCCTGTTTTATTGTTTTATGTTGAGAGTTTGTGAACAGCAGTGATCACAAAACGGTGTCTAACTGAAAACAGCAGTGAGATCTTAAATCCGGTCTCCTCTGTACCACCTGCCCTGTCCGGGGGTCCAGTCAATGAGCTCGTCAGTAGCTTCAGTGTTAAATGTTATGGACACTATTGCTCCCATTAAGGTGACGGTTATCTCTATAAGGAAGGAGTCTCCATGGTGGAGTGAAAAAACAGAAAAAGAGAGTGTCACAAAGCTGAGCGCAGATGGAGAATAACAAATCTCCAGGTTTATTATATCTATGAAGAGAAACTTCGCTCTTATAATTTACAACTGAGGAATGCCAGGAATCTTTCTGACATCGTCACCAGAAACCTCATACGGCTCAGGCTTTATATGCCACATCAGACAGGCTCACAAACCTTCCTGTGTCAGTGGCAACCGAACTTCATTCCACCATGGCCTGCAATGACTTTGCCAAATTCTGTACAGACAAAATCCAAAATATTATAGAAGCAGTTGGTACAAAACCGGTTCAAAAACCATGACACAGTTTCACCACGTTAACAGCAAAGACCCTGATGACATCTGACATCAACTGAACTTTCTCCAGTTAAACAAAAACAAAACGGAGGTATTTATCTTTGGAGCCAAAGAGAAACGATCTCCACAGAGGTTGAATCTGTACACCTAAAAACCACCAACCAGGACAGAAATCTGAGTGTAGTGATGGACGCAGACCTACAGCTGGATAAACACATTACGGCAATAAGAAAGTCAGGCTACCATCACCTCAAAATATACATCAAGGTTAAAAGATCTGATGTCTCAGCAGGACCTGGAAAAACTAGGTCATCTTTAGTAGGTTTGATTATTGTAACAGCATCTTTACCTAAAAAATCAGTGACACAACTGCAGCTCATCCAGAACTCTGCTGCTCGAGTCCTCACGAAGACCAAAACAGTGGACCACATCAGTCCAGCTCTGACGTCTTACTATACAAATTCATTTGCCTTGTCTCATCTAATATTCTTTTAGGACTTTGGAAATGATGTAGTGTATAGGGCCTAACAGTTGTTCTTTTGCAGGCAGCATCATCATTCGTGAAATTATTTGAAGTCTAATTCCTTGTTTAAAACTATGAACATTTGTAAAGTTGAGCTTGTGTCCACTTTGTAGATGTAAGATGTTTTTTACTGCTATTATAGCCCTGTATTAATAATTACAGCTCCTGAGGGAAATAGCTACGTCTTCATGTTGCACAGCAGCTTTGGGATTGTGTCTCATGGATAAAAGTAGTTTCTTTTTTTTTCATAAAAAAAAACAACAAAAAAAACAGGGAACACTGGTGCTGAGTTTTCCTCACCACTCGCTTCTTATTATCATCATTTATATAAATCGTCTGAGCCTTGCTGGCTTTCTGTTATATCAAATGTAAACAAAACAGAGGCCATATTTAAACTTGTGATGGGAGGCAAAGAAAACACAAGATCTCCAGAAACTGGCATCCACAACTGATAAAGGTTTCTTCCGGCTAATTCGGATGTCAATGAAGACACATTTAGCCATTTCCTCTTCTGCTGTTAGGAGTTTCTTCATGACTGTTGAGAGAAAGAACAACAATTACCCAAAATAGGGTGCTCCAACAAAAAAAAAAAAGTTTGAAAAGAAAGTGTGAAATAGAACAGTTCATTAATGCAGCTATAAAGTCACAACAACGCTCCGACTTGCTTTCCAAATACTCTACTTTATGTGTTACAACAAACTAACACTGTCTTTTTTTGTTTTTGTTTTTATGATTTTAGGTAGTTAAAAAACACTGGACGAATCTCGAGCAGTCCGATTAATGAAATGACAATTTGTGATCACATATATGTTTTCTTTTTGTATTTTTCTTTTATTTTTCCGGTTCCATGTACACAAATGTGTGGTTTTGTGTGCCCCTGTGCTTGTGGGAGTGCTGTTGGATCATCTTCTTAGACCAGTGTGGAAAAGAGCTGTGGATCGGCCGAGGCTTTATTCCCCTCACTCTTGAAATGCAAGAAAAATAGCACAGTGGAGGAAGGGAGCCGATGAAAATAGCTCAGTAGGCAATCGCTGACTCACAAGGCGATGCTGGGAGTCAGCATTGCCAGTATATATCAAATCAGCTGGCTGTTGTGTAACTGCCTCAGTACCTGTAAATCAAACTGCTCTCAGTCCACTTCGCCACATCTAGCATGACTTTTGTGCACACGTGTCCACTGCGGCTGAATTAAGAGCGCGGTGACATCACAGGTGGCATTAATCTCTTTTGAAGTCTTCGGGGCAAAGGCAGGTATGTGCTGTGATGTAGCGTGATCGGCGCTCTACCCAGCTCATTCATCATGCCACTCGTGCCGAGTACACTGTCAAAGCCGATGTTTTCAAGGAACGTGAAATGGAACGAGAGCGTGAACCCACCTCAGACTGCCAGTAACATATCAGCCATTGCTGGCTACTCACATACTCTTTGAGATAATGTGTCGTTGAAGGACAATTATTGTGGCCTTTTTTCAAATGTGACGCAGTTTCTTGAGACCTTAATGACATGTCCGGGACATGTTTTGGTGAAAATACCACTGAGAGACAATACAGAACTCCCTTTCAAGCGCAGCTCCAAAACCCTGATCATAGCAGCTGGTGTAAGGGGCGAACGTTACTTTTTAAATCCACTTTGCACTTTGCACTGTAAAGATGAAGAGGCTGAATAATTTAACTCTTTACTGGACCTGTGACGTCACAGCAAATCTAATCTGCTCACTAAAGGACATATTCATAGTGCCAAAGATGCCACCTTGCATCTTAGCCTTTATTCACTTTAGGCACCAAAATATATATTTTCAAGCACAACCTTTTCTTACAAAGTGTTCCCATCAATTCAAAAGGTGCTAAATAAAACTGGATCTATTTTCACGTGAGTGTCTTGCAAACGATCAATCTGTGATCACAGGTAAACATGTGTGCATTTGTATTTCCAACTTGAGTTATAGTCTAAGTTGTGAAGTGGTTTCATCAATGTTTGTATAAATGTTGAAGTTGGACTTTTTTTGTTTTGGTTTGTCTCTTTGTTGTCATTTGTCATTTGGTTGCCCATTCAAAAACTAAAAGAAGAAACCAACTCTCATCCCAGGCATCAAATACTGCCATTTTTGATGCAACAATATTAGAATCCCACAGCAAAATATTTGCAATTGTATTTTTTTTTTCATGAGCAAACAATAAAGCTTTCATCAGCTGGTTGGAGGAGAAATGGCATAAATCCACTACAATTAGAATTATAAAAGTGTCAGACCAGCTGGGGTAAGTCGTGCTTTTACTGCCGATTTCTGTTTTCTGTTTTCTGTTTTTTTTTCTGTTTTTTTTGTTTTCTGTTTTTTGTTTTCTGTTTTTTGTTTTCTGTTTTCCTTTTACTTCAACTGCACTTACTGTTTGGTTGAGGAACAAACACAGTCTGGTTAGGTTAGGAGTTGGCTTATGTTTTATTTTTGTTTTTATTTTGAATGGTTTGGTTTAGAATACATCACTTCATAGTTCCAACTGTTGGGTAATGGGATTTTAATACATCCTCTCACAACCCTGTCCCTGAATCACTGTTTCTTGCTCTGTATTTATTGTGGTGTGAAGGAGTCTTAATAAATGACCCTCTGTCACACATGAAACTGAGAAGCCCAAAATGTGTCCCTCCATCTACAGTACGTCAGTGTGTCACATTGTCAGTGTAATGTGTAAATTTTGTCATCTGCACCAGTCTGCAAGGGTCCCCGGAGCCCCTCCATGGCACCATTTGCAAAAATGTGTGATTGTAACTGTAATAATGTACCATCGTCTGTGGACCCCTTTTTTCTCAGCACAACAGCAACAGTTGAATCAAAACATTTTTTATTTCAGCACTTTTTCAAGCGCACACAGTTGCAGGTCTCAGTTCTCCTTTGGGCCTCAGCAGTTTACAGAAGAACGGAACTAAGGACAGAACTAATTAGTGATCTCCTGCAGTCGTGATAATTAATCCCTTCTGGCACTGAACCACTTCCCCATTTGCCCCCGTAGCGGAAACTACGCAACACTGCAGCGTATACTTGGATCTTTGCGATCTCACTGACTGGACCTGGATCAGACACCCACTCAGAGTCCACACACATCAGGAAAGGTCGAAAATGAGCAGAACGATGTAGCCACTTTTTTTGAGAAAAAATTTTTGTTTGTTTCTTTTGCAAAAAGAGAGCAAAAATATAGATTAATTGATGTGATGTGTGTGGAAAACGTAATGTAGCTCCTGATGGTGTAAAGTGACATTTAGTTGAAAATATTTACACAAAATTAGTATCAGTTGCAGCTCAGATACATTTAAATACTTTTCCATTGTGATTTCATTTCAATGCTGTAGAGAAGCAATTTGTTGCTTATCCTCACTATGGAGGAGAAAAGTGTGTACATTTGTTATTTATTTAATAACTTGGATTTCTCTGAACAGATGGTCATACATGTTTATCAAATTAACTCACAGGTGTGCGTTAATGTGCCTGCAGCGGTTCAGACTTGTGCGATGTTGGAAGTGTTAATATGCTGTATAGGTTATTAGGCCTGACCAAGTCACAAAATGCTCCTCAAAAGCACCAGCTGGGTGCTAATTTATACGGGAGATTGACCCATTCAGTTGCTGTCCCATTCATGGAAATCAGTTGACATCTGGAGGGAGTTTCTGTGTAAAGGTCTGCTTGTACTCATCACCAGATGAGAGTAATATTTGAAAGTCAAACGAATCAAAACTGGACTTACAATGTAAGTCAACATTGTATAACTTTTACTCAGCAATATTGTTGTTGCTGTTCAAAAGAACTAAAAACCCTTGAAAGTTTCAACCAAACATCTTTTCGCAGAAATGAAGCACGTCATCATATTGAGACCAGATGAGGTCTGCCGTCAAGGTAACATCATTGGAAACCTTTGACAGAAAGTAATCGATAAACCTGCCCCCCCCTGTCCCCCAGAGCCCCTTGGTCTGCCACTAAGTGCATTTAGGGGGTTATTCAGGTGGATGCTTCAAACCATTACTCAGGGCTTAAAATCCACATCCAGACCCTGAGTGAGATGGAGAATTACTTAAACGCTTGGTATTTCTAATGATGGCCTCTGCAGGGACAGAGGGCGCTCAGTACAATTCAACTTTGATAATTTCCATTTATTAGACAACACTTGTGACGTAAATACATCCAAACAGATAAGTGACAAGTACAAATATAGAATCACTATGCAAATAGCAGAGAAAGAATTTAGAAGGACACAAAGAGGTGAAGGACCAATTTGCAATGTCCGCTGTAGCAGGAGCAGAGCATTTGCCATTATGCAGTATAAATCACTGCAGATTAATACGCTCCATCCACGGACCAATTGGTGAGTCGCTGACTTTAAAGGAGATGTGTTAGGCCTTTTTTCCAAGTTGACACAATTTTCTGAGGTCCTAATGAATCATGTCATGGTTTGGTCAAACTACCTCAGCCCCATTTTCAACCACATCTTCACAGCTCTGTTCAAAGACAGGGACGTGTCCTGTTGTTCAGAGGTTATAGATTTGGTAACACCTCAGACACCTAAATATACACTCTTTTTTCTTTTTCTTAAAGTCTTCTTAATTATTTGAAAACTCACAAAGCATTGAAAAACAAGTTTGTGCATCCAGTGCCTTTCGTTTGCACAGTTTTCTTCTAATATTGTAGAAAACGTTTCTACACGTTCTCTCAGGTAGTGTTTTAATAATTGACATTGTGGTACCACGAGATTATGGAGAGATATTATTGTCATTGAGTAGGTTCAGCAGTATACCATCTATACACTTGCTATACTTGCTTCATCCTGACGACAGCAGGTCTGCAGCCTATTACAGCTGTCATCAGCTGACAGTCGGGGTACACCCTGAACAGGTCACCAGCCCGTCACATGGCCTCAGAGTCTAATGAGACACACATCTGGTGTGAGTGAATCACCAATCCCTTATCTTCATGCTTGCGTTTGGACTGTGGGAGCGAGCCAGTGTGTGAGAGAGTGCAGAGTCCACACCGAGCTGAGATCTAAGCCATCAGTCCTTACCCCTCTCCCGGTTTCTGTTTTTGTCCTCTAAACTGGAGTCGTAAAATATCAGTATAAAAGCAAATTCATTGTTTATCTGTTTTTTTAACTTTGCTGTCCAGTTCAAATCTGCCTCCACAAACTGCATCCTTCTCACAGCTTTTAAAGTTTACTTTGGTTTGAAGAGATCGTCCCAAACATGAAACCGGCTGCTCAGTTCTCTTTTTACTGTAAATCTCCGAACCGCAATCAGGACCAGTTTACTTATAAACACTCTCAGTGTGATGATGTGTCTAACTGGGGGAGTGGTGGCCTAGTGGTTACAGTGGTGGGCTTGGGCGTGGAGGACCCAGGTTCAAGCCCAGGGCTGCCCACAATGGTAAATCACTGGGGGCCCCTGAGCAAGGCCCTTAACTCCCAATTGCTCCCCGGGGCGCTGCCCTGCTAGCAGCCCCACTGCTCACTAGTGAAACTAGTTGATGGGTTAAAAGCAGAGACTAATTTCGGTGCATCGTACATACAGCGTGTGCACGATGTCCACACTGACAAGAAAGGGAAGAAAAAAAAAAAAAGAAAAAAAACTGGATCATTTTGCCCTTAAATATCACATTCGTTACCCGTGTACCTCTCCTTTATTCTCCTGTATCCCTCTGTACCCATTTTACTTTTAAATATTTTACAGTCTGCGTGCCAGGAGTCCAACTGCTTTTGCTTGAAACCGGTTTTGTTCTTTTTTGTTTGTTGTGAGTTGCTGTTTGATGATTTATGGTCTTCTGTGGAGAAATAGCCAGAAAGACGGCAGCAACAGCCGACTCCTGCTAACACAATGGAGATGCGTTATTTTTGGAGGGTTACGCTTAATTTAATGGAGACAATCTGGTGATTTAATAATTGATAACCAAATAACTGTATCTGCTTTCAGGTTGAGGCTCTGAGTGATGCAGTCTCTGTTCGGTGGAGGGGAGCTGGGGCTGCTGGGAGGAGGCAGTGACACAGGAGGCCTGAAGGAGGATGGCTGCGGCAGCATGGCGTGGAGGTCCTCGCCTCTCCCGCCCGACGATGTCTACTCAGCCTCGCACTTGGCCCTTATCACTGCCTATCAGGACATCAAGACACGGCTGGGCAGCCTGGAACGAGAGAACACCAGTATCAAGAGGAAGCTCAAGATCTACGAGATCAAGGTGAAGTGATTTTAAAGTCAAATAATTTACAGCATAGCTGAAAACACTTGTTTTTTTCACCGTGTTGGTGTCAGACAACAAAGATTAGATCAGCTTGTTCTGTTGAAGTATTAGATGCGTTTGAGAGGTGTGGGTAACTGTCCTCTCAAACGTTATGCTTTTTGTTTTTGATTTTGTAGAAAGATGAAAGACTTTGTTGGGCTTCGAGTCTGGATTAGGAGGAGAATACAAATAAATCAAAAGTGGAATGATATTGTACTTTCTAATTTGTAGAGGACAAAGTAAGGAGACCCGAGTAACGGAGGAAAAGTGTTTTTCACATAAACATTGTCATAAGAATGGAAGTACATCCCACATGAGCTACAGCAGCGATGAACACCTCCAGGATCAGTGACGTGTCAGGACATAACAGCGGCGATGCCATTTTCAAAGCATCAGCTAAATCAGAAGGAAATCATTTCTTTATTGAAAGATGACCAAAAAGTGGGGATTTTTCATTTTAATTGTCTCTCTTTTTACAACAGTTTAACAGGTGTTTTTTTTAGCTCCTACTAAGTACTTGTTTGTTCTTTTTTTACTTTTCTCAATACTGACTTCTCATTTGATTCTGATTGGTGAACCATCTGCAGCTTCAGATAATAAATAACAAAGCAAATTCTGAGGTTTGAGGAAAACTGAGCCAAGGACTCTGAGTTCGTATCAGAAAAAAATACTAGTTCAGTCAGGTTCACTTTATTCAAAAAGATATAATATCCAGGTCAGCTGGTGTGGGTGGAGCATAACGACGTGGTCCGTCTGAATGAGCTGTATTCTCACTTTAAGGTTCAACAAAACTACAACAAAAATCCCCCAAACCGGAACTTGGGCCTCTAGAAAACTACTGCGTTTCCACTGCAGGCACAAGGTGGCACAAACTTTACAAAACTGCTTCCCAATCAGACTGCCCGTTTCAAAAGGTTTTGTGACACCATTCACAACACCAACCAAAAGGTTTCGGACGCCCAGATTCTTCCAGTTTGTTATTGAAATGTATGCATTGTCTCATTCTCTGAAATGAAAACATAGAGTGTAAACAATTGAGTTTGGAAAGCAAAGAGGAATCATGGAATCAATTTATAAACCAAAATGTACTCTTGTCAAAGCTTTGGCAGAGATAACAGCTCATTCTTCGGTATTCTTCCTACAATGGAAATCAAAATTGTTCAGAATGTCCATCCATCTCCGTTGCAGACGTCTCCATACATGAATGACACGTGTTTGCTTTTCTTTCTCTCTTCTGCCTCGTTCATCCCAAACCAACTTGACGAGGTTTGAGTCTGGAGACTGAGCTGGCCACTTCATGTTTTCAAATGTACCATCTTGTTTGTTTTTTTTTTCCTAAGGTTGATCTGGCAGCTTGGACTTCAGTTCTGGGTCATTATCTTGATGTCAAACAGGGGTGTCCAAATCCAGGTTCCGCTGTCCTCGATGTTTTAGATTTTCCCTCCTTCTACACACCATGATACAAATGACTGTGTCATTAACAGACTTGTGAAAAACTTGATGACCAGGTGACAATCCATTACTTTAAATCCGGTGTGTTACTGCAGGGAAACATCTAAAACGTGCAGGACAGCAGCCCTGGAAGACAGGACTTGGACATCCCTGCTACAGGATGAACCCCTGACCAACTACACACATATGAGGGTACTGCAGCTGATTGCTGTGGTACCCGTTTTGGTTCAGGGTACCTCTCACAATCCAGCCCAGACCATCACGCTCCCTGCTCCATGGTTGACAGTTGATGTCACACACTGACGTAGAATCCTGAAAGTACTTTATTTTTCAGTTTTGGGTAACCTTACCTGTCTACTCTCTAACTTCTGGCAGTTCAGCACACAACTTTTAACAATTTGAAGCTATTCATTGGATGTGAAAAGCTTTAAACTAATGTTTTTAAATTGTGGCTGTACAAATCTTTTGTATATTATCTATACATATATAATATACATATTAAAAGTAGGCAGCCAAGGTCAGTGCTGTGTTGCAGCCTAGATTGCACATGTTTTATTGGTCATAAATTGTTCATGCAATATGAGACGGCTTGCAGTCTGCTGTGAAGTGTGTGACACCACCAGGACCAGTAGTTTTCAGTTTCTCAGCGGCTGTGGAGTACGTAACCTTGAACAAGTATTATTGCTCCATCAATAACTGTCCAAACAGGATTCCTGCAGGGATCCTAAAAGCATCTGTTAGCGCCTCTGGTGGAAAACTGGCTACTGTGGCTACTTTTTCCACAGCCATGGGAATGCAGCCAAATGATAAAACAAATCAGTCCAGTGGTACATAACCATGCTATATTATTTTGGTATACAAAGGAGTTTGTGGTCAGTTCAAAGAGCCAAGGAGCCAGGTCCCGTGGCTGCAAAACAAGGCTGAACATCTCCACTTTGATCTCATCCGACCAAAGAACATTGTTCCAGAAATCTGTGCCGCTACGAGCGATTAGATGTTAGGTTTTATCCAGCTATAAGAAGGACGATGTTTGCCCCTGACAACCCTTCCAAACAAGTCTTTCTCGTGTAGTGTTGTCTCTTATGGTTCTTTCATGAATTTCATTATTTAACATGCCGACGCTTACAGACTGTAAAATGTAGCTCTCGAGATTTTGCACTTTGTCTGAGCTCTTACAGTCTGACCTTGGGGTGAACTCGATTGAATTCGCTCTCTGGGAGTATTGTCTTGAATGTCTTTACAATGACATCTCTGTCCCTATAGGATGATGGGATCCAAATCGTGTGGAAAAGGCCTTATAGCTCTTCACACATTGATGGGCAAAGACAATGTTTTCGCTGTCTTTATATTTAGTGTTTTGTTGAGCACCTACAGTAGCTGCTTCTTATCCTCTGAATTCCTGTGGAGGTAGTTAGGGTAAAGGTCTTTTGTCACACACTGTTTCTTCATTTTGTCCTGCATTTTCTGAAATAAACAATGGCACAATTCAAGTCTGCAACGTGTTGAGTATTTTCCTACGTTTAAGAAAACATATTCCAAGGATTGGAGGGGCCAAGAGGAGAGTCCCTCCAACTGCCTGATGCAGCCTGGTGAGGAACGTCAGTGCCAGGAAGGCGGAGCCAATGTCAAACTCTAACCCTCGCGTTTATAAAAACGTATTTGAACAAAAAGCCTTTCGTTGTGCCTGGTTCCTACATCACTGAAGCACACGTTTCTCATAAGGCTCCTCTTCCCACAGAAAAGTTTGCCTGTGGAAATGTACCTGAAGCTTAAAACCAAATGTTCATTTTGTCACAAAATTCTGCCTGAAATGGCAGATGAGCAGAGAGGAATAGCGTGGGAAGACAAAATGAGGAAAAATGGGAACAGACGTTGAAAGAAAGAGCTACATGGGCGGAGAATAGTGCTGGCAGGCATGAAAACGACATGAAATGAGGGAGTAAAAGGAGATAATGATGTAAAGAGCAAGGGAGAGATGATTTGATGAAATTAAGAGCAAAGGAGGATTAGAGGAAAGAAATATACCCCTGAACGTTCTTTACGTCCTTAATCTTTGGTGTTCCGCTTGTTTTAGGAATTATACAGTCATGAGGTTGAGATGTGGACGTTTTCTCAGCTTCACTTTCTTTACTTTCACTTCAACTGAACAATGACTGTCAAGGAACCCATAAGTGCAGATGAGAATGTTTCTACAAATTGGTATTTCAGGGTTTTTTTAAGAGTGTTTAAGATAAGAAATGTGTTGAACGGTTGTGCAATAGAGACACTGTTGGCAGCAAAACCGAGTCTCTACTGAGTCCAGATGTGAATGTTGATTCCGCTGGATATTTTATTTTTTTTTTCCAGAAATACAGAATCACTGGAAATGCAGGTTGGCATGTGACCAGGGGAAAGGCAGAACTCCTGCATCGTGTTAGTGAGCAGCTGTTATTGAAGGCCCCAGGCAGCCAAAATGGTGTTGATTTACTCGCAAGCAGCAGTTTGTTCAGGGCCTACTTCCAGAGTGACAGGTGTGGACTTTGGAAGCGCAGGTGCAGATGTTGGCCATTTGGACTAGAGGTTGACACATCTGTGCACACTGCATGTGGATTCAGCATGTTGCTGTTTTTAGACTTTGACCTGGCTTCAGTCCTCTGCAGCAGTTACAAAACTCTGGAGCTTCTTCTTGTGAGGATTTCAAATACCAGAACTGCATGAAGCTTCATGAGCTTGTTTTAAATATTTGCAACAATCATAGGTAGATTTTAGAGATGTTATCATGTTTTATATGGGAACTTTATAATATGGTCTTTTGAAAGCCACTAACCTCTAATCCGATATGGCTTGAATGATATGAACTGAATGAATAAACAGCGCCATTTATTCCATTCAGTTTTTTTTATTTGTAGATAATATTAACACAAGATATTTCATGTTTTTCTCATTAGCCTCACTTGATTTGCTTATGTAGGGTATTTCAGGGACAGAAAAGCTTTTAGCACTGTTAGGTTGCCATTTCTTTTCACATTTAAAACAAGTTCTAGCATGGAGGAAACCAAGTGAGGAAGCGTATCTGTTGTAATTTAGTTCCTTATTCTTCCTACACACAAATCTTAAGGCTTGCAACTGCATGAGATCATCGCTGTTGCGGTTTTCATTTGAATGTTCTCCACGTGTTCTCTAATGGGACTAGCGAGAACTGCAGGAAGGCAAGTCCAGCACCCGTATCCTCTTCTTCTACTTCTTCTTCAGCTATCCCTTTGTAATATGTGCATGATGTGTTTTTGCATTGTCTTTTTGAAAATAAAAACCGTAAATGTCATTGGAAACAATGTGGTCTTAAAGGTGAAAGTGGTCCAAACTAACAAAAAGCTTAAAAGCCCAACTTTTTACTGCTATGTAATTCTGCCAAAATGGACAGTTTCTTTGGATACTCGATATCGCACCCAGACTTTGTAGGTTGTAATCGACTTTATTTTTGATCATGTGAAACACTAGAAAGTGCTGTAGATGAAGACAGGGAGCAAGGGAACATTAGTCAGGACTCGCAGCGAGGCCTGCTGCGTATCGGACCTGCAGCTCCTCTAAACTGAGTGGCCACTAAACCAGTTAATCCTTGAGGAGCCTTGAACGTCCTAGATTACCTGTGCGTAATTCCTTTAAGCAATACCAAAAAAGCAGACTTTTGTCAGAAGTTAATCACCAGTGTCTCAATAGCACTGATTAAAATACCAGCTGTGCAACAAAATTTGATGTGTCACAGCGTTTTAAAAGAAATACAAAAGTAAATCATGACAATGTGGGTTTAGTTGCTTGAAATGACAGTTAAACAGTAATAATTAGTTATTACTGAACTTATCGTATGTTTCACAGGCTCCCAAAAAGCTCAGTGTAACATCTTTACTTGAAAAAAGGGGACCTTTGAAACCCTGTTGCATTACCAGTTGGAGAAACAAAGATCCTAATGTTCCCAACCTGCCTGGACTTTCTTTTAGGACAGGTACAGGATGCAGCCAGCTTTCTCTGCAGCATGCACAAGATTCCCGAATGCAGCTGCTGCAGTGATGGACATAGACGTGCTTCCTGCTACTTCGAACATGGGTTGAAGTGAGGTTTTTCTCCAGCACCGAGTTTTCAATGCTCGGCAGTGTGAGAGTACTCGGGCCCCCCGGGGGGGGGGGGCTGCGCATGTTTACCACATTTACTGTTAAACTGAGCAGAGAGGTGCTCTGCTAAATGGAAAAGGCTTGTTTGCTCTTCAAACAGACATTGCATCAGCAATGCCTTCACACTGCAAATGAAAAGAAGTCACTTCTCGCGGTTGCCACTTTAAATGTAAATGTGTTCATTTAGGTTGAATGGCGCAGTTACATAACCAACTTGTCTCTATGGCAGCACTTTGCTAACAACTTAAGTTTGGCATCATAACTTGACGAACTGATGACTTGTAGAAAACATCTGTGAATGCGGTTCAGCCATGAACTCATGGTCTACAGCTGAGATTACATAATCAGTCTAACGCAGTTATTTATGCAATTCCTAACTGTTTATATTGCAGTAATCTAATAAAAAGTGTATTGACCTGTTCTTGTAGCTCATTACTGGGTCTCAGTGACTCAGAGCACAATATTTTAGAAATCGGTGTAGCTGAGACAAGTCTTTGTAATGTGAAGATATAATGGAGCTAAAATAATCTTTCCAGAGACTGAAGTTTCTCCACCTCTGTAGAAGATGCGGTCTAAGTTTACCTGTTTGATTTGGTGGCTACAAATCCGTGATTGTGCATGCTTATTGGAGCGGTAGCTGGCAGGAATCTCTCAGTTTATCATACGCATGAAGAATTACAACTTTCCACAACTAACACTTCAGACAAAAAGAAGGATAATAAAAACATTCTGCTTTTCTAAAAGACAGAGGTTTACAAGCCATCCAAAGACTCCAGCAAAGTTTTAGTTAAACTATTATGAACTTTATTACTCAGTTGCAGAGGGTACGCAGTGTCCATGCTTTTCAGAAAGCATGGACACATTTATAAAGCACATTTATACTTTGACTTAGTTCATTTTAAATTATCTTTAGCCCAGATAAAAGAGCAGCGTTTCTGCCTCATATAGTTTCTTCCTTGTAAGGTGGAGCTTTAAACTGCGTGTTTGGATGGGTCTGTGTTCTTAAACTTCCATAAACTTCCATAAATGTTCCTTGGACGATGTATTGATTCTCATTACTTTTAATGTTGTGTCATCTGAGGCCCCAAAGATCACAGGAAGTCGGTGTTGATCTGGCACAGAACAAAGTGGACAGCGTAGTACGAGGAGGGGTGATTAATGAACAGAGCACGGGTGTCGTGTAACTGATGCACTGAAAACACGCGTGAAGGAAAACAAAGGAAACAGGATCCATATTTCCCAAAGTGTGATGTAATTAGAAAATGACTGCAACAACTTACCTGAGAAATTCCAAAATGAATTAAGAGGCTGTGAAAATGTATGACATTAGTTAACAGTCAAGGATTAATGATAACGATGATAGGAAACAGAAGCAGCCGCTGAGCTCAGTCACATCCCTGTCTCACAAGGAAACGGGATGGGTAATTGTCCACATCCAGAGCATCGTGGTTTTACATGAAAGTACTGAAACTACTGTCGTTTATTTTCCTAATTGTTACATTGTGACATTCACAAGGGCAAATGAAGGCGTGTAACAGTTTTAGTGCTTTCAGATGTAGAAGTTTTCAGTTTTTAGTATGATTTGACAGTTTTGCATATTGCAAATGATGGTATGTGACAATCTTAAATATGGCTGATGGAGGCAGCGGTTGTGGAAGCCAAGAAAAGGAGCAGTTTGTGTGATCACTGAGACCATTAATTAGATTTAAACAGCCTGTAAAATGCATATAAGCAAATCAAAAACATAACATGTTTGCAAAGTGGCCTCCTCACTATAGACCAGTGGTTCCTGAGCCTTTTCTGCTGGGCCCAGATTTGAGTTATGAGAACATTTTTAATTTAACCTTGCTACCAATACATTTTACAAAAAGCGCATCTCTGTGTTTAAGAACATGAACAAGCCCCATCAAGAACCTGTCAATTATGCCAGCAGTGTCCAAGTATTCATTTCTTTCATTCACTCATTTTGCGCTCCTCCTGCAATGGCTCTGCACCCCCTGTAGGGGGCGCGATCCCCACTTTGGGAACCTCGGCTGTTACCTATTATTTCATCTTACCTTGTCTGTCTGTGGTTTTTCTGCAGTTCCCTATGATCAGTGAGTTTGGAGAGGACACCAACTCCTACTGCTCCTTTGAGAGTAAGGAGACGGCACTGCTGCAGTCAGAAAATGGCAACCTGCAGCAACAAGTCAGCATCCTGACCCATGAGGTAAGACAGGAGACATGAGAGGAGGAAAGATGGGGAGAGCAGAAGAGGACCAAGACATTTCATTTTTGTATCTTTTCATTTTCTTTTTTTTATGAAGAGAAAGTAAAAGCATTATCACTCCAAAGGGTTTCTTTTAAAGCTTTAATTCTGTGGAAATCGCTTCCCTCGTGTGATTTAACTGAATTAAACATGAATTGAGGCCACACGCAACAATGTCCAGAACTAATTAAACACTAAGGCTGCTCTCTCGTTACTACAACCGGGTGTTTTAAAGTAACTGTCCAAGAATCTGTGTACCATGAGAGTTTTATAATTATGTTATATATTTGAGATGCAGAATGACTGGAAGTGAATGTGGCCAAAATATAGCTGGGCCTGTTCATGTGGTAAAAACTAATAAAGATGAGCACAAGGTCGTGTCTTCTTTTGCTTTTTTGTTTTTTTTTGGCACACAGGCGTGGTACACAAGCAGTATTTCAAATAAGGGTTGAGAACCTTTTTTCTGCTCTGCTGTAACTATGTGAACAAGAGCATAGGAAATGAGAGGCGACTGACACAGGAAGGTCGTGGTAAAGCTCATAGCAGCAGCGGTGAAAGAGCAAGGAAATGGTTTAAAGGAGCAGCAGCAGAGATGATTAGCTAATCATCTCTGCTGCTGCTGTAAACCATATAGATTAGGACAGAACCTATAGACACACACACACACACACACACATACACACACACACACACACACACACACACACACACACATACTCTTTGGTGAAATGATGGCATCTGAGAATAAAGAGAGAATTCAGTGCTTTTCCAACCAGATACAGCTTAGTGCGACTAGTTGTCTCCTGGCATCCATTTGAACCTATATCACAGGGAAACTGCTCCTTTTACATCTCATTTGAATTAATTTGCATCTATATATTAATTTGTTTATCTCAGTCAAAAGGAAGACATGAATGTGCTGCTGGTTTTGTTAAGACAAAGTAGGGATTTGGGTGCTTAAGTAGATTCCTGTTTTTTCTGTTTTGTTTTGTTTTTAAAACATGGGCCCTACTTTTCAGCTTTTTGGGTCTAAAGATTGATAGCAATGAAATCCTTTTGAAATCATCCAGTAGTTAGTGAATACTATGAGGTAAAGCAGTAATTCCTCTGGGAAATGATTCACATGAAAGCTTGCTGGAGAACAGCCTCTGAGCCAGAAACCTACATGCTGAACCGTTTAGGTAAAGATTTGCATTGTGCGTAACTGATTGTGGAGGCTCTTGAGGCCAATGCCTGTGAAGCTCTTACTCACCACGTACACCAGGTAAAATGTTTTTTCAAATGTTTTGGGTGTAACTCCAAATGTCATTTCAAATGCTGACCACAGACCACAGTTTTAGTGGCTGTAAAAGGCTTTTGGCCATGTGCCGTTATCACTTTTTACACTGTGGCTTTGCTTCATCGTGACGGTGGGCCGGTTCTTGTTGTAATTAGGGCGAAAGGCCATCAATTAAATGTGTCAACTATAAGGAAGGTGACGATAGCTATTTCAATAACAAAACGTGTGAATGACGTGATGAAAAAGTAAGACTGAGCACTGAGTTGTTTTTCCTCACTTTTCATGTGGCTCATGCATCAATCAAGATGATAGGCGACGGGTTGTAAAAGCCTTTAAGATGATGTGTGGTGATGCATTCATCTGTTTCACTTTAGGAAGAAAACAAGTTTGGGGTTGATCTAACACAATAATGCTGATAGTCTAGCTGAACCAGGTCTATTACGGGATGTTTGGAAGGGTAGAAGTGTAAGAAAAAAACAAAAACTGATCAATTCTGGCTCTATAAACCCCTACATTTAGAAGAAACCTCTTTGAGATCACAGCACAGGTTTATATCTGAGGCATGTTGAAGCGCCCCACGGGGAAGTTAATATTCTTATCTAGCTCGGTACAAATGAAGACGTCTCATTTTGTTTCTCTACATATAATATATATGGATGTTGCCATAATCATGCATAATCAATGCTTTTGATTGTTTGCACAATCAACAACCTTGTGGCTGGAATAAAGTTGTGTAGCTTTTGTTGAAATTCTTTCATTACTTCGTTAAAAAACAAATGAACATACTGTATTCAGAAAGAGGCAGCACGGTGGCTTAGTGGTTAGCACTGTTGCCTCACAGCAAGAAGGTTCCCGGTTCAATTCCCGGCCCGGTGGGTCTTTCTGTGTGGAGTTTGCATGTTCTCCCCGTGCTTGCGTGGGTTCTCTCCGGGTACTCCGGCTTCCTCCCACAGTCCAAAAACATGCAGGGTAGGTTAATTGGTCTTTCTAAATTCTCCCTAGGTGTGAGCGTGATTGGTTGTTTGTATGTGGCCCTGGATGGACTGGCGACCTGTCCAGGGTGTACCCCTGCCTTTCGCCTGATATGCGTCGGGATAGGCTCCGACAGACCCCCGTGACCCGGAAACGGATAAAGCGGGTATAGATAATGGATGGATGGATGTATTCAGAAAGGACTAAAGCAGATGTCCATTTAATATCGTTGTTAATATCATAAGCTATCTTAACTATGTTCTATAGTATGTTGAGAATGAAATTACAGTGTAAAATCGATGTGAACGTAAGCCCTTGTCAGTAGCACAGTTATCCAGATGGTCTGGCTAACTAAAGCAGGATATTAGAAAGCTTTTCAAGACGCCACCCACATGGGTATGAGGACGTATTTGAAGACACCACCATTCAGTGGAGCTGGTTCAGCATCACCCTGTGAACTGCTGGATGTCTCACATATGTTGGATGTTACTATAGAAACACTATAGTTCTTTTTTTTGTAAGTCAATCAAAAATTAAACAAAATGAACATGTAATGAGGCTGAATCGTCACCGCTTTGCATGCCCCAGATGCCCCAGATGCCCCAGATGCCCCAGATAATGTTGTGTTACAATCTGAGTTGAGCCCCCAGTGTTAACAATATCTGCCGACACCCCCTGTTTTCACCACATTTGCTCCACCAAAGCAAGTTTGTCTGCATCATTTTGCAGGATCATCATCCCTGCAGAGTTGTCTCCTCACCATGCATTGTCTTGAAATTGACATTTTAAAAAAAAGAAAAAGGCTAAACATTTTCCACCTTTACTAAAATTATGGTGTGGTGCCGCCCAGCTCGTCTTTAGTCCTGACACAGACATGTGGAGATGCAAGACTAAATTAAAAATGCTTGTTTATGGCACTGACAGGAACTGATTGTTTTGTGACACAGGATAAGTGCAGGAAATATCTATGACCATTTTATAAACTACGTTATCTTCGCCTGGGGAAAACGTTCTCATTATAGTTCGTTTACAGGCTGAGCCTGTCTCCCTGGAGGAGCTACATCTAATTGTTTATTATGCCATGGCTCTCTACGATGATGTTAATGTTTCAATACCATTTAAAGGTTGATCATTTTTTACTGAGCTGGAGTTCCCAGACAAAACAATAAATCAAATCAGATCAAAAACATGAAGGCAGAGGCTGTAAAACAACAGAAGGTCCTGAACCGCAGCACATTCGCAGACACTCACGATGCTCTTCTGCTGCAGACGGAGTTGAAAAACCTGTTAAAGTTGAGATATCTGCACTTGTCCACGGAGAAGAGCAGTGTCTGTTTATGTAACAGATTATGTATCTTAATGTATATTGGAAATAAATGCATTTCTATATAATTGTAGAGAAACTTCACTGCAGCGATGGGAGGGAGGTTGGATCTCTTTTTCATGCAGTTTTATAGAAAAATGTTCTTGGAGTTTTATTATGGCAAATTCAGGTATAATAATGCAATAATAACAATTTAAGAGACTAGGATAATTTAAGGCTAATTTAGGTTTAGTAATATATGTTGAAAAAGACTGTAAAAGAGCAACAGACAGGCCTGGGTTATCTTTAAGGATCTACGCCGCTTTACCTTTTGCAGGTAAATTCATGAAAAAGTAGCTTGATTATCTATATTTAAGGAGTTTAGTTTGCTAGTGTTTGAGATCATTAGTTTATTAACATAGTGTGATGTCGCTGAAACAATAATCTGTTGCTTGGCAACTTATTAAATAATATCTGTTTTCTTGGTAACCAGAAACTGGCCAGCTAGCTAATGTCTGGTTACCAAGTAACAGTTTAGGCCTATAAGCAACTAAAAAGACAGAAAAGAAATACACAAATGATAAAAGTAAATAAACACTTTGCCATTATGCAGCTGATCTTATGGACATTGTAACAAGGGCAGGATAAAACACAAAACGTATTACCACTTGTTAACACTTATTACCAAACATCTGTATAAAAGCAGATGGACAAAGTGATCAGCAGCTGTGATTGAAGCTGCCGTCAGACGTGCGGGGAAGGGCAACGCCGCTGACAGCCACTCGATGGTGTTTCACAAACATCACTTTATGTCAGTAAATATTAACGACGCACTTCTTTCTCTTTCTGACACATTTTCTCCACAAACCTTTGCAGATAAAAACACGGTGCTCCGGAAATGTGCAGTCAAGTTTAACATGATCACGCAGACGGACCTCAGATGTCCAAATGTGTGTTATATAAGTGAACCGTTGGGACCGTCTGTCAGCAGTTACGACACAAGATTAACATTCTGGTAACTACACAGATGTATATCCTCTTATTATTGAATAGTCTAGTTCAGCTTATCCTTGATTACAGAAAATCCTCACTGAGTGCCAGTAATTGGATAATTTTTCGACAGAAAACATGTTTTATTCATGTTACGTGACGTAACTGAAGTGCAGGAATGTTGTTCATGAAGTGAAAGAGTGTCATTTCCGTCTGTCAGTCACTTTTACGTCCTTGTTAACTGTTGTGATACTGAACAGACTTCAGTCGGCTTCAGCTGCCACATTTACTTGTCCGTTACGGTTTTGTGTGGATGTAAACTCTGTCTCTTTGTCCTTGAAGCAGCGAGGAGACTGAGTGAAAGTAAATAGATTAGAAAGTAAGTGCACATTTTGTACAAGGTGCTTTTCTAAAGAGAAAAACAAACACTAAGGGGATCTTGAAAATTGTTATAAATGTGACCAGCAATGCTGTGAACCATGTGAACCGTTCTCCTGTGTGTTTATTGATGATGTGTGCACTAAAAGGGAAGGTATAGATGTATCTGCCACGTACAGATGTGTGTGCACTTGCAGGTTACAGTGTTGGACAGCGTCTGAAGACGTTTAATCTGATGAGTCATTTCAACCCGTAAACATGGGAAAACAGGGTCTGTGTTTGGAAACTCAAATGTTCCTTCAAAACTTTCTGCTATTTAAAGGTATACATATAAACAATAACAACTCCTTTTCATCATGTACAATTACATATACGGTTTTCTTCTACTGTGTCCGCTATAATAAAAGCAACTAGTCAAAACTTCACAGCAAATCAAAGTTTTTTTGGTGAAGTGAACTCCTTCTGTTCATAATAGGAGGAAATAAGACGGTTGCTTTTTAAAAGCGTATTTCATTGTTAACCATTTAATAGAGATGAAGCACAGGAGCGGTGCGGCTGAAGCACACATACTGAAATACTCCTCTGTTTACGTCACTCTGGTGCTTCCACTCATTATCAGTGTAGTCTGAAGTGGACAGATTCTTTTTCCCATCTTTTTTTATAAAAATCTTTCATTTGTCCCCTCCCTTGCTCTGAAAATCTCTTCACTTCGCTCGGTTTGGTGCTTTTAGGTCACATTATGTGTGATATTGGCTTCCATAGCGACAGCCACCCTCTCATCATGCCGCGCTGTAAGGAGACGAGCTCAGCAGCACATCGAGACGTTCGTATTTTCTATACACTCGCGCTGTGGTGCACATGCTGAGGTCTGAGAATTTCAGTGTCCTAATTTTGCTTCGTTATGCAACAGCTTCTTAAGGGACACATTTGATGAGTCTCACAATAGAAGTTTTTCCTTTCTTTTTATTTGTGAGAAGTTTCAAAACTGACAAGGAAGGCGGATTAAAAAAAAAAAAGAAAAAGAAAATGTGTCAAGTGCTTTATTTTGTTTCAGTTTCTTTGTGTCTTTTTTCAGCTCCAAAAGAGAAAAGACAGAGAGGAGCAGCTGGAGGATGTGATAAAGGCGTACGAGAAGATTCACATGGAGAAGAGCAGCCTCCAGAGGGATCTCGACAAGATGGTCAGTGGCCACTCAGTTCACAGCACTGTGCATTTGTCTGTTCACAGCAGCGTCACATGTGAGTCATGTGGCTCATTAATGAAGTCATGAAATTTCAGGCTCTGCCAATGTTGATCAGGTACAAACAACCGGACTGTAAAGCTGCTGTCATGATATCAGTGACGGCTGATGAAATGCAGAGAAGCATGCGACCAGGAAGCAGTCTGCAATGTGGAGTTCCACTTCGGGAGAATCTTTACTGTTAATATGAAGGACCTTTTCTATTTCAAAATGTCAAAAGCTTGACAGATGAGAGTCTAAATGTCACAGTATGTCAGTTTGTGTTTTTTTGCTGTTTCTCAGCACATACCTAAAACCCATGTAAAACACACAGACTCCTGCTATTGCATTTACAGTGGAACCTTACTTTGTTTTTCTTTTTTCTCCTACATGCTCATGAATATTAACTTAGAAACGATTTATTTGTTTATTACAGAGCGTCAGAAATGAATATGGCAGCAGAATTATTCAGTTGTCCTTAAATTGGTGGAATGAAAGAAATGAAAATGATTATCCTGTTTTTGGTTTGCATTTCTCTGCACTATTCCTGTCACTACTTTTAGAATGATGCCTTCTGGGAAAATCCTGTCTCATTAATAGACTTGTGACACTGTTTTCAAAAACAGATGAAAAACTTAACAATATTCAAACGATAAGAATCGGATATCTATTTACGGTGTTTTGTTTTCCTTTAAAATATGTATGTTTTAATTAATTCGATGTGGCATCACATCGTGACATAATGGATACTAAAAGTTTGTGAGCTTAAAGTTGCAAAAGTTTCTTTCTGCTGCTTTAAAAATGATATTTCTTAAAGTACAATTGTAAAATGAATACGTTTACGAGATTAAACGTCACAGAGAATGCATAGACATCTCTGTACAAACGGGGCCTGCCTGGAAATCAGTATTGGATGTTTGAGCTCCTCAGGACCTTCTGACAGCTCTGCATTTAATTCAGAGCGGATTGTGTCATGAAGTCACCGTATGAACCCACACAGGCTGTGGAAAACCGTTATCAGGGAACACGGTTCATCACGGTGGACTATATGCTGCTTTTTACTCAGGCATCCGCTGTATCAGAGCACAGCTTTCATATTTTTCATATTTTTTATTATTGCTTAAACAGGTTATGAAGCAATAAAGTAATGCACACATTATAACAGCATGGCTCCATAGTAAAAGATCTTTAGTTTTTTCTTTTTGTTTAACCTGCAAGACTACTTACTGTAGGTCTGCCCAGAACTGTGCTTTGTTGTGATACGCAGGGTTTTTATTTTGGAAGAATGTGCCAAGTAAAGCCATTTCAGCCCTTATACCATCTCCTTAGAGAGTGATGTCCATCATACACAGCAGCCTCAGCAGTTTTAAGCAGTCAGAGCAATTAAGAGATGAAGTGCCCCAAAAGTGTTGGAACTGCCACCTGCCAAGTACCATTAGAGTGTCGGCGCCACCTAAAGCCGTGGCTGCTCTCAGTAATAGGACTTCAACTGCCTGCTGAGCCTCACCGACCTTTCAGCCTTTCAGCCTTTCAGCCTTTCAGCCTTTTGCTCTCGTGCTCATCAACAAGATACACAGAACAATGCAAATGTTTTCAGCATGAAAAGAAAAAGAAAGTAATCTTATCCTTAGCTTTTCCTTTTCAAACAACATGTAGTAAACAAAAGAAGCTTAAAAATGTTCAATATTTAATAAAAAGAAGGAATGTCTTTTTAAAACAGTATTTTACAGTGCCTTGCAGATACAGTAGGCTGTTCCACGCAGAGAAATGCAAGCTGCTTCAGTTGCTTCTGTCTCTTCATGTGATCCCAGATTTACTCCATGATGTCAGCATTAGGCCAGTGTGCTCCTGCCATCTGCTGCAGGACTGTTGCTGCTTCTTTTCCAGTTCTGACTCCACATCAAGTTTGCTGCAAGGATACTTTAAACTTTTGCACAGTCCTAATTATAAGGGCTGCATGTGCAGGTTCATGCCATTATGCCATGCCATGTACAAAAACGAGAAAGGGTTTTCTTCCATATTTGCAGTAGTCTAAATGTTACACTGAAATAGCTCAAATCCCTGTCACTCTGCCCTCTTTCCTTGTTTCTCGGTCAGTCTGTTGAAATAAATAGAAACTAAACATAGACGTCAATCTGGGGTGTTTTCCTGAAACAGCTGAGTTTCAGTATCGTAGTCAATGAACTCAAAAGTTCACGGTTGACCCCGTTCAAATGGTCTGCTGCCTTTAACAGAGCCCTGTGTAGATCATGTCGTCACCTCAGTATTTGATGAACAGTCAAATAAATCACTCCTTGAATGAGTCACTTTTTACAAGTTTCTTTTGTGAAAGACTTGACACCAAAAGATGTAATTACGTCTAAATATTCAAATCTGATGCCTGAATTGTTCACTGTAGCTCATTATTAGTTCTTTTGACATTATCTGTTCCTATAAAACACAAACAGTGTTGTTTTTCTGCTAAATGCTCAGATGAGCTGTCATTGACATGAATATGGAGCCTGGATTTTCCTGACAGTAACATCAGTCCCTGTTTGCAAGAATCAATCATGAATATAATCACTGTTTACTTCCATGTCAGCCAGTTGGTAACCTGAAAATGTGGTTGATGCTATATTTGTGCTCACATATGACAAAGAATTGAAATAACTTAAATATTTGAATCGTGCTGTTGTCAAACCAAGGATTGGGAATGCGTGTGATTACAGACCAGCCTGGTGGAGAAGCATGTGGAGCGTATCCTGAGCCTGGAGTCCGCTCTGAGGCAGCGGGACAACTCCCTGCAGAAACTCAACATGCAGCTGCACAACAAAGACATGCAATATCTGCAGCTCCACGCCGCCCCAGACACACACAGTGAGCAGCTATACGTTCTTTTCTAAAATAACACTTCCATTGTCAAGTTGTTTTTTTTAATTATACATAAGTGAATGGTAAAACATGTCATCTGTTCCTTAGCAGGTTTTAAAAGTAGGTAAATACAGTCTCAGCTGAGCAATGCGACATGCTGTGTTACACAATTTCATGACACATTGTTTATTGATAAAATATAAATCAAAACGGAGAAGTAATGTGACTTCTATGTGGGGCGTGTACTACAGGAATGGGAAGGGAAAAAGCAACATGGTGTGAACACCTTTACACCTTTTTAGGGGACTAAAAACAGAAGCACGTCTTACCAACTGCCAAACAGGGTGGTGGAGGGAAATGATTTGCGGCTACCGCACCTGGGAACCTTGCAGTCATTGAGATTCATGCGTTGAGTCAGCCATGAACGATTTTGTCAGTATATTACAGAGAAGAATCTGGTGCCATCTGCCAAACTGTTCCAGCCTGTTTGAAATGTTGTCATGCAGCAGGACAATGGTCCCAAACACAGCCTGCTCATTCTTATTATTACCATTACTTTGCAATTTAAAGTGGATGAACTTTGTTTTAAGCATAAAATACAGTACACATGATGGCAGAACGATTACCGACTTTCACAAGAAGCCAAGAAAAAGAAATCATTGCTTACACCCCAAACCAACACAAAAATACGGCTGAATTCCAACTGACCTCAATTTTGCTGGACAGATTAAGGCCGTTACAAAACAAGCGTCTTATTTGAAAGACTTGTCAAAGAGAGCTGCTCTGCCCATTCAAGTAATTGATGGATAAGAATGGTCCCTGGACTGTTTCTGCAACTCTCCAGACGCAGTAATCTGACATCCAGAGTTGCCAGCTGAGCAGACAGGTTTTGTGTTGGCACAAATATTTCTGTCAATTTTCAAGTGTAACATTATGAATCTGCTCCATCAGCATGATAATGCACACTGTTAACCCGATATTTAGTAAACGTCCTCCTTCTATAATCTAACTTTCGAATGAAGACAAGAATAAACGAGAATGATTGAAGAGTGAGACTAAAAAAGCCATCTCTGAATAAGCGTCACACAGGCTGAATAAATGAGTTATATCTTTAAAGTGAGATGAGCAAACTACGATAAGGTCTCTTATCTCCTCTTTATTTTGCAGTCATGGACCATATCCAGCAGTCTGTCTGATAAGTATTTTAACTGAGGTTAACTCTGTCTGTTGAATCTGTGAGGACATTTGGTTCCTCCTCCCCTTTCACAGTGGCAGGAAAAGAGATTTCTGAGGTGTTTCTGTGGGAAACTCAGCTATGCTGGCTTCAAAAACATTTCAAGTAGAGTGATCGGGGCTGGGCATTTGTACTATACAGCCCGTTGCTTCCATCTGCACCACCAAATAATCTCTATTGTGTCTAGTCTGCATTACATATTTCTGACCCCACTTTTTGAGAATGCATGAATGAATCAGATAGCAGGTTTGATAACTGGTTGTGTCAAATAAGTTGCACTAACTTTAACTGACTGAGTGATGTGATGTGGGTGGCTGGAACAAGGGAGAAATGTGTCACCGTCACCTCAGCAGATGCCATATCTGATATTATAACCTGTTAAATGGGAGGTATCGTTCTGCATAGGCATCAAACTGTCTTAAAAGCATTTTTTTTTTTTTTTTTGCAGAGAATCTGCAAGGCAGCGTTCTTGATTAATGGTTGCGTATGACTGAGGGAACGTGTGTACAAATGCCGTATCGTACGTTTTCACCTGTAACTGTATGTACAAATGTTGTGATGAGGAGGCAGGAGGAGCAGAGATAAAAGATGACTGCTCCGCTGTCTTCTATCGCTCTGGAGCTGAGTCACTCACATGCCCACACAAATCAAGTCACTCAGGTGTAAACTGAGACATGCTGCCCTTGGACGAATTTTTGCTTTTTTATGCTCATCGATTGTACAAAAAACATGGACAGAAGATCTCTGCATTAGTCAGGAGAAAAATGGGATTTTGTCTTTTCTGTTGCGCGTCCAGAATTTCCTTTGATTCTGTTCTTTCATCCTCCCAGTGCTGGACTGTCCAGCTCTGACACTCCAGAGCTCACGCAGCCTGGACACCCTGTCCGACCTAAAGCTGCAGCGACTGGAGGCAGAACTAGAAGGGGCGCGGCACGAGGCTCAGGGGGCGTGTCAGCGGGAGGAGGAGCTGAAGGCCGAGTGCGAGAGGCTGAAAGACGAGATGAGACAGCTGCAGAACAGCCAAAGGGAAAGGGTCAGTGCCGGCTTGTTTAGTCTGCTGGGGGGAGGCTGCTGCATCAGGACCATTTGCTCTGTGAGGAAAGCATCAAACAAAATATAAACTAGATGCAGTCCTTGAAATGCCCCTGAAGATTTCTGAGAATTATAATGAGAAATGGAGACATCTGCTCTGCAAAACCCCACACTGACATCACACAGATGCAAGTACAACGTTGGATACTAAGTTTTACCTGATTGTACAGTTGCAACTTTACTTCAGTGATCAGTCACATGCTGTGATGCCCGTTACATGTACAAGGAATTATACATTTTAACGTGCTTTTTATTTAAATGTGTTGCAGGGTCATTTTTCAATGCTCCGTTCCACTTAAAGCACAGTTTTCTGTATTCACCCTTCACAGAAATGGTGATTTGAAAAAAATAATAATGAAATAGCCCTTGGCCTTAATTCAAGAGTCTCATCACTCAGTGCTGGGACTTTTTGATAAAGGGTGGTTAGTTTTAAGAAATTATGAGAGTATGTTTTCTCCTATATGATCAAGTGGGATGAATTGCAGTGATACGGAGGATTTCCCAACTTAATTTTGGTGATGCGTAAGAAATGCGTAAGAAAAAAAAACAACAGCTAAAATATTACAAGCAAAGTTTCTGTATGTCTAAGCATGTATTCGCTTAACTTATTAGATATTAAACTGTGTTAATTTACATGTATCAAATGGATAGTAAATGCTGTAAAGTACGAATGTCTCGTCAACAAACCAAAACCATTTTGTTTAAGTCTAAAAAACTGACTTCAAGCTTCATTAAGCTCAGGGCCTCTGGATGCTGGAAGTAGATGTCAGAGACATCAGAGACATTAGATGTCAGAGACATTCGTTTGCACTGTGGTGAACATTGTGTAACAAATACATTTTAGATGATGAAAAGAGTTATTCAGCCATCGGTGGGCAACAAAATCCATCTGATGATGCCAGTTTAGTTTGAGGCTGTGCAGTGAGCTGAACAAGTTCAAAATCACCAACATATTAGTTAAACCAAGAGGTTAGACGGGACAGCAGTCAACATTTCCCTTTAATCTCAAAGTAAAGCATTGTTAGAAATGAGCAAGATCCGTCTTCTTATCTGCATATCTGATCAATGGGATGAATTAGTCATATACTGAAGATTAACACACAGTAGCCCAGAAAGTAAAAAATGAACATAAAAAAATTAAATAGTTAACATTGGAAATTTCTGTTTTTACCTTTTTACATCTTGTTGCAGAAAATGCTTCCTTCAAACAGGCTGTCTTGATAATCTCTTGCTGTCAGATTTTGTCCAATTTTCTACCAGCACCTGCGTGCTAATCTAATTTCATGCTCTACTTTGGCAGGAAATGACTTCTCCATGCAAGCAGTGTGATGTGGAGTGGATAAAGAAGGTGGGAGACGAGCAGTAAGTGTCCGCAGTGGATCTCTGGGCATGGGGAAGAGAATGGAAAGACAGGGACAGGGGGCATGTGTGGTTAAAGATGCTTGTGAAACGAGTAGCCATGTTAGGAAGGAGAAATTCTGGTTGGGGAGCAATGACATGCCATTAAAAGTTGCTTCTTATCTGTATTTTTGTTCTCCTGCTGTGATATTCTCATGCTGAAATCCAGGAGCCTCTTAGAAAGCAGCTAGACTCTCAATCATTGATTAACGAGATTTAAATGTACCATCAGCGGGATTTGTGCTCCAGAACCGGACCTGATGTGTAATCCATACACAAACACATAACTTAATCATCTCCAAAGGTAAAAGCCGACAGTAAAGCAGTGAAAATAATAATAAAGTATTTTCTCTCAGCCTCAGAGAAAGATGGAGCGCTTAGCCAGGAATTACACTGCAACGAGGATTTCCACAAACCTGTGATGTAGGTCTGCAGCTGACCCACATCAGAGGATCCACAGAGCACAATTAGTAGCTCGATAACTAACATCTAGCGAGGAGGACCACAACAGACAACATATGAAATAAAGCAATAGATGTATCTCTAGTTAAATACAGACATGAATAAATCATTATATATTTATTGCATTTATTGAAGTATTTAGTTTGATTTAACTATTGTTTTATTTTTTTTTTACACTCGTATATGCATGTCTAATTTTTTTTACATACACCTCTTTGTGTGTGCATGGTAACAAGACATTTCTAACTGAGGGTTATAGCAGGACTGGACAAGCAGGCAGCAGCAACCATTCCTGACGAAATCCACACAAAACAGCCTCGCTATGGCCGACGCACTCACAACAGGCTTATGCAACGTCTTCAGGCGGGAAATCAGCCACTCTCAGTTGCCTCCAGATGTGATCAGAAGTGGTTGCTTCTGTCTGCTTCTCCCAGGTGACCGATCATGCATCATTCAGATCTTGGAATCAAATGTGTCCTGAGAAATTTGATCACAAGTGTCAACATTTAGTGCACATGTTCACATCTGGCCTTAAAATGTGTACTTAAATTAGCAGATCTTGGTAAGAAATGCTGATATTAGTATTGCGCAGAAATTAAACAAACAAATCAGCACATTGATAACTAGATTATTCTATATTTGCATATTAATTGAATCTTTTTTCTTTCATGTAGACCTACAACAGCAAACGTTTCCTCAACGTCTCTGTCAGACATGAAGAAAACACGTTTATTTCTTCTACTAACTTGTATGTTAACTTCATATTAGTACAAGACACTACTGTATAAAATATTACTTTATTGTGCAGGCTGGTAAAAGAAAGTACATTGAAGACCATGACGATGAAGGAGACAATCACAGGCGGATCACACTGATTTTCCTTTGCTAATATCTATTCACCTGAAACACAGTTAGTATAACTGTATAAAAATAACAGTTTCACTTTGAATGTTGCGGCTGCAAGGAATTGTGGGATGCTCGTTTGCTTTCATAAAGGATCCTCCAGTGTTTCCTTTGCTGATGAACATAATAAAGGAAGCAGTGGAGCTTTTCTCCTCAGTATTTAAAGAATCTGACCACCAGCTCTTAATTTCGCCGTCACTTACAAACTTCTGGTTTGTTTCATTCTCCTCCGCTACAAAAAAAACCCCCCAAAAAAACAAGAACAACAGAAAAAACGCTTTTATCAGACTGAGCAGCAGGGGGCAGTGTGAGCGCAGATTCCTTCATGTCTGTTTGGGTTTTTTTGGACATCTCAGTGAGGCTTTAATGAAGCATCTTATCATTTATTGTGCCACAGCTAAACCAACACAATAAGGCCAGTCAGTGTATTACATGTTTGTATTTGTGTCAGTTACAGCCTGTGAGAGCAGCAGCTTATTTTCACCAATGTGTCAAATTGCCCCAGCCATCTGATGTTTACAAGGTGTCAGATATAAAAGAAAAAGAAATTAAGCAGAGAAACCACAGCAGGTTGGGCAAAGCTTACTCCCACACATGAAAACCCCAGAGGTGTTTCGATAGGGAGCAAACAGAAAGTAAATGGTGTGGCAGCAACGAAAGGCTGAGTGTTTAGTTTTTACCGAGTGTGTGGTGAAAACCTACAGCTTTTTCCAGTCTTTGGTCACCTTTTGGTTTTACTCAACAATATTACTACCTCCCACTGAGATGCCTCTACTTTGCTTCCTGGAGCATTTTCTTGTAATTGGGCTCATTTAATGTAAAGTGCACTGATTGAAATTGATCTTTTTGCATGTCATGTGGAGAACATTAACGCAACACATTTGCACTTATCATTATCGGCTTATGATCTAGGAAAAATAAAAGCCTGCTTTCAGATAATTTGCATCTTATTTTTAACTTAACTTCTTCAGCATGCAGACGTTATTTTCTTAATAAAGAAAGTACCAAAATTCTCTTTCCAGACACACCAATATGTTAACGTAATTTTCAATTAGCCTAAAATTGGCCTTGTGAGCCACCCTCATTCACCCCACGCTGGGCTGTTTTTGGCGCTGGTAGCCAGCTGGCACACCCCCCTCCCCAAACAAAAGCCATGCTTACCTATGCATCAGCGCAGCAACTGACTAATCTGCTCAGTTTCTGAAAACAAGAGCCATTTCCTATAAATCACAATGCATTCAAGTGGAATTCCCATATCTCAAGGAAAGTTTGAACAAATGAGCAATAATTGAATGACAATATGTTTAATTTTTCCTATATGTATTTGAAAAATAAAAATCCTTTAAGGCCTTAAAGAGAAATGCCTTTAGGTTATGAAGACATAAAGCTTTACCAGGTCAACGTTGCATGGCATGAGAACTGTTTGACACCTTTCTGGTGTTAGGCTGATGCGTCGCAGAACCAGATATGCGCTGCAGAGTGTGAAAAGGCCCCGCAATCAGATGGCCTTTAGACACGTGCTCGCTCAGCAGTGTCTAAAATTCAGCTCCTCTGGTTCTTTTAATACACTTTATTTCCCACGTAAATCTCAGTAAAAAACACACAGATGTTACTACCACACCGCGTGGACCACTGTGCATCGTTCCCATGTTCTGAGTGACCGAGCTCCAGTACAGTGGATTTGAAAAGCACTGCGCTGAATGTGAGCCAACAAAGGGAACGTCAGATCCCAAAGGCAGGTGCAGCGATAGCTCTTTCTTTAAAACATCAGATCAGAGGTCACATTTCAGCCCACTCTCACCTCCCACACAAAGACACACACATACCTGATCAATCTACTTGCGCAAGCCTTTCATCAATGCTGCATCGGCATGATCGCACCCCTCCTACGCACTGTAGTGTACACTGTACAGCATGTGCACACAGCTACTCGTAGTTAAGCAAAGAAAAAGGAAACAAATGAAAATATGTGCAAGAGAACAAATGCATGCAGGCAAATGTTGAAGAGTATAGTTAGAGGTCTGACTTCATCCTCTCATGCAGGTGGATGAGCGGCGCAGCTTCTTGGCCGGGTCTGAGTGACACGAGCAAAATAGTAACACAAGTGTAAAAAGGAAGTGCATCATTTCAGACTATCAATAAATTCTCTGTACATCTACATCTGCAAATGAAAAGCCTGAGAAGAGAGTTACCTGAGAGTAGTGAGGTAAAATTAAGAGAATTGTAACTTAATTATAATGAATTATAATCATAACTTAATTTATTCCATTTCCACGGTACTGTGAGTATAAATGGTTTCTCGATATAAGCACATTCCCATATTTTGTTAAGTCTTTTTGCATTATTAGGAATATACTTGATGTTTCATCCACCATGCCCGTAATTAACCCTTATATTAATGAGGTTTTTAAGTGGCAGCTACAAACAGGGAGTGTCCGCATCAGCCGTACAGAAAACTCTGAATCATTTCATTTTCAGTTCCTAGGCTACACCAGCTTGACGCTCAGAGAAGGATGATGTCTGTCATAAGTTGGGGGTTTGATACCACCAGTCTGTGTGTGAGTCAGAGAAGGAAAACTAGGTGGGCCACCAAGAGCCAACGAACCAGTGGAAGTTCTGACTTATTTTCAGGGGTGGTTACTTTCTTTTCATTTCTTTAAAATTGTGGCCTTCCCTGAAATGTGAACCTTCATTTATTGTTTGGTTGGTGTTTGGTATATATATATACATACATATATATATATATATATATATATATATATATATATATATATATATATATATATATATATGTGTGTGTGTGTGTGTGTACAGCTCCGACTCAGGGAAATTCTCAGAGAAGTCATCACGTTAAATTGAATTGAAGGTGCTTTTTCAGATCAGTCTGGTTGCAGTCTGGTACTCCTGCACAACATCCTCATTTCATCAGTGGCTTTCCATTTGTCATTAGCCACCTGTTCAGGTTGACTGGGTCAATACATGTCTCCGTGACAGTGCTTCCTCTTTATCTATTCTTTTTTTTTATAGTAATGGAGAAGTTGCATGCTTGTAACTCTTGCTGTGGTGTCTCAAAAGTTCAAACTACTTTCTGGTACCATGCCTTTTCTTGAAATACCGTTCCATATATGAGAAATTATTCAAATTGTCAAGATGAACTGGTTATTTTAACAGATTTTATATCAGGTTTCAAGGTTTCATGTCTTACCCACCTTGTGATAAACATTCTTATCTTCCACCATCAGCGCTGAAATGAGTCAATTTCACATCAAGACCAAGCATTTTATAAAAATTGATGAAGCCTTTGTGATAAACAACCTGTTATCACATGTATTGGCTTCAACAGTAACTAACTTCTCGAGATGCTTCTTTCTGCCAGAACCAAATCAATCTCTCGTTGTCTCATTTATACCTTCAGATGCTGTTGGCTGTCGCTCACAGATTTACAGATATACTTTTGGAGTCACTTGCTTGACGCCTACCTCACATGAATTTAATGTGTGGCATTCAGATCAGGCTAATGAGCCGAGACAAAGTCGCCTTGTTGCCGTGGTTTTAAGACAGAAGCCTCTAATCCAAGCATCCTAGTTTACGGCTCTTGAAATAGAGTTGTTCCATCAGTACGGCCCCTGAGAGAGTCATGACACATCTTGCGTGAAATGGTGTGATTTTATGCTCCTCAGTTTTGTGCTCTGACACGCAATCTAAAAATATAAGCGTATGAGCTTCTCAATTAACCGCTCTCCTCTGTGAGTCTATGTCAGCGCCGCAGAAGTCATTCACCTTAAAGGAGACAAAGATGCCACGTGTTGTAGCCACGTATTAGAACATTGCAGAAGGGCTTAAATTAATTTGCATTTTGACAAGGATTTGACAGAGATTACAGTCGTTGTAAGGTTACAGATGCAACACCTTATCACACTGTAATGTTCTGCAATAGCAATGATTATGTTAATTACATAATTCCCCTCTTCTTTCCTCCTCCAGGGTGAATTTGGCCCTGGCCTACACAGAGTTAACAGAGGAACTGGGACGCCTCCAAGAAATATGCTCCAAGCAGACGGAGATCCTGAGGAAAGCAACACAGGAGCAGCCTAGTCCAGGTTAGCATCAGTGACTACTCGCTCAGCCGTGTGGAGGATCATCCCACTGGCCGCAAAACGCAAGCACGAGGCACAGTTCTGCATTCAGAGAAAAACGGAAGATGTAGAGAATTCACTTCAAACTAAAGTGCTCTATTCAGTATGGCCCCTGCGAGCATGATCATCATCAATAATCATCATCATTTTAGTTCAAATTCAGCAAATTTCAGCATCTAAAAGCTTTTTTTTTTTTAAAAAGGGTTAGGTTTTATATCCATCCCATCAGCAACATGCAACCAAGAGGCGGGAAAAGGCAGAAACGCCAAAGCGGCGTGTGTCTTCTTCCTGCGGTCGTGTTGTGTCTCAGCAGAAAATGTTACTTACATGGTGCATCTGCCTAATTAGGACTGTGTCTGTGATATCATTGATTTTTTTGGATATTTTCCAATAACACACAGGTATTTGTTGTGATCTTTTTTAAATACTCAGTAAAGTAGGAATTGGTGTGGAGCCATTAAACCTCTCTTGGGCATTGTGCTGGAAGAGTGAGTGCAGCACTGTGAGTGCAAAGTCCTGTCTGACTGTTTACGTCTCATCCAGAGAACGCTCAACAGCCCAAACACCCCCTCCTTTTTAACACCTTGAGCAAGCAGCCATAAATGATGTTTCCTCTTTGTAATGGGAAGTGTAGATGAAGTTGTGACTACAGGGCTGACTCACTCATCAACATATCTGGTAATTACAGGAAACACTACAACTGTATTTGTGCAGATAAAACTGTTTATGAAGGAACATGAAATGCATTTCTATTAACAGCGCATCCCATTGCAACAGAAGGCAGATTTTGCAGAACCTGCTCTCTGTGTGCACTGGTGAAACTGCTGGTTAACAGTGACAACACCAAGATCAGCACTGAACACTCAGGAAAGGGCCGTAACTCGGGTCAATACAACTCCAAATCATAAAAGGTTGGGAGGATATCTAAAGTGCAAATAATGCAAACACAAAATGTCTGATTTTTCCTCTCTCTCTCTCTCTCTCATCAGCTGCATTTAATTAGTTAAGGGAAAAAGAGTGTCGTACAGGATGCTTTTAACTAATTTATAACGTAAAGTAGAGCGTAGTCTTCCTTCTCCTAAAGCTCAGTAACACAATAGATGAAGTGTTTCACTGGTTAGCAGTCTGGAACTGGATTAATGATCTGGACTCATCGCTGCCTCTCGACATTGTAAAAATGTGACTTCCTTTTTCCTCAGTAAATCTTTAATTAGTATTTTAGACTGCAACTTCATGTTGTGGTCCTTGGCGAAGTTTGGACACAGTGATGTCCATGTGGTTGTCGATGCTGTGTCAGCTGAGGTATCAGAGATCACGCGTGTTTATACGCTGGGATTACTCCAGATACGTTGAATGAGTTTTACGCACTGTAGAGTTGAAAACATAAAAATCTCTTCCAATTTGTCTCTAATAAACATCTGGTTTTGAAACTTTCAGTGATTTTCCCCACGCAGTTTCTGGTAAAGTAGAGATCCTCTGTCTATTCTTGCTCCTCAAACTCTTCAATAGAAACAGTTTTTTTGCCAAATGATCATTAAAATCACCTGAAAACATCACTTGTTTGAACTAATGTTGATATTTTTCTCTTTTACATCTTTATTTTAAGAAAAAGTCAAATATCCTCCCTGTCTGTAAAAAACTAAAAGTCAATATACAAATCAGTGCATTCTTCTTCATATCATGTTTATTAATTGATTGATTGATTGATTTTCCATAGTGGCTCAACCTTTTCTGATTTGGGTTCATTTATGTAATTGTTGAAAATATTTTCCAAGTGCATCATGTAACACTACTTCCATGTTTGGGAGTCCAAAGCATGGGTCTTCTTCTGTCTACACTTGCAGACGAATGATTTGCCCCCAGCTGCAGTTTTCACCATCGGCCAACAGAAGCACTAGTGAAGCAGCAGATGTTGGTTGAGATGGTCCAGCTCAGAATCACACTAATCATACAACAAGAAGTTGAGGTGTTTGTGGTCAGGGGTTTGTGCATGACCGTGCTGCACGATGATCTACATGATGATCTAAGGGTGTAGTTATTTTTCACACACTTCCTCTGCAATTTGACGTATTGTTTGTTAATAATACAGACAGTGTGACATATTCATCTGACTTGATATTTGTATAATTTTAAGTAAGGACTTTCTTTTTCACATGACAAAATTTGATAAATGATCATTTATCTGTTAAATGTAGTGGAGTAAAAACATTTGGCCCAAAAAATGTAGGTGGAATACTAGTAATTAGGAGTTTAAGTGCTAAGAAAACTGGAATTGCTGAATTTCATAATAAAAATGAGCTAACTGGTGTAGAAGAAGCTTTTCTTCTTCTGTCCTCGAGTTTGTGCACAAGGCTTGTGTACCTCATTGCAGCTGGCCTGGTTCCAGTCAAATAGCTGTTTGCTCCAGATTTTGTGCTGTAAGATCAGTTTTATTGTAAACTAAGAGAGGTAAACTGGTTGTTCTTTGTCCTGCATAAGAACCTTGGTAGATCAGAACTTGGTGTTGAAAATAAATAATGTGCAAGCAAATTATGTTCACACAGGTAATCAATGAGTGCTGGCCCTGTGGTATAGCAATATTTTCAAATAAATAAATAAATGTTTGGCTTAAGTGTTAAATGTGTGTTTTTCTTCTCTGTCCCTTTAGTACAGCTTCACTCTCCCATCCACCACCAGCGCCACTCTCCCGTGTCACAGCGCCACTCGCCCATCTCACAGCGACATTCCCCAGTCCCGCCCCCACCACACCACTCCCCAATCCAACAGCGACGCTCCCCAGTGCTGCAGCGCCTCTCCCCCGACATGCACCGCCGCTCACCTCTGCTGGATGTCAACGATGGACCAGCCTCTTACTCCTACAGGCCACCCAGCCAGCACCTCAGAGCCAGCTTCCAGGGTCGGCGCAGTTACTCCGAAGTAGCTGACCCCTCAGCGTACCAATGCCCACCCCGCTTCTCGCTGGACCCAGTCTCCACCCTGCCTAAGCCACGGCCCTACATCGAGAGTTACCCAAAGCAGCAGCCCCAACACGTGGGTTCCCCTCACGGTGGACTGCAGCATCGAGCATCCCCATCTCCCCATCAAGGTGGTACAGGTAAAGATGGGAGCCTCGGGGAGGGGTCCATGCGCCACTCCAGAGAGATGCCATTTCCACTGTCAGAGGTGGCACACCTTCATTTTGAGCCACCTCCTCCATCCACACCTGCCCCCCAGCCTCCACAGTCATCTGAAGATGAAGAGGAGTGGACCTGTCCCCATCCAATCAGCCCACCACGAACGCTGGGTGTGCTCTCTCCTTCAGTGCCCAGCAACGTCATGAGGGGCCCTGCATCCTGTTCAGCCTTCCCTATTCCTCAGAGGCCAAACAATCTCAGCTGCCACCCTCAGCCCGGGTACACGTCGTCAGAGCATGCTCAGTCCTGGCCTTCAATCAATGTGAGTCAGTTCAGACCACCTGTGGAAAAACGTAGTTCATACGTGTTTCATACATCCTATTTTGCAGTTACCATGCCAATGTCTCCATATTATATCTTTTTGATACTCAATTTCACAATCATCTCAAAGTCTGTATTTTTAATTACTTCCTTTTTAAGACTGTTTCAGGACATTGAGAAATACACATATGCTTTCTGTGTGGGAGAAGAGAAGTTAGATATCTATCTTATGACTGTGCATGAAGCACAAAGATCGGGTCAAGATGTATTCCCTGAATTATTAAAAACAAAAAGCAAAGAGGGAAACGGCGTGGTTATGTCCAGAGTAAAAATACAAACAATACTGCAACACTAACACATGTTCCTGTGCGTGAAGAGTAGATGACATGAGATTCTGAGAATAGCTGTTTGTGAGGTGCAAGGTGCATGCTAGAGTCGTAAGAATGAACCTGTTAAAAATAAAATAAAACGTACCAGAAACCGGTTTTTTGCCCAGTTTGAGATTTAAAATCTGCAAAGATTTTGCTGTAGATCCCACAAAGAATCTGAGATAAATTGTAGATGTCAGTGTACGTTTGTATTTATTCATTTCTTTTTTAGCTGGCTACATTTTTGCTCCTCCACTACCCTCATTAGCTCAGACCTGCTCCTCATCACACTTCCTCCTGGATTCTCCCAGATACCTCAGAGCACCGTGACAGCTGTGTATTTTGCATACTCTAAAACCAAAGTCAATAGCAGGTACATCAAATGAAAGGCTTCAGGTTCGGTTATCGGTGGTTTGGAAGATCGGACCGTTCTTACTCAGCAGGAATGTGCATCACCATGGCAGCCGTTTGCAGGGCCAACTACACTGCCACAGGCTCAGCTGAGGTTTCCAACCTGGTGTTAAACCCATGAGTGATATAAGAATGTCACGTGACTTCTCAGGTCTTGACATGTGCACGTGTGGTTTAATGTGCAGTTGAAGGTTAGCTTGATCTCAGTTGCCGTTTCCTCAGAAAATTCACATCAGTCACTAGAGGCCTCGCACCCTGAGTATTCGCTTAAAGCTGACACAGGTATGATTAACATTCACCATTGCTTTAATACAAACCGCTCTGTGTTTATGTCAATGTATCTGTTAATGGACAGATGCGAGAAGAAAAAAAACCTAAATTATTTTTATGTTACTATTTTTCCTATTGATTTCTTTTTGGCTGAACTGCACATGTTCATGTGTGTTGTTGCTCTGCAGCTCTGGATGGAGACCGAGGAGAGTGACATGAGGAGCTGCCCTCTCTGCCAGCTGATTTTCCCCGTTGGTTATCCCGACGATGCCCTCATCAAGCACATTGACTCCCACCTGGAGAACAGCAAGATCTGATTGCCATGGCAACCTGCCTGCACACATCTGCTCCCCTAATATAAATGATGTAGGAGATTGGTAAATCTGTCCAAACGGGAAGTGAAACATACACGAGCAGGAATCAGATTTAGAGCTTCAAGCAGTTAGGTACGAGTTGTAATTTATAGGTAGGGATTCAACATGGCACAGGGGTTTGCTTTATTTAGGAGGATTCTTAAACACGGGTCCGTCTTGGACTTGTGGGTCCACATGCAGAGTCCTGTGCTGATTTCCCTTAACACGGACCTGGCTGGATCATCAATGGCTCTGATTGCTGCCGTTTTGCCGTTAAGTCTTGTGTGGTTTAGAGAAAGTTTCAGACATGTAGTTCTTTTTCTTTCTTTTTGTTTTGTTTTATGGTGTAGTACACTTTGGTTTTGCAAAGTAAGTCAAGCGTGAGGCATGAGAGGTCCACTGGCAGGTTCAGGGGCCTTCATGCCTCAAGGCAGCTTCAGTTTTTCTCAGTAATTGATCAAGGAGAGCTGAAGCCATTGTTTTGAACCACTTAGCTTTAAATACTTCTGCTTTGAAATTTTCTATCGCAGACATGTACTGCAGTTTATTTTTTACAGAGGGTCCTGGGCAGTCAGACCGAAGGGGAATGCGGTGGTGGAAACTGTTTTATTGCAGTGATCTGGCAGTCACACAAGGACACGTGAGATAGTTTTGTCAGGAGGAAAACTTAATTAACTGATGTAACAAGAGAATGATATGAGTGAAACGAGTCTGACCGTCAGTGATGGTTTGATGCCTCAGCAGTTTAGAGAGTATAACACATTCCACTGTCACGTTTAACGTTCGGACAAACAATCCGGTGAATCTGAACCTGAGTAAGTTTGGTTGAGTCTGCAGGGGACGTTGTTCTTGTAATGTTTGAGAAGGCCCTGCCGTGCGGGGCTCTGTTGGGTGTTTCTTCTCTGTAGGTGAAGGGAAAGTGTAGTCAGAATATACCTTTATGCTTGCGGCCTGTTAAAAGTATCCTTGCACTTTAAGTTAGCATAGCCTATACAGTATATCTGTTATCAGTCTGCACATGCTCCAATCAGCCACAACATAAGAACCACCGACAGGTGAAAAACATCCTGTTACTCATCATGGCAGGATTGGGTCTGATATATCAGACAAGGAGAGATGGCGAGAGCGCAGAGTGAACGAACAGCTTCAGGACTGACTTTGACAAACATGGCACTGTTAAATGTTTAAACGTTTATTTGACTGATCTGGCAAATGAGAAGCTCAATGCTTGTGTAAAGAAGGGAGATGAGCCATGCATCTAATGGACACATTGGGTCTTAATCTGGGCAACTTTTGACACGTACAGCTCTGTTTTGGCACTGGCAAGAAACATCTGAGCCAGATGAGGCCCAAAGATGCTGAACTGGGCCTCGTGTTGTGGTACTGGCCGGACGTGGCGCTGATGTCACGTCTACATGTGATGGTTGGTTCTCACGTGCCAACGCTCAGCTGCTGGTGCGAATCGACGCATCTGTAGCCTCATTTCATTTTTAGATTATGGTAATATTGAAACGGGGCGGCAGATTTTCCAGTGGATAGCTACATTAGATCAGCTACTGCCTCATTTCAGCATTAGCATAATCGAATGGATTCATTGGATACATCAGCCGTCCAGGTCAAGCGAATACTGGTCTTCTCATTTCTCACCACCACCACTCAGCTGCCAGCACAGGACAACATCGTAGCTATCTTTGACAGGGATGTAACCTCCAACAACAAGTACGATGCCTCTGCTGACTCCAGTAATCATCATGTCATCTCTTTCAGTGTTTGATAGAAATGGACCACACAATAATGGGTAAATGACCAGCTCAGAGCGTCTCCAAAACAGCAGTTCTTGTGGAGAGCTCCCAGTATGCCCTTATTAATACCTATCAAAAGCTGTCCATGGAGGGGCAGTTGGTGAAATGGGTTCATGAGCAGCCGTTGCTCTCGGACAATAGCACACAAAACAAACGGTGGCCAATGTGGACCAAGAGCACGGAAGGACTGCAGCTCAAGATGCTGAAAACGTTAAACGCTGGTTATGACAGACAGATGTGTGGTGCTGTGGCTGCATGGCCACAGATGGATCAGAGGTCCTGTGATGATGAACAGAGACATTCTCCGAGGATTGAAGTTTTCCTTTACAACATCTGGACAGCTGGATGCATGTGCATCATCCACGTGTGGAAGAGATGGCGGCAGCATCCGCCACAGGAGAAAGGTGAAGAAAAAGGATAAGCCATGTTCAGTGACGAAGCTTTGTGTCCTGCCATTCATGTGGGTGTTTTTTCTGGTGTTCACCACCTACCCAATATTGCTTCAGACCATGTAAACCCCTTCAAAGTGATGGCGGTGGCCCTGTCAACAGGTTAATGTCTTCTGCCACGCTGCAGTTGTGAGCATGACAAAGAGTTCAAGATGCTGACTTGGCCTTGAAATACTCAGATGTTAATCTAACTTAGCACCTGTGAGATGTGATGGAAAAACAGCTGTGATCCATGGAGGCCCTATCTTGCAACTTTCCAGAATCCAACAGAAAGGCCACCCTCACAAAACGTGATACGTGCTTTCAATGCTGTGGCTGATTGGTGTATATTTTCATGTGTATAATTTACTATTTATATTGTGTATCTGAAAGGCAAAAAAGGATATATGAAAATATATTTTTGCAAATGTAAATGCACCACATGTCTCCTGTTTCTCCCATGCTTGCGCACTTCTCTCCGTGGAGGAGTTGAAGCCCCAAATCCCACTGAAGGAGATACTTTTCTGTACAAAGATGTTAAATTATCACCTGGGATTCTCCGCTGTCTTCTTCAAGATCTGACCTTCCTTAAATTTTGATATCACACATGCCCAACTAATAATAACAACATTCAAGAAAAAAGAAAGAAAAAAACATACATGTGGCTGCATAAGATCTGCATAAGGAGTCTAGCCTGCTTAGACAGAATAGTGCTTTTGGGTGTATCTTGTTTATATGTTGGAGATCTGATACCAGTAAACTCTTCCCCAATCAGCAGTTTTTTCCATGGGGTTTACACAAAAACAGTACTTTTTTTATATGTGAATTTCTTTTCTTTTTTAATCACAGATTTCATCTTGATTCAAGCTCTGCTTGCAGGAATTGAACTTTTTGAAGAAAAAAAATTACTTACTATGATGTCAACTACTCTGAGGTGATCAATCAACGTGTTTTTTTAATGTATCATTTAAATGGTTTGCAGTTTTCTGAAGAGCACGAACGCAGCGACAGTTGCAGCTGACTGACGATGGACATAAAGGTCTAGATGAAGTACTCACGTCGCTGAATCACTGCAAACTGAGTCCTTCAAGCAAGTAAATGTTTGAATTTACTCATTTAGAAACCTGAGTTTCCAATGAAGTCCATGTCAAATAAGCTCAGACAATTCTGGTTTATTACCACTGAAATAATCATGTGTGGAAAGTGTTTCTGTAACACTGCACACACCTTGCTGAGGTTTCCATGGCCATTTCTCTGTAAATGAAGCCAGCTGAGATTCAACAGTCCGCAAAGCTAAACAGCAACACGCCTGCTTTACTCTCCGCTGGTAGTTTTCATATCAACATCACTTATTTGGGGGAAATATGTCTCGAGGTGGTTCAGACATTCATTAAACTTGGTTGAGAGATTTCAGCTTTAGAAACTGCTGTGTTTCCTCCTTTGATATAGAGATTAAAAGCATTTTGAAAAGGAAAATTAAAAGATAATTTACTGCAGGTTAACACAGCCTAGCACACAACTAACAGACATTAGGTCAGCAGATTAAGGAGCACAAAACTGACTACTCAGTGTAATGAAAGACACGATGATGAGACCAGTAATTACAACAAAATTTCATGAAATCATAGTGTTTTCAAGCAAAACGTCACATCAGCAGTAAAACATTTTCTTCAGATGTCGTTTGAAAAGGAAGAATGAAACTAGGTGCTTGAAATGTTTAAATAATAACCCAAGAGAGCAGTAAAATACCTCCTCGGTTTACCGATTCTGTTAAAACCTGTAAAGGTGTAAAGAGGGATTTTACATGAAATCTGCATGTTTTCTTTGTTGCTTTCTTTTTTACAAGTTTAAAGCATTATGAACAAATCATAGGTCAAACGTATGCGTATTTTGAAGTTTTTTTTGTTTGTTTGCTTCTTTCAAAAGACAAGATTTCTTTTAGGAAATATCTTCAACGCGATTTGGTTAAAATACCAAAGAGATACAATACAAAAGTGACCATGCGTTAACTCATTTGTTCACAGGAGCCAGTTTCAGGGCGTGGTGCTGGCCACTTCCCTCTGCTCCGTCATCTTCCAGGACACGATAAACGCCTCTTCAAAGATCAGTGAAACAGGCTTCTGCTAACTGCTTTAGAGGTGCGGCAAATGCAGCGCGGTGTGAAGTTGAGTGGAGTTAAAGATGCAGAGTCTGGATAAATCTACTCTGCTCTGGGTCTGTGATGTCACAGCACCCTGAAACACAAGTTTTCATACTCGGCCAGCCCTAAAACAAGCTGCTGGGTTGGGTTATGTCAGGGTTTTGTTCGGTAGAAGCCGCTTAGTTTGCCTAAATATGTTTATTTAAAAAAGTGACTACTTTTTACAATATGTGCCCTTTAAAGTTGTTGAATCAACAGTCTGATTGCTAAGTCAAGTTTCCAGCTCCTGGTGCAGGAGCGCTCAAAAGCCTTCATGTTCATGTGTACGGAGGAGAAAATCCTCCTTTTTTTCTGGCATGAGATTCCTGAAACTTGGGCCCACTCCAGTCCTGTTCAGGGGAATAAACACACATTTACAGCAGCGACTGGCTTCATATTCGTCTGTGACCCACGTACCCTCCGAAAACAAGTTTAAAGCCTGTAGGAAGTTGTTGCTGATGCGGGACTGAGACTGGCTGGCATCCGCCGTGACACTGTGCTCATGTTGTATCAAAACTACTGTAATTACGTTTACTCAAAAACCTCTTTTGTGTCAATATCCAGGTCATATTTACGACTCAAAAGGTTTTTTGTTTTCTTTTTTCATTTTTAAAATACATAATTTACAGCCAGAAAGAGAATCCAAACACAGTTAAATACATTTTTAAAACAATGATGCAATTTTAGCAAAAAATATTCAAGGTCCAAATAGAGTTACTGACCTTATAGAACTAAAGAACCTATATGGTAAATTAAAAGGTCTTTAGCAGGCATTTTTCTTACTAAAAATGTCCAGTATGTGTATTTATAAAATAGGATAAATGAACTCTCTATCTAAAAGTGCAAGCAGCAGAAAAAAAGATGCATGTGTCCTTTTGAGGTGTGTGATGTGTAAACCTGCGTGGATGCATACTTCACCCATGTGAGACCTGCTCAGCTGCCGTGTGTTACTGTGGCCCCTGCAGCCAATAGACAGAGAAATCTCGCTCATTATTGTGGCATGTCTTTGACGACTTTTGACTATTATTTTTTCTTGCACTTTTTTAACAAGAGTAGGTGGTGAGGAAAACAGTACCTTGCACCTCAGTTAACCAGTTTCACCCAGTTTCCTGGGGGAAACCCTGAGAGCAATTCAGAATTTCACAAGAAAAAGGTGAGCTTCAGAGAATTATAACAAATATACACAGATCTGCTGGTATTACAGCCTCAGTTACACTTTGATCGCTTGAAGCAAAGTTGTCATGCTACAAACAAAAACTGTAATAAACCAGACTTGTACTTTAAAAACATCGTCCTGTATTTTACAATTCTAATTGGCACCTAATTATTAAGTTGAAGAGGGATTTCATGACTCCCAGGTATTTTATGCTTTTAACGTATGTTCTTTTAACCAAATGTGTACAGATATTTAAGCTGTGTACAGGCAGATATTTTGCAAGTGTGTCAGGCTAATGCAACGTGTACTCTTCTATTCCTCAACTTCAAATTGGAGTATCTGTAAATCACTATATGTAATACCACCATACTAAATATGAATTATATGCGAGTTATACACGAATTACAAGTACTACCCTTCAACATTTTTCTTTTACTAAATATGTAGTGATATATGTAGAAATTTACATGCAACAACAGTCAGAGCCTGAAGTTGAAACATTCGTTTCTGAGGGTTTGGGTCATCTACAGTGATTTTTTTAAATTTATTTTCTTAGATATACATATATATTTATAGAGTATGTGTTTGTGTACAAATACATACATACATACATTTATATATATATATATATATATATATATATATATATATATATATATATATATATATATATATATATATATATATATATATATATATATATATATATATATATATATATATGTATATATATATATATATATATATATATATATATATATATATATATATATATATATACACTCAACGATCCAACACAGCAATTGAAATGTGTACATTTTTCTTACTGATAAGAATGTAGTGTTGCATCACTCTGTTGTGTTATTATCAGACAATTTAAGTCACATTTGCTGCATTTTGATTGTGGGAAACAGCTTAATTTAATAGAAGTCTGAGTAACATTTTCCCAGCCGGGAAACAATGCGCTACAGTTTAAGATTAAGTGAACACGTACCAGGACCTACATGGTCTCTTAACCAAAGACATCATAGTGTTTCCTGTATTTTGAAAAAAACAAAAAAACAGAGGATATGGTTTGGTTGTTGCGCAAAGATGCTGCATTGTGGTTAATGATGCTGGCATGACCACACCCCCACCTTGCTGGCCAGCAGAATGCAGAAAAATCACACCTGACATGAGCTCACGACATCATACATCTGAATGCTTATAAACATGATCTAAGATCCTGAAGTAAAGGATTTGCTTAGTTTTTGTTTTGGAACGGAACCTGAAAATCTGACTTTGCATCACGTATTTTTTTTTCTTTGTCCTAACATCAAACTGACTCTGCAGCATACTCAGGAGAAAGAAAACACAGAAGTAGACAGATCATTTCCGCAAAAGTGTTAGATTTAAAGATTAATTTTCTTTTTCATGATATGTCACTCAAAATTTCCCTTTGATATTCTCAGGAGACATCTAGGTCCAACAGTGTATTATACCAGAAGAGCCAGTCTTTCACTCTTGTACAGCGCCACTGTCCTGTAGATTCACCACAGTATGTGAGTCAGGTTGTTTTTTTCTGGGTGACCTCAAGCGCACACTGAGACCTCAGCACTAATGGACTCTCCACAACACTAATAAGAAGTAATGTCTCTGTGTTTAACTAATACGTGGTGGATCAACACAGCTGGTTTCAAAAACTTTGCAAGCCTGTTAAACAAAAAGAGATTGACCACAAACTTGCATAAAAAGTTTTTTTTTCTTTCTTTGTCTGTAAATATTCTATTAAATAAACTGGAACTTGCACCAAAATATTGTTTGATCTGGCTTCCTTGCTCCTTGCTCTCATCATGATGTCATCTCCTCTCGGCTGCATTTCACATCCTGTTTTCTTTCATCAGAGTCATTTTAGAGAGTGAAGCTGTATATAAAGATTGAAATGATTTCAGTTCTTTTGTGCAAATATTAAAGAGTTAAAATAAGATTAAGGTTTGACATATTTTGAAATATACAAGAGAGATTCAAAGTTTTTTTTTCTTTTTCATTATTTTAAATAAAGTGAAAGACCTTCTTTTGCATTAAGATATATTTAAAAAAACAAAAGATCTTTTGATCTTTTTATGTGCTTTTTTAAAAGTAAACTTGCAGAAATATACAAGCTAGAAAACTAGAATTGATGAACTTCCTGCTAAAAAAAAGAAATGAAAAACATAGTGTTTTGTTGCAGTTTTTAATGATACTGCAATGAAGAAGCACCACTGCTTCATCTTTCAAGCTCTGCAGTTCTTGACATCATATCTGCACACAAGCAGCAAACATTTAAATTAGTTTTGACAAAAAATTCAGCGAGTCCTTCTGCTCACATGAAAGAAGCACTCGCTCTCAAGACCCACAAACACACACACGTTATATACATACATATATATATATATATATATATATATGTATATATATATATTTACATACACAGGCAGCAATGTGCATATGTTTTGTGTGTTGCAGCGAAAGCGGGACCCTGCAGAGTCCCGGCGAGTAGTAATCGTGTTTGTTAGTTTCAGTGAGGGCTGAAGCTGCTGCCGACAGAGGCTCGCTGTGAAAACAACACCCTTTGACACTTCTCAGGTGCGGCCATGCTCTGCAGAAATTGGATGAGTGTCAACAAAGACAGCAAACGAGCAGAGCGGTGGAGACTCCAGCAGCTGTCTTTGATTACTCTGCTGAAAGCTGCAGAGAATATTAATTCTTAACTACGTTAAAATCATACTGTTTAGGCTGATAAATTAATTATGTGGTTTCCTTAATCATCTTTCTTTTTTTAAATAGCTAAACGTCCAAAAGGTTATCTGTTCACTAACATGATCACAGATGACAAACAAAGAGATTTCTCCTGTAGATAAACCGATTATAGCTTTACAATAAACCCTTGATTGTGGACCTCTTCCTTCCTTTCAATGAAGGGGCCACATTGTGCTACTGTGACATAAATACAGCATTTGTTGTGCTGTATTTCAATTTGAATTAGATTTTCAATGTAGTCAACTTGTAGTCATTTTCTTTTCTTGTCCATAAGCGAAAATTGATCAGCTTGGTGTAATGGATGTTCTACCGTCGCAACATGAGGAGGTTAGAAATAAAAGAAAAAGGCTCTGGCTTCACACCAAAAGTTCTCTGTTTACTTTATAACAATTCAATTAACCATTTAAAGACATTTTATGTTGCTGTTAAAGACAAACCAGAAGGTTGGTCTGTAAAAGATGAGTTTATTTTAGAAAGCAAAAAGCAATGATTCTTCAGGATTATATTTGTTAAAGTGGCAGATGCGTTAAAGTTGCTGAGTGTTAACTAACACTCAGCAGATCACGTCTGTCACATTTAAAAGCTGCTTCTTGTGTTATCTGCACCAAGCAGGTAATATTGTTTTAAAAAAAATCAATTTACTGGAACTGCTTTTGAGGAAGGAGCACTTTTAGGACAGTTGCTGGCTGCATTTCTCGCTGCGAGGCCTATTTTGTTTACGTCAAATTCTTGGGCTCCATCCTATTTACCAATTGTGTGTCCTCCATTTTTAGCTCTGTGTTGCTAACCTAAAAACTTAGACTACCTCAGGAAAAAGAAAAGTGCACCCACCCATCCGGGCCACAAAACCACAAAGGCTGCTAGATTTATATGAAAAGGTGGAGAGGCAGCACAAGCCTGCAGAAGAGTGTAACAGAAACCACACGGACTCAGTCAATAAGTTATGAAAAGAAACACTTTCCCCTCACTGATCAAAAACAACATCTGTGAACCTGCACAAACTCGGGATACTCTAAATACATACCAGCACACACATCTCAATTCTTAGAAGTTGGTAGCTTTTGGTTTTTTGCTGTTTTTTTTTGTTCTTTCCTGTATTTCCAGTAATCCTGCTCATGCGTTGCTTTCAGCAGACAAGCTACTGTTTATTATACTGTGGTTAAGTATATATCAAACTGTACATGATTTTGATTTATTGGCTTATGTCTACAACTTCAATATATGTTCCAGAGATGTGGACCAATCCTCAGTGTAAAACATCACGACTCCATAATGAAATAATGGCAAAGCTTTTCTATAAACTGTTGCTTTTCATTCACACTAAGACTGACACTTGTGGTTACACACTTGTACGTGCAACCTCCTGCTCCATTCAACACCTTTTTAAATGTAAGGTTGACTTTGCTGCACTTCTGACATTTTACAACAGTTGTAATGACCTTCTACAATTACTCTTGATGCAGTTCTACACTCGTGATGAAGGATGTGTCTTTCATATGAAAGCTGTGATCTTTTTCTGTAACAGGAGCATGAACCCTGGTTTAAATACAGCAGTACAGCTCTTTGGCTGCATTTCTCCTGAGAGGTGCAGTAAAACCAGAGTGGGGAAAGAACTCCACAACAGCAACGTTTAGTTTCTGATCCTTGGCAGGAATGCAGGAAACATGTTGGCAATAGACTCACAGTGATCATTGTGACCGTATATATCAATGCAAACTTAACACAATTAATTAACAGCATCGTAGATTCACTCAAAGGTCAACATTTCAACAATTCCAGGTGATCACAAAGGTTGCGTTAATGTTCAGTTACTGGATAGCAGTTACAGAACACGAGTCATGTAGGTGTCAATTATGCTGACAGTTTTCCTCAGTTTCTTTTCTGATTATGTTGTTTCGAACTCCGACCACACAAAAAGTCGTAGTCTAGGAAATGCTGCTTTTACAGTAAATACCCGCCCAACTAGAACCGTCTCCATAATATATGTTGAACGATGAAGACAAATTTGCACATTTACATTCATTTTTTAAATAGTTCAGATTCTGCATGTTTTACTTTCCATCTGAATCAAAAAAAAATGTAAATAATTTAGTTTCCTATTTTAAGGTCTCATGTCGAATATGATTCACATAATCTTGTCTGAAGTTGAGTGTTTTACCCATTTACTGGTGAAGTAAAGCATTTTCCATGTTGTGTTTTGTTTCCATGTAGGAGCTGTTTCAGCAGCCCACTAGGTGGCCACATAAACCACATAAACCACAGACCATCACCTGACTTCTTTCTGCACCACAGCAGATTGAGAATACCAACTTTGTTTCATATTTGCTTGTAATTCTTCATAACTTCTAATACAAACCACGTCACCTCTGCTCACATTCTTTTATAACAACGTTTTGCACAGTGTCAACAACAGCAAGTGATATCTAACCACACTTAAGCTGGTTTCACTGGGATTAAGAGTTTCTTTTTTCATGTAATGAATAAATGTACAATTATTATTTAAAAAGTTAAAATTACATATTGAGATATTAGTTCTTCTTTGAAATGACTTCTGAAACAGATTTCTGAGCAACAATAATAACAAATCCTGACTGTTTCAACATCTTTTCATTAATAAGAGAAAAATCTTTACACACTATATATATATATATATATATATATATATATATATATATATATATATATATATATATATATATATATATATATAAAGATACATATATACATATAAAGATACATTACCAAATCGTAGTACTAACCACATATATATAAAAAAATTATGACAATCTTTAAGAAGAAAAAAAGGATACATACACACACATATATATATATGTATGTATATATGTAAAAACTTCTATCCATTACACACATATATATATATATATATATATATATATATATATATATATATATATATATATATATATATATATATATATATATATATATATATATATATATATATATATATATTTTTTTTTTTTTTTTTTTTTTTTTTTTTTCTTAAATCTTGCAGCAGATGTTAATTTTCTTAAGGTGTGTGATATGTGTGACAGTGTGTGTCCTTCACCAACATTGTATATTCTGACAGAGAACTGAAATCACTGATGTGAAACATGAAAGGACAAGACTGATAGAAAGACAAGACAGTGATGGGTGCAGTGTGTGTAGTGTGGTGACTGGTGTGATGTTTGTGTGATGTGTCTTAGTGGTTAATTGTGTTGCAGTAAAAAGGACGAACATGCTAACATATAACAAAGAGACATAAAAAGCAAAGGGTGAATAGAAAAAGTGTGGATGTGTGTGCATGTGTGTGCATGTGTGTTTGTGTGTAATGCATGCAGGTCTATAGCGGCTGTAAGTATTTTTGAATTTCTGTGTTACATGCACACATGTATGAATATACATCCAAATATAAACTTGCAAGCATGCACTCATATACAAATATACACTGAGGGGGAGAGGTACACATACCTTTACATACACTCTCATATTATTATCACTGATAACAAAAATAATTACGACAGAAAAGACATCTACAGCAACAACAACCATTAGGCAAATATTAACAAAATTTACAATCCTAATATAATTATTGTTGGGATTATAATTAGTAGTAGTATTACAAATAATAAGAAAAGTAGTTATTATCATCACCACCACCACCATCCTAACTGGCTGCCCCAGATCCCCCCGGAGCAAGACCCCCACCATCATTATTAAATGTTTTGTCTTAACAGAGAATGCCGTCCTTTAAAAAATAAATAAATATAAAGATTTTGTGGCTTTCAGCCTTTATTGAAAGATGCTTGACAGGAAATTTGAGAAAGAAAGAGGAGAAAGACACATAGCAGAGGGTCACAGGCCTGGATTCAAACCTGGACTGCCTGCCCAAAATTATTATTTTTTTATTTTTTTTATTTGTGATTTTCAAAAATATCTTTAATTATTCACACTAATACACTGTGCAGAGGAAGCTGCAGTTATAATTGTTATTCTTGATAAGCATCTTTAAATGTAACAGAATGAATTCACTGCCATAATTGTGCTTCCTTAATGAATCAGCACCACAGAGCGGGGGATTTCACAACTGAAATCACCTTTCAATCGAAGTTCCTCATTTTGAAAATCAGGAAAGTCATATTCTCCACATGTCCACCCACCCCCGCCCCCACCCCAACCACCTCCCCTCTTTGAAGGTGGGTGTCTTGATTGTAAATAAGTAAATGCAGCATTATATATTCAGGATTATTCTACTCTGAGTGTGGTCCGTGATATCACAGCAGCCTCCAAATCTGGATGACTGACTGAGAGGTTTTCAAATGAAACGCATCCCAGACAAAGTGACAGATGCGCTCTCAAAAAGAGAGCATGGGGATTTTTTATATTCCATATTTTTGTTTTTTATCAAAAACCTGTGTTAATATGATTTTGTTGTGAGTCAGTTTGTCAACAAATGTTTCCCCGCTGCAGTTATGTCATCCTCTTCACTTACTGTGCAAAAGACAAATTTGTGGAATGAAAAAAAGTAAATTAAAGATTTTGTTCTTTTCTAAAACGTAAAGTGAGACAGCAGTTTATAAGAGTGTAAAGGTCTGTTTTCAAATGTTTTGGGGGAATAGAGCTCAGACATGTTTCAAACTGAGAGAAAACGTACACAGTGCAGTGGCTACTGCTGCATTTATTGTTGTGACATTTTCCTCTCAGTTAGTAAGCAGTAAACAGTTACACAGCTGATCAGAAACAGATTCAGCACCTGCTGTCCAAGCAGGAATCAGTGCTGGTGTCCCACATGCCCCACTGACAACATGTTCATGATGTTGGCTGGCAGAAACCAGGGCAGAGATCGAAACCCACACTGCTGTGCCTCAGTCAGTGAGCATCCAAGCCAAGAAATGCATGAAATCTGATAACACACAAACACAGAGCAATATTCATGCATGGAGATAAAGTCACATCAGCATAGTCAAACACCCGTGCATCTGCACACAAATGCAGCACGCACTTACACGCTCCAACACTTCACCAGTCTGCCTGGGCAGAGGCACATCTAGCGTCGCATGAGGCGGTGAACTGCGTTTGAACCGGTGACCTCTGTAACTCACCCATATTGATGGCAGGCAGCGCACTCGTTCAAACACAGCGCTTCAGCAAGCATAGCATAGCCCCAGGGACTGCAGGCGTCAATGGGGGGAGGGGATGGATGGATGGATGGATGGATGGATGGATGGATGGATGGATGGATGGATGGATGGATGGATGGATGGATGGATGGATGGATGGATGGATGGATGGATGGATGGATGGATGGATGGATGGATGGAAATTACTGTCCGTCAAGTTTATTTGCTACGGTGTTACGGTGGAAATCACAGAGAGAGACTGAAGAGAGGACATGTTAAGCCTACGTTTACAGGATAGTGTGAAAGTGATAACGCAATATTTTGCATCTAATTGCTCTACTCTTTATCATCTTTTAAATTACTTTTGAGTCAACAGCCCACCTACACTGACCACAGGAGCATCCGGTCCATCCAGCATGTATATCTGAATACAAATACAAACAAACTTTGCTGCTTTGGTTTGAAGCTTTAACCAAATAGAAGATTTTTTTCTTTTTTTTACTGGAACATTGTAAAGTGCCAACACTGGACCTAACTTGTTTCCATAAACATGACTATTTTTTTCCAACTCTGGTGTGCCTTTATCCCCTCCTATTGTGCTGTGTGAATTTCAAAAAGGCAGAAAGGCATTACAATTGTTCTGGTGCTGTTATGGACCTGGTCCACCTTCGGAGGCAGTAGCAGCTGTGTAACGAGGACAAAATAAATGCTGTCTGAAGTGGAGAAAGCTGCCTGGTATAAATGATGTGTAGGACCGAGTCAGCACCGTACTTCATGGTTAACGGCAAAGACTTCAGCTTGGATGTTTTGAGCGTTTCCCAAATATAATTTCAAACACTGAATCCCAATGTGAAACACCAATCAAAGTTGGTGGAATAACGATATCTAGATGTTCCCTAAATACACTGTATGGCCAAAAGTATTCGCTCACCTCCCTTGACTCTCGTTAATTTAACTGACATCCCAGTCCTCATCCAGAGGACTGGGATGTCCTGGGAGGACTGTGCAGGCCAGTAAAGTTCATCTACACCAGACTCTGTCATCCAGGTCTTTATGGACCTGCTTTGTGCACTGGTGCACACTCATGTTGGAAGAGGAAGGGACCAGCTCCAAACTGTTCCCACAAAGTTGGGAGCTGGAATTGTCAAAAGTTCTTGTTATGCTGAAGCATTCAGAGTTCCTTTCACTGGAACTAAGGGTCCACGTCCAGCTCCTGAAGAACAACCCCACACCATAATCCCCCCTCCACCAAACTTTACACTTGGAACAATGCAGTCAGACAAGGACCGTTGTCCTGGTAACCGCCAAACCCAGACTCATCCATCAGATTGCCGGATGGAGAAGTGCGATTCGTAACTCCAGAGAAGGCGTCTCCACTGCTCCAGAGTCCAGTGGCGGCGTGTTTTACACCACTGCATCTGACGCTTTGCGTTGCACTTGGTGATCTTTGTCTTGGATGCAGCTACTCCATCATGGAAACCCATTCATGAAGCTCTCCGCACACTGTTCTTGAGTTAATCTGAAGGCCACATGAAGTTTGGAGGTCTGTAGCGACTGACTCTGCAGAAAGTTGGCGGCTTCTTCCCACTATGCACCTCAACATCCACTGACCTCGCCCCGTCAGTTTACGTGGCCTACCACTTCCTGGCTGAGTTGCTGTTGTTCCCAAACACTTCCATGGTCTCATAATACAGCTTTGACTGGAATATTTAGGAGCCAGGACTGTTCACGACTGTGTTTGATGCACAGGTGACATCCTATCACAGCTCCACCTGGACTTCACTGAGCTCCTGAGAGCGACCCGTTCTTTCACAAATAGTATTTTTTCATTTTATACACCTGTGGCCCTGGAAGTGATTGGAACACCTAATTCCCATTATTTGGATGGGTGAGCAAATACTTTTGGCAATATAGTGTATACTTGTAGTGTTCTCAAGAACATGAGCATAAATATCTTATGGTAAGCCAAACATCCACAGGCCTTTACATGCCAGTGACTCAGTAGGTAAGAGATACGCACCAATATCCAGCTTCTGCCGAATTCAGATGATCTACAGTGATGCTTTAATATTTTCATCTCATTTTTAATTTTTATTGAATAATTCCAGAAAAGTCAAAACCAATGTATAAAGCAGAAGAAATAAAAACAGAAAAGAACCACACTTAAATGCTCTTTTTTAGCTGGCTAAAAATGAGGACCGGATATTTGATTTCTCTCCAAATATTACATATGGAGACCAAACCTTGATGTTTACAACAGCACCACAGAAGTTGTAAAGCCATGTTGAAGCCATGACTTATTTTTATTATCTAAATATTATATAATTTAAAAAGAAATTAAACAAGCTGGACAGGGCGCTTCCTATAAACTCAGTACAGCTGATTATTGCAAGGGTTGGCATCGTCAGGCTGTCATCTTATGTTTTAGAGCAGCCTCTAATGCTACTATTCGTTATTCTAACTTAGTAACCCTGAGTTGGAGAAAACTGCTTTCCTGTTCCAGAAAGTGAGGTTAGTTTTACCTCGAGGCTGTTACCATGGTAACTGAGCCAGTGAAGGGAGCCTCCTCACTGGCAGGTTCACAATAAAGAAACCCTGAATTTCTACCTTTCTCCTTCCACCTGAATCAGGACATGGGGTGTCATAGCAACGTGATCCCAGAAATGTTGAAGCTGTATATTCAACTTGCTGGACAAAGTCATTTTTCCAGTCTTGACACAGGTCATTTAGATCGCTCTGACAGTCCCCGTTAGGCTTAACAAATGGAAGTAGAAGGATGTTTACGATGTCCGTTTGACAAACATAGCAGGTCTTGAAAATAAAAATTGTGATCTGAGTAGTGGGGGCCCTGTAAAGCTTTATATCTAGCATCACCCCTGGCCCCCAGCAACCCCTGGGGTTTACACCCCAACATTCAATGGCAATATCTGCTTGACTTCACATGAGTTTTAGATGAATTTACTACTAAAATCATGCTATCACATCATTATTTATACAACAGATGTAATGAGTCTGTGAAATATGACAAAACTGCTGACATGAGATGTAAGAGAAAGTTGTCAGGAAATAAAACGGTGGCTCTGTTCAGACATGGAGAGCCGTAGTTTTAGGGGGGTAGTTGTGCACACCGCATCATTGTCATGTAGAAGCAGAGAAAACATTTTGATTGGGTCTATAGACTCATAATATATGTATAATGTACCCTACAGTATAGAGTACAACATGGCATTTGCCCCTGCCCCGGGGCTCCAGGGTATAACAGGAACAGGCTACCAAATGCTTCCAGGTCAGGTTAATCCTCATCGACACTTGAGAACATCTTGAACGCTTATTTATTCTGACATTACAAACCTGAACCTAGTTTGGACTTTGGATAGATTTACTCGATCTTTTTCAGCAGATGCAACACTTACTGATAACACCGGACTTTCTTACACAAATTGGATAAAAGTAGCTGCTAAATAAATAAATAAATCTAATTACTAGATACTTGCCTGATAAAACATTGTTAGGGCAGTGATTTTGGGCCAGCATTGTATTGTCATACAAGCATTTCTGTTAGTTTAACTTTCACAAGTTGACTGTACACAGAGCTCCTCTGCTGAGTAGCTGTACATATTTATGTGTGTGACCTCGCTTCACGGGAGGAAATGTCATTTTTCCCCCCTCTGTAACCACAGATTGGCCCTGTATTAGGGGGTGATATAGAGGTGAGCCACCATTTCCATGAATCATTCATGTCATTTTCATAATTTTGCATTAACATTTTACCGTTAATCCTCTGACGTCCCACAAAATCCCTGATCAAACATTTAACTTCTTGCAGTGTTTCAATACAGTGCACATATTGGTGTTGGCACGCTCTCATTCAAAACACATTATCAATATTAGATGTAAGGATGTAACTAGAGTCTGTATTAGATAGGAGTTATTCTACTGGTACCAGCTCTTACTGTCAGTACCACCTTATACTTTAATATTTGATCAAGACCAGACAGCCACTGACATATAACATGGGTCTTCACTAGAGTATCTTCCCAGATGCCAAAAACACAGCACCGCTGAGTTCATCTTTGGCCCATTGACATGGAAGAAATGACCTTCCTGGAAGCATCCAGAGCAAGTATGATACCTGCTCAGATCATTCTGACAAGCAACATAAAAAGGTTGTAAAGGTTAACAAAAGGTTTCCCAGTCAGACACTCAAACATTTGGATTAAAAAAAAAACAACAAAAAAACATATTTAGCTTCCACTCTTCTGGGAAAACTTTGTTTAACATTTTGAAACTTGACATTTCTATGTCAGCCAAAAGAGGATTTTAATCAGAAGGAAAGACGGCAGAAACTGAATGAGGAACAAACAGTGGTATGCTAAGGTTTTGTTTTAAATTCACCTTTTTAGGTTTTAAAACATGCAAATTCAGAGAATGCATACCTCTGCCATGGAAGAAAGAAAACCTCCTGGACAAAGATCTAGATCTGAATCCAATTACCACATCTGAAAAATACTCATGCTAATGTATTTATATGTTATGCTGATAAGAAAAATAAAAAAGAAAGAAAGCAGGTAAAGAAACAATCCAAACCACCTCATAACGTCCTTGAATGAAGATAGCAATTAAAAAGCAAAAGAGTACCTTAGACTACAGACACATGACTAAGCAGATCGTGATAAAACAATCAGTAAAAACGGCTACTCTGCTAAGTTCTGATCAACTGGGTCTGAACGCAGACTCAGTCAGTCCTGAGTGCAGTCACACCTGTGCATTTACACTATCTACTCAGAAACAGTTGAGTCTGTCGACTCTTTCATGAGGCATAAAAGATGTCAAAGATGCCAGAATAACTTTTTAAAAGGATAGGATAATTAAGGTTATAAAAAAAACACATCAAAGCAGCAGAAAGGGTCTTCCTAGATGTGGGGGTTGCGTCGCTTTTTCGACATGAGAGAAACTTCTGACTTTTAGTACAGGGACTCTTGTTATTCATCATGTTCATGTTCATGTTCATGTTCATGTTCATGTTCATGTTCATGTTCATGTTCATGTTCATGTTCATGTTCATGTTCATGTTCATGTTCATGTTCATAAGGTTTCTCCAGTACAGACAAGGGTCTGTTATGGTGTCCCGCAGGGTTCAGTTCTAGGACCAATCTTGTTCAGTTTATACATGCAGCCCTTAGGAAGTTTTATCCGGAACCACGGCATTAATGTTCATTGTTATGCTGATGATACGCAGCTGTATCTGTCTATGAAGCCAGATGAAACAGAACCATTAGACAAACTTCAGATATGTCTTAAGGACATCAAGGACTGGATGTCGACAAACTTTTTGCTACTAAATTCTGATAAAACAGAGGTTGTTGTTTGTGGTCCCAAACAGCTTAGGAAGGGATTAAACAGTGTTGATGGCCTCCAGTAAAACTGTGCGAATTCGATATATTCGATCAAGATTTGTCATTTAAACAGCATATTAAGAGGTTTGTAAAACCGCGTTTTTCCACCAGTTAGTGTACATTTAGTAGCTTAATGTGTCAGGGCCAGTAGTCAAAGCTGCAGCTGCAGGACCAGACTAGAGCAGCTCATCTTAAACACCTTCTCTGTTTCTCTTTGCCTTCTCTGTCTCTGCTTCACCTCAACCCTCATTTATTAACAGTATCCCATAAGCATAATTGTGGTCCATTGTTCTTGTAGTTTGTTGTGCTGGTCTGTCTCCTCTTTTCCTCATCTGTACATGTTCTGCAGACCAGAACCTCAGGAGCTGCTTGCTGACCTGCAGTTCCACCTCTGACCAGCCCAGTGTTACCTCCACCTGTCTGTATGGATGTCTGTTGGATACTTGCTGACATCCCGACCTGCAGTCCTCATCCCCTTGGATCACCGTCTATCCATATATACACAGAAACCTTATCGGTCTACTACTGATACTAATTTTACTATTGTATCCTGTCTTGCACCTCTGACGGTGTCTTTATGTCTTTATTCTTTCTTATTTCTTGCTCTACCCGGCTGGCCTTCGGCAGGAGGGTCCCCCCTTATGATCCAGGTCCTGCTCAAGGTTTCTTCCCTCTTAAAGGGGAGTTTTTTGTGCCACTGTTTGGCTTACGGTTTTTCTTCCATTAGGGAAGTTTTTACCTGCCGTTGTTTATGTAATAATTGTTTATGTAATACTTGCTCGGGGGTCATGTTCTGGGTCTCTGGAAAGTGCCTAGAGACAACTTGTGTTGTAATAGACACTATATAAATAAAATTGAATTGGATTGAAATCATTACCTTCTTGAGGCTCTTTGAGTCACGGTGGCTAAGTGGTTGAGTGTTGAATTACGGTGGGAGGGTTCCCGGTTCAACCTGGCTCCATGACCAGCATTAGTCTGTCTGTGACGGGTTTGCAGGTTGCATGACATGGTGTCATAAAGTAGTACGCAGCTGTCGAAGAGACAACCAGGATGTGGGTTTGCCTGTTGTTTTGTGGGTATGAAAGGCTGCAAAATTTAGACGACACTTCCTAGAATTAATCAAATATTCTTTCAAATGATATTAAAACTGATATTTTAATATTTTAACATTAAAAAAGTCCTTTGTGGGGCTTTGTGTGCTCCTCAGTATCGAATGAGTTCATTGTTAAATGTGCCAGACTGTCATAACTGTCAGTGTTACTATAGAGTCACACAACCATCACTTAGGATAAATCACGGAAACTCAATGCAGTTCAAAAATGACTCTGACTTGCACGGAAAACTGAACACACATTCGTCATTCCTCTTTTCAAACAAACCTGTAGCAAACTATTTCTGAGGCAAACAAACAGAGGCAGGTGCTTAAGAGTCTGCCAAATCAGCCATATGGCCCCTCAGGTGGAAGCAACAAGAGTGGGAGCACAGACGCTCCGATTTCCTCTCCATGCGGGAACTTTCCGCTGAGCAGACTGCATTCAAGCTCTGGGTTTTGGGTAACACATGTGACAAAGGTGTTGTAGCCAGTAGCAACCCGCTTGACCCTGGCCACTTTGGGTGAGAACGTGGATGTCTTCTTCAAAAAGTGTTGATCCCATTTTAACACTCGTAGCTTTATTGTCAGTTACAATGTGGAGTTTAGCAGCACTTGTGAAGAATGAGGCTGCACTGGTTGCTCTGCTCTGTGACACAAGCGAGATGGAGATATGTCTGACTGCAGAGACGTCAACTCAGTGATTGGAGGGCCTATTGCTCCACTTGGGGAGTTTTCATCATTAGGCATGGCAAACGAGTGGTGTGGCCCTTTTTTTCCCTTAGAGGCGGCAGTATCACAGCTCTGATCTGTCACCCTTCGCTTGCCTTAATGTGTGAAAGCAAGACGTGTTGCGCCTATTAGCACTTCTTGGCAAGGCTGGCATGCTGATCCCTCATCCCCGGGGAGCCCGGCAATATGGTGCCGCATGGTGACCGCCCGCCAGCCCTGGCTCCCGCTGTCACAACACATCACGCATACCCAGCAACCACCGCCAGCACCTCCTCTTCAACCACACCTCCATCACTGTGGTTGGATGAGTGACAGGAACGCCTAATAGAAGAGCCGGGAGTACTCTGGGTTGATTAAAAACAGAAAACTTTTTAAGAGAGAGGGCAGCTCAAGTGGGCCATTATCTTAATTATGATTAACAGTTGTGCTTTATTAAGAGAAAAGACTTTGGCTTCAATAAAACTTTGATTAAGGCCTGCAGGTGACGTCACATAGGCTCATCCTCTTGAGTGTTTCTTTCAAATTGAACCTTGTCTACATAACTCTAACATTTAGCTCTAACTTTCTATATTTTGGAGATATTTTTTGGTCCTTATTATCCAAAACTATTTAGACAAGAACTCAGGGAAGACTGAGACCAGAAAAACAGTCCTTACATATTCAGCATGTTATGTTTGTTTGCTATGTAGTAAATTTCTGTTCAGGATCCAGGATCTGCAAGTGTTGTCTTAATGTGAGTTCAATCACAAAAAAAGTACAAATGTTTTTCTCAGAATGCATATAAAAAGAGTAGACGTCACCTCAGACAGAAAATCTGAAGAATAGTTTGCCTCAAAGAAAAGAACTGGACATAATTTCAAAGTCTTTACATGACAACAGTGGAACAACTAAGAATACTGCACTGATCCATACATTTTTCTTGTTTGCATTTTACAAAAGTTGCAGAATAAGTAAACAGGCACAGAAGACATGAAAATAGAGACATACCTTGCATGTTCTAGGGCTGGGCTCCTTACTGCTGTTTTTATGAATCAGAATCAGATCAGTTGGAATGAACTGGATTTTATTGGGACTGAAGCGAACAACATTAAATCACAATGAACCTGTTCAGTTTCTCTGTAAAGTGTCATGAGATCAAATTTCTTTTAAATTGGCATAACAACAGAAACAAAAATGTTTTTCATGTTTTTCATGAGAAAAACATATTTGAAGATGCAACAAAAACAAATTAAGCAAAAGAGGTTGATAGTGGGGGAAAAAAGCATCTCTGGACAAAAACATCTACAAATGGTCAAACTGGAAACATGAGACCATTAGACAGGCTGATAATGTTAACAATGCATGCAACTGCTTCCTTTGTGTGTTCAGGAGATCGTAGGAACACAAGCAACCGTGGCGGAGACAGTGACTGTGCTGCCAAGGTCTAAATCTAATAATGAGTTGTGGGGTCTGAGCCTTTCAGTCTGAGTCGGTGTCTCCTCTGAGTCACAAGGCTTCTACTGGTGAGGTTTGAGTATCTCTGACTCTGAGCCAGTATATCTACGACGCATGTGCGTGGGATACACCCACACTGGTTTTTTTTGTTTTAAATAACAGATGTTACACATATCATAGCCCACCTGGTGCGAGGCCCATTCCGGATATGAGACTGATGTACTCATGGCTCTGTCTAGTACAGACCATCTATGAAATCTGTTATCAAGGTAAAATCAGAGGTCTGCATCACATCGTATGTGAAGAAGCACAGTCAAAGCCACAGAGGCATGATTTTTACCGTAAGCACGATGCCTTGCATGCAGCCGTATAATGAAAAGGTCATCTTAATGCAGGGGTTTGCTACACAGTGTGACAGAATTAGTGCATCCTACCCGCATGTCGCAACCATTGGTGGCCATTCTGCATCTATCCCTGCCATATATTTGTTTCTGTAAGAGTTAACGCCACAGGTTAATGCGGCTGACACTGCCGTGACACCGTGGCTCTCAGCCAGGAGTGCGACGCCTGTGAGGTGCCTGCTGTCACTGCTGATCCAATGTGCCACCCCAGCAGGTGCCACTGGCCATCTTCTGGATCTGTGTGCATTTTAGCCCCAGAGAGCCAGAGACGGACAGGTTCTGACCTGAAATTAAACAAAAATCCCATGTGCCAGCGGTGACGCCCGGATGGTAAAGGATAGTTAATCGTGGCGCTGAGGGCAGGGATGCGGATGAGGAAGGGTGTAGCCGGGGTTCGTCAGCTGATCTGTCACAGCTCCACGCCTGGCTGCCCATGCTCACATTAACACTGACAAGACAAAGAGGTGACACATCTCGGCCTGCAGGGTCCAGGCTATACGGACACGTTCATACACATTCACACACAGGCATTTACTCAGATTCACATGCAGTTACTGTATGTGTCGGTGTGCAGTAGCAGAACCAGGACACATTTATCTGTTTAAAGTGTTACACAGTATTACACGCCCAACCGTTCTTCATAATGATGTTCTTCTGTCATCACCTTGATTCAGAAAGTCACTCTTGGACAGGGACTGGCAGCTTAATGAACTAGATCTGGTTCTGTTGGAGATTTCTTCCTGTTAAACAACCT